>OX638301.1:45604590-46139981 GCA_951812265.1 Taphrorychus bicolor | reverse complement strand
CCCTAAACATGACGAAAAATTTTGCCGTATCGATCTTTTTTGTTAGCATTTTATTTCTCGCTTTAAGCGCCATGACGTCCTTATTAACAAAAATATTGATCAGTTTCTCAGTAATTTTTTTTGCCATTTTTGTACAACGTGGAATAGAAAGGTTTTGTTAGACTTGAGTGTACGTCGGTGATTTTACAATAATTTGTCTTTTGGAGATAATTTACGTCATTAAAATCGGCAGCGGCATTCTCGCGATACAGGGCAACATAAAAGAAAACGCACACTTTTTGAAAAACCCCCGTAATTTTTTTTGTTGGCCAAAAAACAAAAAACTGCCAAAAACGTCCCGAGATATCGACCATGGCTCTCAAATGTAATTACAATAAGAGCCTTAAAGTTAGAACAACCGCCATGACGTCCTTATTAACAAAATATTGATCAGTTTCTCAGTAAATTTTTGTCATTTTTGTACAACGTGGAATAGAAAAGTTTTGATAAACTTGACTGTACGTCGCTGATTTTACAATAATTTGTCTTTTGGAGATAATTTACGTCATTAAAATCGGCAGCGGCATTCTCGCGATACAGGGCAACGTAAAAGAATACGCACACTTTTTGAAAAACCCCCGTAATTTTTTTTGTTGGCCAAAAAACAAAAAACTGCCAAAAACGTCCCGAGATATCGACCATGGCTCTCAAATGTAATTACAATAAGAGCCTTAAAGTTAGAACAACCGCCATGACGTCCTTATTAACAAAATATTGATCAGTTTCTCAGTAATTTTTTTGCCATTTTTGTACAACGTGGAATAGAAAGGTTTTGTTAGACTTGAGTGTACGTCGGTGATTTTACAATCATTTGTCTTTTGGAGATAATTTACGTCATTAAAATCGGCAGCGGCATTCTCGCGATACAGGGCAACATAAAAGAAAACGCACACTTTTTGAAAAACCCCCGTAATTTTTTTTGTTGGCCAAAAAACAAAAAACTGCCAAAAACGTCCCGAGATATCGACCATGGCTCTCAAATGTAATTACAATAAGAGCCTTAAAGTTAGAACAACCGCCATGACGTCCTTATTAACAAAATATTGATCAGTTTCTCAGTAAATTTTTTGTCATTTTTGTACAACGTGGAATAGAAAAGTTTTGATAAACTTGACTGTACGTCGCTGATTTTACAATAATTTGTCTTTTGGAGATAATTTACGTCATTAAAATCGGCAGCGGCATTCTCGCGATACAGGGCAACGTAAAAGAATACGCACACTTTTTGAAAAACCCCCGTAATTTTTTTTGTTGGCCAAAAAACAAAAAACTGCCAAAAACGTCCCGAGATATCGACCATGGCTCTCAAATGTAATTACAATAAGAGCCTTAAAGTTAGAACAACCGCCATGACGTCCTTATTAACAAAATATTGATCAGTTTCTCAGTAATTTTTTTGCCATTTTTGTACAACGTGGAATAGAAAGGTTTTGTTAGACTTGAGTGTACGTCGGTGATTTTACAATCATTTGTCTTTTGGAGATAATTTACGTCATTAAAATCGGCAGCGGCATTCTCGCGATACAGGGCAACTTATAAGAAAACGCACACTTTTTGAAAAACCCCCGTAATTTTTTTTGTTGACCAAAAAACAAAAAACTGCCAAAAACGTCCCGAGATATCGACCATGGCTCTTAAATGTAATTACAATAAGAGCCTTAAAGTTAGAACACCCGCCATGACGTCCTTATTAACAAAATATTGATCAGTTTCTCAGTAATTTTTTTGCCATTTTTGTACAACGTGGAATAGAAAGGTTTTGTTAGACTTGAGTGTACGTCGGTGATTTTACAATCATTTGTCTTTTGGAGATAATTTACGTCATTAAAATCGGCAGCGGCATTCTCGCGATACAGGGCAACTTATAAGAAAACGCACACTTTTTGAAAAACCCCCGTAATTTTTTTTGTTGACCAAAAAACAAAAAACTGCCAAAAACGTCCCGAGATATCGACCATGGCTCTTAAATGTAATTACAATAAGAGCCTTAAAGTTAGAACACCCGCCATGACGTCCTTATTAACAAAATATTGATCAGTTTCTCAGTAATTTTTTTGCCATTTTTGTACAACGTTGAATAGAAAGGTTTTGTTAGACTTGAGTGTACGTCGGTGATTTTACAATCATTTGTCTTTTGGAGATAATTTACGTCATTAAAATCGGCAGCGGCATTCTCGCGATACAGGGCAACTTATAAGAAAACGCACACTTTTTGAAAAACCCCCGTAATTTTTTTTGTTGACCAAAAAACAAAAAACTGCCAAAAACGTCCCGAGATATCGACCATGGCTCTTAAATGTAATTACAATAAGAGCCTTAAAGTTAGAACACCCGCCATGACGTCCTTATTAACAAAATATTGATCAGTTTTTTAGTAAATTTTTGCCATTTTTGTACAACGTGGAATAGAAAGGTGTTGCTAAACTTGAGTGTACGTCGCTGATTTTACAATAATTTGTCTTTTGGAGATAATTTACGTCATTAAAATCGGCAGCGGCATTCTCGCGATACAGGGCAACGTAAAAGAAAACGCACACTTTTTGAAAAACCCCCGTAATTTTTTTTGTTGACCAAAAAACAAAAAACTGCCAAAAACGTCCCGAGATATCGACCATGGCTCTTAAATGTAATTACAATAAGAGCCTTAAAGTTAGAACACCCGCCATGACGTCCTTATTAACAAAATATTGATCAGTTACTCAGTAATTTTTTTGCCATTTTTGTACAACGTGGAATAGAAAGGTTTTGTTAAACTTGACTGTATGTCGCTGATTTTACAATCATTTGTCTTTTGGATTTACGTCATTAAAATCGGCAGCGGCATTCTCGCGATACAGGGCAACTTATAAAAAAACGCACACTTTTTGAAAAACCCCCGTAATTTTTTTTGTTGGCCAAAAAACAAAAAACTGCCAAAAACGTCCCGAGATATCGACCATGGCTCTTAAATGTAATTACAATAAGAGCCTTAAAGTTAGAACAACCGCCATGACGTCCTTATTAACAAAATATTGATCAGTTTCTCAGTAATTTTTTTGCCATTTTTGTACAGCGTGGAATAGAAAGGTTTTGTTAGACTTGAGTGTACGTCGGTGATTTTACAATCATTTGTCTTTTGGATTTACGTCATTAAAATCGGCAGCGGCATTCTCGCGATACAGGGCAACTTATAAGAAAACGCACACTTTTTGAAAAACCCCCGTAATTTTTTTTGTTGGCCAAAAAACAAAAAACTGCCAAAAACGTCCCGAGATATCGACCTTGGCTCTTAAATGTAATTACAATAAGAGCCTTAAAGTTAGAACAACCGCCATGACGTCCTTATTAACAAAATATTGATCAGTTACTCAGTAATTTTTTTGCCATTTTTGTACAACGTGGAATAGAAAGGTTTTGTTAAACTTGACTGTATGTCGCTGATTTTACAATCATTTGTCTTTTGGATTTACGTCATTAAAATCGGCAGCGGCATTCTCGCGATACAGGGCAACTTATAAAAAAACGCACACTTTTTGAAAAACCCCCGTAATTTTTTTTGTTGGCCAAAAAACAAAAAACTGCCAAAAACGTCCCGAGATATCGACCATGGCTCTTAAATGTAATTACAATAAGAGCCTTAAAGTTAGAACAACCGCCATGACGTCCTTATTAACAAAATATTGATCAGTTTCTCAGTAATTTTTTTGCCATTTTTGTACAACGTGGAATAGAAATGTTTTGTTAAACTTGAGTGTACGTCGCTGATTTTACAATCATTTATCTTTTGGAGATAATTTACGTCATTAAAATCGGCAGCGGCATTCTCGCGATACAGGGCAACTTATAAGAAAACGCACACTTTTTGAAAAACCCCCGTAATTTTTTTGTGTTGGCCAAAAAACCAAAAACTGCCCAAAACGTCCCGAGATATCGACCATGGCTCTTAAATGTAATTACAATAAGAACCTTAAAGTTAGAACAACCGCCATGACGTCCTTATTAACAAAATTTTGATCAGTTTCTCAGTAAATTCTTGCCATTTTTGTACAACGTGGAATAGAAAGGTTTTGTTAAATTTGAGTGTACGTCGCTGATTTTACAATCATTTGTCTTTTGGAGATAATTTACGTCATTAAAATCGGCAGCGGCATTCTCGCGATACATGGCAACGTATAAGAAAACGCACACTTTTTGAAAAACCCCGTAATTTTTTTTGTTGGCCAAAAAACAAAAAACTGGCAAAAACGTCCCGAGATATCGACCATGGCTCTCAAATGTAATTACAATAAGAGCCTTAAAGTTAGAACAACCGCCATGACGTCCTTATTAACAAAATATTGATCAGTTTCTCAGTAAATTTTTTGTCATTTTTGTACAACGTGGAATAGAAAAGTTTTGATAAACTTGACTGTACGTCGCTGATTTTACAATAATTTGTCTTTTGGAGATAATTTACGTCATTAAAATCGGCAGCGGCATTCTCGCGATACAGGGCAACTTATAAGAAAACGCACACTTTTTGAAAAACCCCCGTAATTTTTTTTGTTGACCAAAACACAAAAAACTGCCAAAAACGTCCCGAGATATCGACCATGGCTCTTAAATGTAATTACAATAAGAGCCTTAAAGTTAGAACACCCGCCATGACGTCCTTATTAACAAAATATTGATCAGTTTTTTAGTAAATTTTTTGCCATTTTTGTACAACGTGGAATAGAAAGGTGTTGCTAAACTTGAGTGTACGTCGCTGATTTTACAATAATTTGTCTTTTGGAGATAATTTACGTCATTAAAATCGGCAGCGGCATTCTCGTGATACAGGGCAACTTATAAGAAAACGCACACTTTTTGAAAAACCCCCGTAATTTTTTTTGTTGGCCAAAAAACAAAAAACTGCTAAAAACGTCCTGAGATATCGACCATGGCTCTTAAATGTAATTACAATAAGAGCCTTAAAGTTAGAACAACCGCCATGACGTCCTTATTAACAAAATATTGATCAGTTTCTCAGTAATTTTTTTGCCATTTTTGTACAACGTGGAATAGAAAGGTTTTGTTAGACTTGAGTGTACGTCCGTGATTTTACAATAATTTGTCTTTTGGAGATAATTTACGTCATTAAAATCGGCAGCGGCATTCTCGCGATACAGGGCAACTTATAAGAAAACGCACACTTTTTGAAAAACCCCCGTAATTTTTTTTGTTGGCCAAAAAACAAAAAACTGCCAAAAACGTCCCGAGATATCGACCTTGGCTCTTAAATGTAATTACAATAAGAGCCTTAAAGTTAGAACAACCGCCATGACGTCCTTATTAACAAAATATTGATCAGTTTCTCAGTAAATTTTTTACCATTTTTGTACAACGTGGAATAGAAAGGTGTTGCTAAACTTGAGTGTACGTCGCTGATTTTACAATAATTTGTCTTTTGGAGATAATTTACGTCATTAAAATCGGCAGCGGCATTCTTGCGATACAGGGCAACTTATAAGAAAATGCACACATTTTGATAAACCCCCATAATTTCTCTTGTGGGCCATATAACTAAAAACCGCCGAACATGTCCCGAGATATTAGTCAAGGTCCTCAAATATCATAGGAACGAATTTTCTTAAGATACTCTAGCTACCAAATGCAGTGGGTTGAAATGCAACAATTTTGCAGTGCTTTTTTCTTTACCCTGTATATCATTTAGAAAATCACTTTGGTTTAAAACTAGCCTCCCTCCCTGATTCTAGAAGAAACGATCTTCCAAAGTCTCTTTAAGTTATGAATTTCGGCTAAGGCATTTCCGAGATACAGACGAAAAATTTTGCCGTATCGATCTGTTTTGTTAGCAGTTTAGTTAATGAGCAGCTCAGCACAGATCCTTTGTAAGATAATTAGGGCGTTATTGCTCGTATATCCCTCTAAGAAGTAGAGCCTCATTCCCTCATCCAGCTTCATGAACTGACTGGTAAAATAAAATACTCGGCAGAAACTAATGGGAGTAGGATAGTCTTAAGTGATTAATTTATTGCCAAGGTACCTCCAAGAAATATGTTTCTCTCGTTAACGTAAACCGCTTCCTCTTTGACAAGATCTAAATCCCGTTTATCCCGGTTGATCCCCGAAAGACTAGAGAAAACATAATTTCAGATTTTTTATCCCTAAAGAAATATGGGACTATATCTCCTTGGCTTTATCGCGACTGGAAAATATATTTTATTTTTTAAATTATGGACTTTCTCACCGTTACACCGATTTGTTTGCCATTATTCGGAAGGAGAATGAATATTGAAAATGGTCTTTAGACTGACAGCAGAAGATAATGCCGAAGAAATCCGATTATTTATATCATAGAGGGTGAAGAATTAGTGAATATTAGATCAGTATTTTTAGATGCTAAAGGAATGGTAGAGTGGGGGTGGTTTGGTATGGCAGTGGAAAGGGTCTGCTAGCTTCGCAATTAAGTGGGGGAAAAGGAAGGGTGGAGAAAAGGGTAATAATCTTCTCCACCACTTTATAGGAAATAATCCTATAAAGCAATAATATTTAGGTGAAAGAAGTATGGATTAAACAGGTATATATGGATGAGGAGACTAAAAGGTATTAAGGCAGATAGGAGGGTGTAAGAGGTCAAAGTTGAGGGGGGGTTAGGAATTGGGTTGGAGAAAAGTTGAGACGTGAAAATAAAAACAATAAGGGCAGTGACTTATACTTATATTATTGGTGCTGAAAGGTAGGAAACGATATGTTAGACCTGTGGTTTAAAAAGCAACAATTATATATTTTTAAAATATATAAATATAGAATAAAAAAACGGAGGTTTGCCGTATAGAAAAAATTATTTTGATTTGCCTTTATTCTCTAATTGGAAAATGCGTCAATTTTAATAATTTTATAATAATTATTAATTAAATTTTGTCATTATTAACAGTGGTATACCTCTATGCTGATTTCAATTAAGGTATGAGGAGATGGGTGGGTACTATAAGTTTAGGAGCCGTAGGATAATAATTTCTTGAGCTCTATCTCTGCATTTTTGGAAGACAGCAAAACTACATTACATTATACAATTTTGCCTGCAGGGAATGAATATAAAGACAATGTCAATACCTAACAAAGAACTGAAAACGGAAAGTTGTTATGGTAATGAACTTCTGTTGATAGGAGGTGAAAGAGGACATTGAGAAGAGCAAAACACAGTTGAACTCACTCCAATCGGTGCAATCGTTCTAAAGTGACAGCGGTCGGTCAAAGTTGAAAATTGAGGAAAAAGTCCTCAATATAAAAATCAAAATTAAAAAAAAAACTTCCGGACATTTTGCTATATTTTGGTCGGAAAGGCACGTTTACAATCCCCTAAGAACGTAACAAATGCTATTCCAATGAAATTAGCCCTTAAAGTTTTTTTTAATTGGCCGAAAACTCGATTTTAAAAATGCCTAAAAATCGGCTACCGAAAGGGACTAACTCCGAAAATGTTGCACCTAGGGGATTTTTGTTGTTGGGAGGTGAAAGAGGACATTGAGAAAAGCAAAACACCGTTGAATTCACACCAATCGGTGCACTGTTTCTAAAGTTACAGCGTCCAAGGTGAAAATTGAGGAAAAAGTCCCCAATGGGTCAATTTAAAAAAAAATCGAAAAATTTTTTACCTGTTTTTTTGTCGAAATGGTACGTTTGCGATCACAGTTGGACTCATTCCAATCGGTGCACTCGTTCTAAAGTTACAGGTGGTCAAAATTGAAAATTGGGAAAAAAATCCCCAAAGAGTCAATTTCAGAAAAAATGGGGAACATTTTTTTTTGCTGTTTTCTGGTCGGAATGGCACGTTTGAAATCCCCTAAGAACGTAGCAAAATCAATTCCAATGAAATTAACCCTTAAGGTTTTTTTTAATCGGCCGAAAACTCGATTATATAAGAGCCTAAAAATCGGCTACCGAAAGGGTCTAACTCCGAAGATATTGCACCTAGTGGATTTTTGTTTATGGAAGGTGAAAAAGGCCATCGAGAAGAGCAAAATACAGTTGGACTCACGCCAATAGGTCTACTTGTTCTAAAGTTAAAGGCGGTCAAAGTTGAAAATTGCGGAAAAAGTGTCAATTTAAAATGTGATAAAATAAAAATAAAATAAAATGGGTCAATTTAAAAAAAAAAATCGGGAAGTTTTGTTTGCTGTTTTTTGGTCGGAATGGCACGTTTGCAATCCCCTAAGAACGTAACAACCTCAATTACAATGAAATTAACCCTTAAGGATTTTTTATCGGCCGAAAACGCGATTTTAAAAGTGCCTAAAAATCGGCTACCGAAAGGGTCAATTTCAAAACAAAAATCGGGAATTTTTTTTGCTGTTTTTTGGTCGAAGTGGCACGTTTGCAATCCCCTAAGAACGTAACAAACCCAATTAAAATTAAATTAACCCTTAAGGTTTTTTTTAATCGTCCGAAAAGTCGTTTTTAAAAGTGCCTAAAAATCGGCTACTGAAAGGGTCTAACTCCGAAAATATTGCACCTAGAGAATTTTCTTTTTGGGAGATGAAAGAAGACATTGAGAAGAGCAACACACTTAGACTCACTCCAATGGGTGCACTCGTTCTAAAGTTACAGACGAACAAAGTTGAAAGTTCAGAGAAAAAGTCCACAATGGGTCAATTTCAAAAACAAATATGGAATTTCTTTTGCAGTTTTTTTGGTCGGAATGGCACGTTTGCGATGCTCTAAGAACGTGATAAACTCAATTCTAATGAAATTAACCCTTAAAGTTTTTTTAATCGGCCGAAAACTCGATTTTAAAAGTGCCTAAAAATCGGCTACCGAAAGGGTCTAACTCCGAAGATATTGCACCTAGTGGATTTTTGTTTATGGAAGGTGAAAAAGGCCTCCGAGAAGAGCAAAATACGGTTGGACTCACGCCAAACGGTCTACTTGTTCTAAAGTTAAAGGCGGTCAAAGTTGAAAATTGCGGAAAAAGTCCCCAATGGGTCAATTTAAAAAAAAAAATCGGGAAATTTTGTTTGCTGTTTTTTGGTCGGAATGGCACGTTTGCAATCCTCTAAGAACGTAACAAATGCTATTCCAATGAAATTAGCACTTAAAGATTTTTTTAATTGGCCAAAAACTCAATTTTAAAAATGCCGAAAAATCGGCTACCGAAGGGATCTAACTCCGAAAATATTGCACCTAGGGGATTCTTGTTGTTGGGAGGTGAAAGAGGACATTGAGAAGAGCAAAACACCGTTAAATTCACACCAATCGGTGCACTGTTTCTAAAGTTACAGCGTCCAAGGTGAAAATTGAGGAAAAATTCCAAAGGGTCAAATTAAAAAAAAAAAAAATCGAAACATGTTTGTGGTGTTTTTTGGTCGGAATGGCACGTTTGCGATCCTCTAAGAACGTGACAAACTCAATTCTAATGAAATTAACCCTTAAAGTTTTTTTTAATCGGCCGAAAACTCGATTTTAAAAGTGCCTAAAAATCGGCTACCGAAAGGGACTAACTTCGAAAATATTGCACCTAGGGGATTTTTGCTGTTGGGAGCTGAAAGAGGACATTGAGAAGAGCAAAACACCGTTAAATTCACACCAATCGGTGCACTGTTTCTAAAGTTACAGCGTCCAAGGTGAAAATTGAGGAAAAAGTCCCCAAAGGGTCAAATTCAAAAAAAAAAATCGAGACATTTTTTTGGTGTTTTTTGGTCGGAATGGCACGTTTGCGATCCTCTAAGAACGTGACAAACTCAATTCTAATGAAATTAACCCTTAAAGTTATTTTAAACTGGCCGAAAACTCGATTTTAAAAGTGTCTAAAGATAACAATTGAACTCCGAAAATATTGCACCTAGGGGATTTTTGTTCATGGAAAGTGAAAAAGGACATCGAGAAGAGCAAAACACAGTTGAACTCACTCCAATCAGTGCACTTGTTCTAAAGTTACAGACGCTCAAATTTGAAAATTGAGAAAAAAGTTTTCAATGGGTCAATTTGAGAAAGAAAAATCGGGAAATTTTCTAACACAGAACCCTATCGCAATTTCTTTCCTCAATTTGATTTAAAATTTCTCCACTAGACCAGATTTTAAAGATACAATAGACTCTGATGCACAGAAGATCTTGAAATCGGCCGGGAATTATTGGCCAATCCTGAATGCTTTAACACACAGGTCAATTGCAATCCACCTTAAATTCTGGACAAAAGATTACACAACCCAGTGGGCTGATGACTTTGCATCGGGAACAAAGTTTTTGACTGTGGAGTATTATGTAAAAGGTTTCCTGTACATGTACCGCTACGTTAGAACTAAACTTATAAGAAGAAGTTTCGAAACTGCTTAACTGTGGACGTACAATACGACTCATGAAGGTTTATCATCGATTTAACTTGTCAGATACTAAATAACTGTACTAAATCAAAGTTTTACGTTAGCGGCCGACTTTTTAAGTGATATATCATTCAACCAGGATTTCTCCCTGACGTACTTTGCAGAACATGAGGTATTTTCCCAACAGCAGATAGCGAAAATGAAAATCTACCAGAAACAGAATTTTGAACATTACGTCCTTTTCCATTGCCCAACTCGGTAAATAAGCTATTGCCCTCTTAGTCCCCCATTATTAACTATCACGCGACTTTGCTGTATAAAGTCTTTAAACTTTACTAAAGAAACTAGAGCCGTTAATTTATATGTCATATCGAACAAAAGCGATATAAACACTGACAAATTTATTCAGGCCCATGTAGTATGTCCACCTACTTTCGAAAGGGGTACTTTACCGCCATGATTTATTATGGTCGAAACTCCTTTGCTTCGACTAAACTCGGCGCTTGTTTTTCACAATAGAGTTGGCCGTAAACAGTTCGAGCTTGTAGCCCACCCATTTGTCGACTACTAATTAATTTATCACATTTATTTTCCGAACTTTTTTTTATGTCTGGTCGGAGTTCCGTCGATAATGTTTTAGGGTGGTAATATAATCGAAAATGGAGCTTTTATTTCATGAAAAAAAAAAGTTATAAAACCTTGAACCTTGGCACCAGATAAGTTGGTGATGTATTTGTCTTGCTCACCTAGAGGATGTGGAATTGTATTACCCATTCACTTATTTATGTCATCTAGTTACCGTTAAAACCTTCATTTTTTTAAACCTATCTCCTTTGAGTACATGTTGAAAAGATAAAAAGGTCAAAAGTCAAATCTCCAACTCCTACTTGATGACAATAATAAGTGAATGACTTATACATAATACCTCTGTCTATATGTAGCTAGTCATACATAGTCACTCCCAAATTTTCTACCATTAAACGTGGCAGAATACGTTTGCGACATCTGGTATCTGCGACGCACAGTGGGGAGAGGTGGAAAAAACTCCTAGTTCGTAAAGTGTCACAAACATTTATTTACATTGCGTTTTATTCTTAATTAGTTACTAAGTAAAGAAACAATTCGTTTAATCCGTAAAAAAAAATACGGGGCAGCCAAATTAAATTTTTAAGTTGCTGAACTTTTTTAAAATGTTAAATACAAATTTTCCATTTGCGACAATTTCTAAGTTGTGAAGTGTAGCTCATTTCATTAATAACAAGTTGGTCAGCAAAAATCTTGAGTTGGTTTGTTTATGGTGTGCTTTTTGCGCGTAATTTTTTTTTTTTTTTCGTTTGACCACGCGCGCGTGGCGCCCATAGTTTAGGAAATCCGAACGCTGTGGGCAAGGTAGTTTTAAGTTTTGTAGGGTAAGAGCACGCGCGCGGAGCGCCCATAGTTTAGGAAATATCCCAACGTTCCTCAGATGTAGCCCAAACTGCCGTAAAATTATTAACAAAGAACCTGAAGATACCTAAAAATAACTGAAATGTCGAAACGTCTCAAATACCTTATTTCATATTAAGTAATAGGTAAACAGGTAAAAAACGTGCTAAAATTCATAAAAAGATATAAAATGGTACCACGAGTACCCATATCAAAGTTGCCATTTATGACATATTGTTTGTGATTGTGAACAGAATCTAAAATTGAAATTTCAGTTTTCTAGCTTTAGATGTCCCTAAAAATGTAATACTAAATCAGAAACCAAAGGCACTATTTATAATAAGAGAATAAAAAACCTACAAAAAAGTATTGTTAAACAAAAAAAAACGAATGTTAAATGTTGCAGCATTATTGGGGACACCGTATACTATTTAAAACAGAAATCAACGCTCTATTTATCATAAAACTACTGGAACTTACGCAATAAATTAACAGATATCAATTTGCATGAAAAAATCCTAAAATTCTAGGTTACAACACTTTTTTGGGACACTCTATACTATCCAAAACGTAAATATATGACCTACTTATCATACGACTACTAGAACCTACCAATAAAATCGATTACTATTGATTTATATGGGAAAAGTCGATATTTCTATATTAAGCATATGAGACTCTCCCCAACTGGCCCAAAAACCTAAATTTTTAGATAAAAATCGTGAATTTCAGCCTTCAACAGCTTATATCGCGTTTTAATGAGGATTTATCCCAAAAGCTATAAGAGGAGCAAAAAAAGTACAATAATTGTAGTGTTTTTTAACAATTTGTGGATAAAATGGCGAAGGAACTGTTCTGCAGTAAATATTACTAATATCTGACACCACCTCACACCAGACTCCTTGAATAATTAAAATTGCTTTCATTACTAAGTTTTAATAACTCTTTCATCGCGTATATCTAACATTTTATTCTGGCTTGTCTACGTACTAAATAATCCGCCCTTTCTATGTAAAATACACACTGATTATATAGCATATATTAGCTTCCTGCATCATTTTTTGAGCCACCCTATACTATCTAAAACAGAAATCAACGTCCTATTCATTATAAAACGACTCGAAGTAACAAATAAAATCGATTACTATAGATTTAAATGACACATATAGAAAATTTCATGTTAAACATATGGGGGCTCTCAAACCGGCCCAAAAAACTAAATTTTGAGATAAAAATCGTGCATTGTTGCCTTTAACAGCTAATATCTCGTTTCGATGAAGATTTATCAAAAAATGTATAAGAACAGCTAAGTAAGCAGAAGAATAGAGGTACACGCAGAGCCCATTTTCGAAGCTCTGCCTAGAACAGTAACGGAGCACGGGTGGCCCAAAAATAAGGTACAAATTTTGCACTTTTTTTTAATTTTCTCAAAAACCGTGCAAGCTAGCTTCTTTCTGATACATGCATCTGATAGCCCTTGATGACCTCTTCATACATCATATTAACCGGCATATCGAAAAACCTTACCGTTTCCAAGATAAACAGAAACATGTAAAAATTTCAAAATTTTCAAAGGGTAGGGGTAGGTCGTGAAAATTTTCAGCCAAAATCGATTGTCATAGATTTTATCAAAAATAGTCTCATATGAAAGAGGGGACAAAAATATGTAAAAAATTTGCAATTTTGGAATTTTCGGTAATTTCCTTCCCCTTCAACATGGCGCCTAAAACGTTATTTTTCCACTTTTTATCGACATTTTAATACTTACATCTATATAATTCGAAAACTAAACATGGTATAACGATGCTATTGACACCCATGAATAGAGCATTCTCGACCACAAAATACCTGCTTAATTTGTCGTTCAAGATTTTTAATTTAGTTGACGTAATGTTCGATGAAATAAGAACATTAGGTAATTTTTGCAAAATTTTAATAGTTAAATAAAATGGCAAAAGTCACTCTACCCCTATCAGTGAAAAATTTAATCAGTTAAATCTCGGAACCTAGAAAGGATAAAATCGAACAGTTAGTACCAGTCGAATGGGCTTCGTTAAAGCTATTTTGTCAGTCATATACGAAAAACTCATTGTTTGGGCGGGGCACATTAATAAAGCAATAATTGTAATAAAAGAGAATACGCTGATGATTGCCTATAGTAAGTGTAAAGTCGAAACGTCGGATATATTTGGTTTCAGCGCCCTTTAGCAACAGTGAGTAAGTTGTAGCAAAAAAATGTAATTTTGTTAAAAAAGTTTCCAAAATAGAACCTTTGGTACCCGTGGCAAGGTTCAGGGCCTTAGAGACCTCTAGCATAAAGTAGCCTTATACCAAATTGCAGCTTTCTAGCTCAAACCGTTCCAGAGATATCGGCCTAAAACCAAATTTTTTCAGGCCGCCATCTTGGATTTTAAAAAATACCATTTTTAGCGAAATTTACATAACGGAAACCTACCATTCGATTTTCAAGTCGATATCACAATCGGTTCATAAAACAGCTACAACCTAGTTATGGTCAGCTACATCACAATTTATGATACCCACATAGGTACCTACCATCCAAATTTGAACCATGTACCATCAATGGTATCCTAAATACAACCTTTTCTACATTCCTCCAATTTAAAATACATGCTTATGTGCTATGTTGCTGCCGTCGCCGCCTTTTTGGGATGCTATTTTGCGCTAGTATTACATAAGGGAATTGTACCATTCGATTTTGAAGTCGATATCACCATCGGTTCATAAAACAGCTATAACCTAGTTATGGTCAGCTACATAGCTATGTCAGCTATATTACCATTCATGGTACCTCAATGGGCACCCAGCATCCAAAGTTGAACCATGTATCATTCACAGTTCTCTAAATATTAACGTTACTCAGCTACTGTAGCTATGATAGCTGAGTCAGCTACATCACAATTTATGATACCCACATAGGTACCTACCATCCAAATTTGAACCATGTACCATCAATGGTATCCTAAATACAACCTTTTCTACATTCCTCCAATTTAAAATACATGCTTATGTGCTATGTTGCTGCCGTCGCCGCCTTTTTGGGATGCTATTTTGCGCTAATATTACATAAGGGAAACCTACCATTCGATTTTCAACTCGATACGACCATCGGTTCATAATACTTTATGAAACAGCTATATCTCAGCTATGGTCGCTACGATATCTACATCAGCTATTCATATTTTACGGCACCTCAGTAGATTACCCACCATTCAAATTTGAACCAATGGGTAAACGGACGTAATTTAAAAGCCTGGTGATGGCGGATATTGAACGAACAAAACGTTGTAAGGCACCATGTAGCCGTAGTAAGGCACATACCAAATTTCAGCTTTCTAACTTTAATCGTTTCAAAGATATCACCGATATCTTTAATCGCTTACGTCACGGCCGGTAGTTATACTTAGTCTACATTTTACATTCGAGTTGAAACTCTAAATCCGATAAAGTGGGTCTTTGATTTAGGAGAATTTTTTTGACATAAATCCGGACACGAAATTTTCAAATCGACCAGTCTTCGTGAAAACGACCTCGAGGATCGGGCATTTTGCCAATAATCTTCCTAGAAATGTTCAAATTTTCCCCGGCCAGACAGTTTTCCACGCTTTTCGGCCGATTTTTCTTAGTCTGAGGCTTTAAAGTTAATGTTTACATTTCGGAAATTTCAACTGTCAGTTGCAGATGGGCGCGGCCGCCGACTGCTTCCGACACCCCCGTGGTGGACGTCGCTTCGGAACCATTCGGGATTTTCGGCCAAAATTTCAAAAAATCTGCATCTTTCGCGACGTCCCAGCTAAAAGTGATTCCTAAGTCCCAAAAAGAAAACATTCCAAGGTATCCCCTGGGATGGAAATCCAGTCGATAGGATGCACGGTCTCGGCACAAATAGGCCTCAAAGTGGCAATTTGAAATTTAAAGTTTAAAAATTCGTCAAAATTCCAAATTCAAAACTAGACCCTTGATTTTTGGCATGGTTAAGGGCCCATGTGTGCACTACCTCCCTGAATTATTTCAGATTTTTTGCTAAAAAAATGTCGAATGTACATAGTGAAATGTGAGAAAAGTTCACCAAAATTCGCGAAAAATGCGGCACAAAAAAACGTTTGTACCTCACCCGGTATAAGAGCTAGACCAAAACTAATAACTGATTTTTTTTTCTTTCCACGTCTTCTAGTTGCCCATATACCACCGAAGCTGGACCGCTTCATAATTTTTGTAAAAATCACAAAAAACTACCTTCAAAGTTTGGACACTTTTCCTTAATTGTCTTTGGACGTTTTTTTGACCACTCTGTATTAAAGTGACGCCTTTGGCGAGATAGGATTAAAAGTAGCCAAGGATATGCCCTTTCCCCTGGTACCATCCCTATTGGGCCAGTCGTCTAACTAAAGGGGTCCAGAAGGCCCAGAAGTGGACCATTACAAAATTATTTTTAAAAAACCGTCCCAACTTTGAGATTTTGTGTAAATTTTTTTTCCTATTTAACTTATCGGAATTAGACTTCAAAATTTATCATCTACATATATGAGGAAATCTACCCATGGAGAGCCCTATATCCGATATAGCCCCGGAGTTACGGTAAATTTGGGTACCTAAAAAACCGCATTTTTGAATTTGGTACGCCACTGGTCAGTCCCCCCCGCACGTACCGAAAAACCGACCACATTTTTGGAAAGCCCATTCATTTCTGTATCTACGCTCGTCGAACGAAAATCCCGTCAAGTGAGCAGTTTCAGAGTTATAAGCGTCGAAATGGAAAAAATACCAAAAATCTACAACCAAATTGGCTTCTGGGAGACCGCTTTATATCCTCACTGGCGTTCGGATAAAAATCTTACAATCCTTTTGAGTTCGTAAATGTGAGAAATAACATTTACCAATATTTGCAGTTATATAAATACAAGTAAATGCTCTTTGAAAAACCGCAAGGCAATATAATGTTAAAACACAATTTGAGAAAAGTCGTTATTATTCTTTAAATTGCAAATAAATGCATTTGAATCGAAATATACTACATGACATATTTCCAAAATATTGTACGCCTTTAGTTACCTATTGAGTCATTATCATCATTTATGTAAAAAATTGTAGAGCGATCATGTAAAATGTCAAGGCCAAAAAAACTTACTGGTTTCTGCGCATATAATCAGAAGAAGTAGGCTTTGATAACTCATCTGTTTTGCTTTCACTTTTTATTTTTATGTAGTGTCATTGTCATAGAATGTAAGGTTTAAATATTTTTGTTGACATGCCAAACAAAACTATTATTTACAGTGATTTGTGTGAATACTTAATAAGAATCGGTCCATTTAACCACCAGTCATTTGATAATTTCGTCCAGCAGAAGTTTCCCGACATTTGCGATGACAAAGTTAGTATATTTTCCGCAGAAATTCAGAAGAGGTTTTTACCTAACTTTATGACAAAATGGAGAAAATAGTTCTTTAGAAAGAACACATTTAGATTATTGTTGCGAACTCGGGGTTCAATAATTCCAGTGTAACGAATTAATACGAAAACACTATTTATTAACTCCACAAATACACACGACTACTAAATAACTCAGTACTTAACACTTTATAGCCTTCTATTATCGCTTTGTAACTTTAGCTTACTTATAGCTCGATTAAAATACGACTATTCTTACTCGGGCGCTCTATGCGCCTTTTATATACAATCCTAAAATTACAGAAAAACTTAGAAAGTTCTTTATAAGAATTCTTGAATAATCTCATATAAAAAAAAACGGTTGTAAACAACTGCCTTCTAGATTAAGCCAGACGAGCAATAAATCACTCGTGTCAGCCATGACGCAGCGCGGATAGGTCGCGAAGCTCCACCAACCAACACGCTCCCATGCGTTGCCCCGCCTCCCATGCGGCGTTGCTGCGATCGTAACATTGCCCTCCTCCTAAGTCTGTTCGTCCCGAACAGATAGAGTTCCATGGTATCGTGCTAATCGATCCAAATGAACGACCTTCATCTTTGACCTAGGGGTCCGCTGGATCCTATACACCACATCATTAATCTTCTTTATAATTGTATAAGGTCCTTCCCAATTTTGGCTAAGTTTGGGCGACTTCCCCACCTTTCGCCTCGGATTGTATAGCCACACCAAATCACCATCCTGGAAGCCGCGGGAGTTAGCTAGTAAGTCATATCTTGCTTTGGCTCGATCACTGGATATCCGCAGTTTATTCCTGACTTGCTCATGAACATTGTTCAGCCTCTCCTTAAGCTCCTCCACAAAATTCTCAGAGCTGAGCGACTCTTTTTCTGGTGTTCCATACATCAAATCTGCAGGAAGCCTCATTTCCCTTCCGAACATCACTTTCGCCGGAGTATAACCAGTGGCTTCATGCGTAGAGCCTCGATATGCCATCAACATGAGAGGTAGATGTTGGTCCCAATCACGCTGATGATCTGCCACCATTTTAGACAGGTAATGTTCCATGGTCCGATTAAATCTCTCTACCATCCCATCCGACTGTGGATGCAAAGGAGTTGTCCTGGTCTTGCGAATTCCGAGAAGTTCCATGACCTTCTGGAAAACAGCCGATTCAAAATTTCGGCCCTGATCAGAATGAAGTTCGAGAGGGACTCCAAACCTGCAGAACATTTCATTTACTAGCACCGTTGCCACAGTCGTTGCTTCTTGATTAGGCAGGGCGTATGCTTCAGGCCATTTAGTAAAGTAGTCCATGGCGACCAAGATGTATTTATTTCCCGACTCAGTCTGAGGAAACGGTCCCGCGACATCAATTGCTACCCTCTCGAATGGAGCACCTACAGTGTACTGCACCATTCGGCCGCGTGATCTTGTTCGAGGTCCTTTTGTGGCACAACAAACTTCGCACTTGCGGCACCAAGACTCGACGTCTTCATGATAATTCACCCAGTAGAACCTCTCTTTAATTTTGGCCAAGGTTTTATTGACCCCAAAATGACCTCCACTGGTTCCGTCGTGCATTTCCTTTAGTACATCTGATTTTCTGCTATCAGGAACAACCAATTGACTGACTACGGACTTGCCATCCGGACTCTCCCACGCTCTCTTCAGTAGTCCATTTTCTATTTTAAGAGAGTGCCACTGGGCCCATAGCGCCTTCAGGTTTGGACTTTTACCAGCAACTTCTTGCCACTCCGGTCTCTTGTCGTCAGTCTTTGCCAAGAGTATGGGTCCAATATCTGGATCATTCATTTGTTCGTCTCGAAGCGCTTGTGCGGTCCAGCCATCGTTTATTTCTACCGACGTTCTTCTTACAGAAGCAAATCCCTCACGCTGCTCTGTTCTTTGACAATGCCGACAATCTTCTTTACACGGCCGTCTAGACAATGCATCGGCATTTCCGTGAGACCTCCCTGGTCGATGTTCAATTTGGAAATCGTACTGCTGCAGGCGCTCTATCCATCTGGCTATTTGGCCTTCAGAGTTTTTCATCTGCAATAACCATTTCAAGGCTCCGTGGTCAGTCCTAATCAGGAACCTTTTTCCATATAAGTAGCGATGGTAATGTTCGACTGCTTTAACGATGGCCAACAGCTCCTTTCTAGTGACGCAATAGTTCCTTTCTGGCTTACTTAAAGTCTTACTGTAGTACTCAATGACCTTCTCTTGCCCATTTTGTCTTTGAGAGAGTACTGCACCTAGACCACAGTTACTTGCATCCGTGTCCAAAATAAAGAGTCCGTCTTTTATAGGGTAAGCCAAGATTGGACTAGAACAGAGGGCAGCTTTAAGCCTTGCAAACGCCTGACTGCAATCGTGGTTCCACAAGAAAGGTGTTTTCTTTTCCGTTAATTTGTGCAGCGGTTTTGCGATGTCGGCAAATCCCTCTACAAATCTCCTATAGTAAGTACATAGTCCCAAAAAGCTCCTTACTTCGTGTTTGTCTCGGGGAACTGGCCAATCTTTAATGGCAGATATTTTACTTTGGCTAGTTTTAATGCCTTGTTCTGAGATAGTATGCCCCAAGTACTCGACTTGCTTTTGGAACAGGCTGCATTTCTTGTAGTTTAACTTCAGGTGAGCATTCCGTAACTTGTTGAAGATTTCTCTTAAATTCTTCAAATGCTCGTCGAAATCACGTCCCATGACAATTATGTCATCTAAGTATACCAGGCAAGTTTTCCAAGTCAGCCCCCTCAAGACAAGTTCCATTAGTCGCTCGAAAGTTGATGGAGCATTGCACAATCCAAAAGGCATAACAGTGAATTGGTATAGTCCAGAACCAGTAGAAAATGCAGTCTTTTCTTTGTCTTCGGGAGCAATCTTTACTTGCCAGTACCCACTTTTTAAATCTAGAGTGGAAAACCACTTCGATCCCGATAAAGTTGCTAAGGTGTCATCTATACGTGGCAATGGGTAGCTGTCTTTCTTGGTCACATCATTAAGTTTCCTGTAGTCAACACAGAACCGCGTTGAACCATCTTTCTTCTTAACAAGAACCACAGGCGACGACCATGGACTAGATGATTCTTCTATGACGCCCTCCTTTAACATTTCATTCAGCAAACTGTTAACTTCTTGTTGTTTAGCCAGAGGGACCCTTCGTGGGTGTTGTCGTATTGGCTGGGCATCTCCTGTGTTGATCTTATGGACAACTAAATCAGTTTGACTGTCGTTGCTCTTGAAGTTAAACATGTCAGATTCATCCATAGCAAATTTTATGGCAGATTGAAGTTGTTCCCTTGACAGATGACTCCAATGTCGTTTAAAAGCATCAATAACCTCTGGGGAAGCTTGGTTAGAAGATTTAACTTTGGATGTCTCTGCTTCGACACAATTGCATACCCATTGCACAGGCTCATAATTGGCAAGAACTGTTCCTTCTTTGAGCTTGATGGTCTTTTCTCCAATATTTGCAACTCGTACTGGCATAGTCTTCTTCGTGTCGGTCAAAGTTCGTGCTACCATGATTTCAGTCGTCAAATCCAGGTTAGGTTCTATAAGTCCTATGGACCACCCAGGATCATTTTCAGAGGTCACTGTGATAATTTGTTCTGAATTTGGAGGAATTTTCACATCTTCTACCACCAGTAGGCGGACAGTAGTTTCCACATTTCCATTGGTTAATGCGAACTCCTCATCTCCAAATGTAAGAATATTCCGTTTATGATCATAGGAGAATCCATGTTTCCTGATGAGATCCATTCCCAAAATAAACTCGTCTTTGATCCTGGCAACCAACACTTTATGCCGAACTTCGAGTCTTTCTCCAATAATGATGGTGACATCGGCTTCTCCGTCTATAGGGCAAGACTCTCCAGTGACTGATTTTAACATAATAGGGTTGGGCAATGGTTGTATGGTATATCCGACAAGCTTATCTGGCCTTACAATGGTCACATCTGCTCCTGTATCGATGGTAATCTGGATCTTCTGTTCCTTAATGCGTCCGGCCACTGTGAGACTTTTGCCACCCAAATTATTGACTTTAAAGATCCTGGGGGTCTTAGCGGCCCCGGTCAATTGCCCCCTTGCATTGACCGGAATTAGTTTTCCTGGGACCTAGGGCGTTCTTGGTCGCCGCTCGGTCTTCTAGACGACGGCGACGGACTTCTTGCCCTATTACGGCAGTTACTCTTGATGTGACCCAGTCTGCCGCAGTTAAAACATTTTATGCCCCGATTGTCTGTTGATCGAGGGGTCCTTCCCAATAGGGCTTGTATATTGACTGCCATATCCTTCATCGCTTTATGTAAACTGGCCATGGATTCAGCCATAGACGTATTCTCCTCTTCATTGCAAGTTGCCATTCTTACACGCGGAGCTGAACTAGATGACACTCGTGACGCCTCGAATTCCAGGGCCCGAACTAGTGCCTCGCTGATATCCTTGGGCCTTACTAGACGTAAGTGGTATCTCATGTCACTATCGCGAACTCCCTCAATGAACCTTTCGGCGGCAAATTGCATTTGAAAAGATTCAGGGGCCGATGGATATGCCAGGTGAATGAGTCTGTCTATGTCCGCCTCAAATTCTTGTAAGGATTCACCTGACTTTTGATGTCTCATCCTCAGCTGGGCCTGGAACACGGTTTCTTTGTGCTCATTCCCAAATCGTAGTTGCAGAGTGTGTACTAAAGCCGCATAATTACTTTGATCCGCTGCCGACAGAGATTGGAGTAACTCAGCCGCTTTTCCACGAAGTGCTACCACTAATGATGTAGCTTTCTGGGGCTCGGACCAACCATTAGCTTTTGCAGCTGCCTCAAACTGAGTTTTATAAATTTCCCAGGCCGTAGTACCGTCATAATCAGGAGGCTTAATTTTAGCGTTGGCTGTGCTAAAACTCTCTGTAGACACGGTGTCGTCCTCAAGTTGTTCCTGGAATTTCTTTTCTAGCTCGAGAACCCTCTGGTTTACAGCTTCGAGTCCTTCGTTAACGCCGTTAACGGATTCGTTAACGGACTGCATTATTCTTTCTTCCAATTGTTGCTCCCTAGCTGCGAGATGGTTCACTAATTCTTCTTTAAACCGTTTCTGTTCTTCCTTTTGTTCTTGATAACGTCGCTCCTGTATTTGATCACGTTTTTCCTGTTCTTCTTTTTGTTCTTTATAACGTTTTTCCTGCTCTTCTTTCTGTTGTTGCATAAGGGACAGCAGGGCGGCAAGTTGATCCTCCATCGCTTGATGCTGGCTTCTGGTCACTGGCATAAACACGTAATGTCCGGCAATGAAGCACTCACTTACAGTTCAGCAATACTAGTCCTCAAATTCCCACTGGAATCGCACTTCTGACACCAATTGTTGCGAACTCGGGGTTCAATAATTCCAGTGTAACGATTTAATACGAAAACACTATTTATTAACTCCACAAATACACACGACTACTAAATAACTCAGTACTTAACACTTTATAGCCTTCTATTATCGCTTTGTAACTTTAGCTTACTTATAGCTCGATTAAAATACGACTATTCTTACTCGGGCGCTCTATGCGCCTTTTATATACAATCCTAAAATTACAGAAAAACCTAGAAAGTTCTTTATAAGAATTCTTGAATAATCTCATATAAAAAAAAACGGTTGTAAACAACTGCCTTCTAGAGTAAGCCAGACGAGCAATAAATCACTCGTGTCAGCCATGACGCAGCGCGGATAGGTCGCGAAGCTCCACCAACCAACACGCTCCCATGCGTTGCCCCGCCTCCCATGCGGCGTTGCTGCGATCGTAACATTATTATTTCTTCGCGTGGAAGAAGGCCAGACAAGAGATTTGAAGATTGTGGAGATCGGAGTCATAGAAGCACAATCCGCAAACTTCAAGAATCATACTATCAAAATTTAATAAACGATGCATCCACCTCGACGCCTTCCAACAAGTTTGAAGCTTTTGCGTTATTACTGTTTATTCAAGCTAAGCTTAGCAAATATCGGTATATGAGGTTATTTGAAATGCCCTGAAGAATGCAGGATGCAACTTATTTCCAAGCTACAAGAAAATAACAGCTGCTAAAAAGAGATGTTACTCGGACAATATCCACTAAATTCTCGAAACAAAAAATGCTGGGGAGTTAGAAGAACTAAACGGATTTGTTGACATTGTTATCGAAATGGCGATTTGGCGGAGCTTCCGGACAGAGTGAGTATTTTCAGCGCTATTCCATAAAAATGAAAATTCCGATTCCAACTTGTTTATGACCTCTATGGTACATATAAGACTGACTTTTAATGACCATCGAGACGACACAAACTGTATCTGGAAAAATCCTCGGCCTCCGTCTACGCGATTCTGTAGATCGTTGCGTTATAGATACGAAAGAGAAACCCTTGAATTGGCTCGAGCTGAGAAGAAAAGTGTTGAAAGTGCATACTTTCAACACTTAGAGATGACAGTTTTAACCTTTGGCGCTTGCACAATACTTATTAAGCATATTCTGGTTTTTACTATGTTGGACGGAAAGGTGACCCAGGCAGTAACGGGAACTACTTCTGCAAGCAACTGCTTTATTTGTAAAACTCGACCATCAGAAATGAACAATTTATTACATATTCAGCATAAAAAGTCAAATGAAGAAGCCATTCAACTGGGTTTATCACTTTTACATATTGTATTAAATCTATGGAATATATCCTTCATATTGCATATAACTTGAGTTTTAGAAATTGGAAAACCTCAAAAGGTACTCTTCCGCTCAAAGAAGCTGAGAAAACCCACCCGGATTCACAAAAAATTTTGCAAAAACTCGCAATCCGCGTAGATTTTGTTCGACAGGGATATGGCTCATCCAACACGGGAAATACTTCTAGGCGGGTTTTCGCTAATCCAGAACTGACATTAGAAATTACCAAAGTTAATAACGATTTAATTCATAAATTTGCTATTATTCTTGAAGTCATAACGAGGTCAATTCAATAAAATTTGGAACCTTTGGGCGAAATACTGCTGAATTGGCTCTTCAACTTTACTCTTGGCACTACATGCCCTCAACAGTCCACAACATCCTAATTCACGGTGCTGAAATCATAGCAAACGCAGTGCTTCCTATCGGCCAGCTTTCTGAAGAGGCACAGGAGAGTCGAAATAAAGATAACAAGATCTTCAGATTAAACCATGCTAGAAAAAAACTCTCGTGTATCAACGAATGAAGATGTTTTTCACCGGATTTTAGAATCACCGAGCCTAAGAAGAAACATTTTCCAATTAGCGAGGAAGCCTTGGAATTATTGACTTAGTTTCGTTTTTGTACGTTTTGTAAATTTTGTAATTAAGGAAAATAATTTCGTTTCGTGTTTAGTCTACACATACAATAATTTAGCTTTTTTATTTCTAACTTGCAAGTGATTGCAATAATTTCAGTAACAGAAAGAAAACTAATTGTAGGATTCTAACAAGCTAAACTTTCCACATTGAGTAAATGGTCGGTGTCCACATTGTGCAGAAATAAGAATTACTGTTAACTATTGTCAAGCCAATCAAAAATTAGTTCTTTCAGGTTAGTGATTCAAAGTGATCCAGAACCTTGCAAACTGCACTACTATCCTGTATATCTTTTGGCACTTGACCACTTATTTGGGTCGTTAATTAGTTCAGGTTAATTCGTTTGGGTCGTTAGTTAAGTGGTTTTGATAGTAGTGTGTAGAAAAGTAGAAGAACCATTTTACCTTCTCTTTCTCTCGCCCTCCGCCCACTTCCAGGAGCAGAAATTCAAGCCATGATAAGAACTAAATTCCCGACATTAAAAGCCATTTCTAAATTTCTAATTTCAAAACTCCTTCCACGTTTTCGAAAAATTTTATAACATGATTTGAATTTCTCCAAACTGGCATTTGTAGGCGCTTTGACACTATAGACTCTAATCATAACCTGAATTGAAAGTTAAAAGAAAGTTATTTTCTGCGAAATATGTTAGTGAACGAAATTTTTAGCTTTTTCGCAGGAAACTCTAGTTTAAATTATGCAAAAAGCAATATTTACTAATTGGAATTTGAAAACTTATCTGCTTTCAATATTTCCAAAAAAATATTGCAGCGTTTAAGAAGGAAACAAACAGAAACAACTACTCCGAAGGCTAATACCCCTACCGGCATTGAATTACACTGTTTGTTTCAAAGCTTATTTTATAAAGCAAAAAAAAATAGTTAAATGAATTAATATAGTATTAAAAAAAAAATAAAAAAAATAAAAAAAAAAATCAATGCTAAAAAGTCAAAAAAATATGAAGCTTTTTGCAAAGAATATAGAACCAGAGTTTAAGATATGCGAAAATGCACATGTATAATTACAATTTGGAAATTTGAAAACTTGTCTGCTTTCGGCATTTCCAAAACCTTGTAGTTATACATAAAGAAGGAAACAAATAGAAACAACTACTTCGAGGGCTAATACCCCTACCGACTATTTGTTTCAAAGCGTAAATATTATAGAAAACATACATAAAAGCAAAGATGAAATACAAGAAAGTGCTCTAGAATAAAACCAAAAAAATAATAACATAACAGTTAAATTAAAGCTTATTTTTGAAATGTGGGTCAAAGTTACTAAATGTATATGTTAATCAAAAGTACTTACTACTCTCTTTTGGACGGAGTAATAGGGTATAAGTAGGGGTATTAGCCCTCGAAGTAGTTGTTTCTATTTGTTTCCTTCTTTATGTATAACTACAAGGTTTTGGAAATGCCGAAAGCAGACAAGTTTTCAAATTTCCAAATTGTAATTATACATGTGCATTTTCGCATATCTTAAACTCTGGTTCTATATTCTTTGCAAAAAGCTTCATATTTTTTTGACTTTTTAGCATTGATTTTTTTTTTTTTTTTTTTTTATACTATATTAATTCATTTAACTATTTTTTTTTTTTTTTTTTGACTCGAATTGACCCAGAAAATTTGTAATCTCCATTTTTGACGTTTTGAGTCATTTTAAACTAATCTGGTCCATTATCTTAATTTGAATTCCCCCAAACTCTCTAAATTTGTGTTTTTAAACCCTTTGAGTCACTTTTTACCGATTTTTGCCTTAATCTTAGTTAGACATTTTTGAACGCTCTTAGTAACTTCTTAAATCATTTTTAACCCTAATCTTAACCTGAATTGGCCCAGAAAATTTTAATCTGCATTTTTGACGCTTTGAGTAATTTTTAACTGATCCTGGCCATTGGAGGGATTGGAGTGCTCTCTACAGGTAGTTTTCAGGCAACCGGATTGGTGACTGATGACATGCTAGTTAATGCGATTGGTTGAAAATGACCACTTAGTGATCAACCCAATCCGGACAGCAATTTCCAAGCGCTAATGTGCCCTTACCCCACATAACAGCAAAACTATTGAGTACTGTTGCGAACTCAGGGTTCAATAATTCCAGTGGTACGATTTAACACGAAAACACTATTTATTTATTCCACAAATACACTCGACTACTAAATAACTCAGTAGTTAACACTTTATAGCCTTCTAGTATCGCTTCGTAACTTTAGCTTACTTATAGCTCGATTAAAATACGACTACTCCTAACCGCAGCAAGGGGTGTTGGGATTGTGCTGTAGAGGTAGTACCTTTCATCAAGGATGGCCGTGCTCAGTGGTATAACCGGTGAGTAGTCGGCGATGACTGGTCCTCACAGGGCACCCAATTCTCACTTATGGCTCCATCGTGCCACACCCCGGGCAACTGCATCGACCTGCAGGCTAAACTAAGTGAGGATAGCCAGATATGGTGAAAAATTCGCAGCGTCTGACCCAAAATGGGCGGCTGCAAACGGCGTCTGTTCCCATAGTGGGCGGCTGACTCAGACACTCACCAACACGCCCGGCCAGCGTGGTGTTTTAAGGCTAAAATCCCGTAAATGAAAGAGACGAAAAGGATACGACCCTCAGTCCCCGGCGGATCGCTGGTTCCCAGCCAAGGTGGCGGCTGGATCAAACAGAGATCAGAGGGTGCTAAGAATCACCGGGTAGGACCAGGCCACCAAGGACGAAGAAAACTATATATTGCGACGTATAATACAAGAACGCTTTTGCAAGACCAGAAAATCCTTGAATTGGAGGAAGAGCTTAGCAGAATACACTGGGATATAGTGGGTCTTAGCGAAATTCGCCGAAGAGGAGAACAACAGCTTAGGCTAAAATCAGGAAGCGTGCTCTACTTTAGAGGAAATGAGGACAGATCAGAGGGAGGAGTTGGTTTTATAATACATAAGAGACATATTAAGAATATTGAACACCTTGAGAGTGTAAGCCCTAGAGTTTGCTTATTAGTACTGAAGTTAAACCAAAGATACATCATTAAGATTATTCAAGTCTATGCACCTACATCCACCTATTCCGATGAAGATTTAGAGATCTTCTATGAAGACATTGCCAGGGCAATGTCCAAGGTCCCAACACATTTTACAGTGGTAGTTGGAGATTTTAATGCTAAACTCGGAAGAAAGCAGGATGAGAGTGAATTCTCCCTAGGACAGTATGGGATAGGAGAAAGAAACGATAGAGGAAACTTTCTGCTGCCGTTTCTCTTAGAACACCGCCTAAATGCTATGAATACCTTCTTTAAGAAACCGGAACAACGGAAATGGACCTGGGCTAGCCCTGATGGAAACACGAGAAATGAAATAGATTTCATCATTACAGACAAGAAGCAAATCATACAAGATGTAACAGTACTCAACCGTGTATCAGTGGGAAGCGATCATAGAATGGTGAGAGCAACAATAACGTTGAACTTAAGGAAAGAGAGAAGAAAGCTCCAAAACACAAAAAATAAGAAATGGAATACAGTTGCAAACAAAGAAGAGTATCAAAGAACCATAGCTGAAAAATTGGGAAATATAGACACAAAGGATGTAGAAGACTTGAATGACACAATACTGAAATCGTTACGAGAAGCTCAGCAAATACATTGTACCCAAAGGAGTGATAAAGAAGAAAGACTATCGGGGAACACCCGCCACCTTATGAAACAAAGGCGAGAAATGATACACAAACAATCAATCAACAGAGACCAGTTGAGAATATTGAATAGGAATATATCGAGAGCCGCACAGAAAGATATCAGAGATTACAACACAAGATGGGTAACGAGGGTCATAGAGGAAAACAAGAGCATGAAAGTACTCAGAAATAAACTCGCTTTGGGGAGGACAGACATCATTAAACTGGAAAACGCAGATGGACAAATAGTCACAAATAAACAAGAGATTCTAGAAACTGTGAAAGATTTCTATGCAAATTTATATTGCAATAATGAACAGCCGAGATGCACAGAGGACATCCCTCGAGTTTTAAACCAGGGATTGGAGGAAATGCCTGACATAACAGAGGAGGAAGTCCTAAAATCAATGTCGGAAATGAAAAACAATAAGGCTCCAGGTGATGACGACATCGTGATTGAGGCAGTTAGGGAAGGTGGAGAACAACTGTTAAAGGCCATCACAAAATTATTCAACAAATGTCTTGTGGAAACCACAACACCTACAAAATGGAACAATGCAATCATAATCATCATGCATAAGAAGGGCAACATTGCCGACCTGAAGAACTATAGACCAATTAGCCTGCTTTCTCATCTCTATAAATTGTTCACCAAAATTCTAACTAAGCGTCTAACATCAAAATTGGACTTCTACCAGCCTACAGAACAGGCAGGTTTCCGATCCGGATACGGAACAAACGACCATCTGCAAGTTATTAAGACATTGATCGAGAAGTCCGTTGAATACAACAAGCCACTCGTGTTAATATTTGTGGACTACGAAAAGGCGTTTGATTCCATCAAGCACAGCGAGATGTTTAAAGCGCTTGCCGACTGCCGAGTGGACCACAGATACTCTGCTATACTGCAACATATATACGAAAATGCAACAGCGAGCGTAAGACTCCATGAAGAGACAGATAGATTCAGAGTGCAGCGCGGTGTACGACAGGACTTTGTTGGAGTATATGTTCAAGAGTGTCGAGTTGGAGAATATGGGTATAAATATTAACGGTGAAAATCTCAGTCACCTTCGGTTCGCTGACGATATTGTACTGATTTCAGATAGCTTGGATAAGGCAGAGAAACTGCTTAGGAGACTAACATCTGCTTCACATAAAGCTGGGCTTAAAATCAATCCATCGAAAACAAATTTCATGACAAATCTAGTCCCAAGCCGAAACTACTTAGTAGAAGGAAAAGAAATTTTCCAAGTTACATCCTACAGATATCTGGGCCATGATATTACGATTGGCAGGGACAATCAAACCTGCGAAATCAAAAGAAGGATAGGACTAACGTGGGCCGCCTATGGGAAGCTGAAGCACATTTTCAAGTCCGAAACCCCCATATGCCTTAAGCGGAAAGTGTTTGATCAGTGTGTTCTGCCGGTTTTGACTTATGGTTCGGAGACCTTAACTCTAACACGAAAATCGGTAAATAAAGTAAGAGTGGCCCAGCGAGCCATGGAACGCTCCATGTTGGGAGTCACGCTGAGAGACAGGATTCCGAATGATCGGATACGTCAGAGAACAGGGGTTACCGATGCAATCCAGCGAATAACATATTTAAAGTGGAACTGGGCTGGACATGTCGCAAGAATGACCAACGAAAGATGGACCAAAAAGATCATAGAGTGGAGACCTAGGCAGGATGCGTTCAGGAACAGAGGTCGTCCGCCGACCCGGTGGACGGATGACATAAAAAGAATAACACCAAATTGGATCCAGGATGCCCAGGATCGGAACAGATGGAGATCGTTAACGGAGGCCTATGTTCAGCAGTGGACGAGACAGGCTGTTTGATGATGATGATGATGACTCCTAACCGCCGCTCTATGCGTCTTTATATACAATCCTAAAATTACAGAAAAACCTAGAAAGTTCTTTATAAGAATTCTTGAATAATCTCCCATAAAAAAACGGTTGTAAACAACTGCCTTCTAGATTAAACCAGCCGAGCAATAAATCACTCGTGTCAGCCATGACGCAGCGCGGATAGGTCGCGAAGCTCCACCAACCAACACGCTCCCATGCGTTGCCCCGCCTCCCATGCGGCGTTGCTGCGAATCGTAACAGTACGTACTTACACAGTGTGGCACATTCTTAACGCAGGTTTCGTGATATCTCAAAATAGTGACTTTTAAACAGGATGATTGAAAAAGTACCTAATGCCGATTCAAACATACGTTTTTCCTTAAGTAAGACACTACTACAGTAGTACATTTTTTTATGTAGGAAATCCTATGACGATCCCTAATAGTTTTACATAAATATGCGTCTTTAAAATTGTATTTTTTTTGCTTTATGAATGTGTAGTTCCTAAGCGGCTTGAGATAGAGCCAAACGCAATTTAGTTTTGAAAGATCTATCAATCAAAACAATTTTTTTAAATTTAGAAGTTTAAAAAATGTGTTGAATTTTTAAAAGTAGTACAAACTGAGAGATCCTTATTTAAAATTTGTAATCTAAGATATGACGCTGTAATTCGTTTGGTTCTACTTCAAGCCTGTTAAGAAATACAGATTTTTAAAATATAGCAAATTACAATTTTTAGATGCAATTATCTCCACGTAAAAACTATTTCTAATTTCAAATGCAAAAACACCATGCTACCTTATGATATATCGTTTATAAAATCCATGCTTGAATCGTAAATACTTTTTGGACCACCCTGTATAATGGTCACTATTTTTAAAATGTTGTTCTAACTGCTCTACATGATACAGATTTTATCTCAACTTAATTTCGATATTAGCTTTGATGCTATCGAATCCTGCGTTAAGTTTGTGCCACCCAGTATAGTAATAAATAATAATAATGAGATAAACTCAACTCAACCGACTCGGCGAATTTCTTTTATTTTATTATAGTTATTGTAATATATCTAAGAAACGTGCAGTTATAAAGTGTGTAAAGGTACAACTCTACCAACTGAATTTATTGATTAAATGCTATACCTCAATTCACAATAAACACTAAATTTTGCTCTAAATGAATCGAAATGAATCGAACGAAACAAACGCCAATTTGATATCATCATTAACCAAAAAGATATTAAGTGATTTCCGAATTTTTGACATTTGGCCCCACTGTGCGACGGTACTAGAACCAGGTAATATGCCCGTTCAGGTTTCAAAATTTTGGGAATGAATCTGTCACCTCGCTGTGGCGTATCAATTTTTCCCTCGTTGATTAAAACAACCCCAAATGCTATCTGTGTCCCGAGTTAGAAAATTGGTAAATAAACCACTTTAGAAGTCAAATTTAATTCGAATTGAGTTTGTTACGTTCTTAGGAGATTGCAGGCGGGCCATTCTGATCAAAAACAGCAAAGAAATTTTCCCGATTTTTTTTTTAAATATCCAACTCCATCTCTTTATGTCCTCTTTCACCTCCCACCATCGGAAGATCCGTAGGTGCAATAGTTTCGGAGATTGACCCTTTCGGAGGTCGATTTTTAGGCACTTTTAGAATCGGTTTTTGGACCATTTTTAAAAAAACCTCTTTAGAGGTTAATTCCATTCGAATTGAGTTTATTATGTTCTCAGGGGATTGCAAACGTGCCATTCTGATCAAAAAACAGCAAAAAAAAAATTCCGACATTTTTTTGAAAATCTCCAAAGGGGGGGGGGGATATAACAACTTTTTTCTCAATTCTCAATTTTGACCGCCTGTAACTCGAAAACGCCTGCAACGAATGAAATGAATCCAACTGTTTTGTCCTCTTCTTGATGCCCTCTTTCACCTCCCACCATCAGAAGTTCCGTAGGTGCAATATTTCCGGAGATAGACCCCTTCGGAGGACGATTTTTAGGCACTTTTAGAATCGGTTTTTGGACTTTCTGGACCATGGTCAGAAACAATAACTAAACAACAATTTCGTTTCTGTGACCATATTACATAAACAATGTACAAGAGTAATAAATTCAAACTATTCCGAATTGGCGGGATGAAAATAGAGTGCCTGTGCAAGAGGGGTTAATACGCTTCAAATTTTAAGGTCGATATAAACCCGATGTAGGTTCAGATGGTATTAAGATAAGCAAAATAATTTAGTTTTCCCTAGAAACGTGCTCCTTTCCATAAATTTTATATTTGGCGGGACAATTTCCTGTACGGCTTAGCAGCATTTAAGATTTATGTTATAAATTTAGGAGTTATCAGCAATATATTTTGACTTTGGTGGCTTACTCTGACTAAAACAATACAATTTTAGAATTTAGGTTTTCGCCCAAAAATCCAGCATTATTAAAAAAAAAAGTTAGTTTTTGCTTATTCAAAAATAAATATTGTTTTGTCAATTTTCGAACCGATTAATCACAAAAACTGCATGCCATCAGGTTTAACGAACTTTCTAAAATTACCTGTAAACTTAATTACATTTCACATCAGCCAATATCGGGATATAATACATTACTGAATAAATTTACAGGAGTTACTTAGTGAAGTTCCTAGTTAAGGAAACAAATAAGAAATATTACCTTTTATAGGGAGGGCATATTGTTTCGCTGTGCACCTGACTAAAACACCGGAATAATTAATCAAAAGTATTAATTAATTAAATTTCCGAGGATAAATGAAACCGTAAATCACTAACATTTGTATTTCGCGGGTAAAGCGTTGTAAATTGATGTTACATCTTTAATAGAAGTGTTTTGTTATATAAATTAGGGTCGGTTGTACATTATTAAGCCCAATTTTTCGTACCTTTTGTGTGACCATTTTGCGCCGCCTCGTCTCATTTAATATCGTGCTAAAAAAACAAAGCAAAATTGTACCATGAAAGAAGCCATTCGAATACCATGGAGTGAGCTGGATTCATCCGAAAGACCCTGAATTGTGCAAAGTCTGGAGAACGAATTTTAGAAAATAGTTGTTTTATCAGTAAATGTGGGGTTATTCACAAATTAAACTAAACTAAACTACAATTAAAATAAACTAAGATTAAAGTAAACATTTGGGTTCAATTTATGCAAGACAGAAATGTCAATTAAACCCAAATAAGCATGCGCACAAAAGAAAATTTGAAAATGCAGGTTGCCGATATGTGCGTTAGTTTCTGACGCAGTTTTTCGTTCCGTATATTTATTATAAGTGAACACTTTATAATTGCAATATTTAATAATTTCTTTAAAAAATATTACAGGCAGCATTATAATAAAACCTCTTAAAAATACAAAATAACCCTAATAAAAACGTTGATAATGTAATTATATTGTTGCAAACTCAGGGTTCAATAATTTCAGTGTAGCGATTTAACACGAAATAGCTATTTATGTAACCAGTTACGAAAAGTCCGATTTTGTGTAACGAATGAATGTTTGCGGGACGAGCGCAGCGAGTTTCCGCAATTTGAATGAGATACACAAAAAAGGTTTTTCGTCACGTGTTTCATACAAGATTTTTTCTAATTTTGACTACAAATACCTACTTAGAGAGAGAATTATTATTATTAAACTTCAATATTTACTTTCAAACCACTTTGTATCTACTTAATACCGTAAAACTATAGCAACGGTGTGCCACAGCCGAAACCTGCAACTGGTGGTAACACCAACTTTTCATCACTATTTACGAAAGATTTTACTTTTCGTAACTAGTTACGAAAAGTAGGACGTTACGTCACTGTCATCAGTCTTAAAAAGTGCCACTTTATATGTCAAAATTAGAAAAACACTATTTTTTATCAATCGGACTAAAAGTACGTCATTTGTTCTCTCCATACGCACACCTAAAGTGGGCTTTCTAATCCTGAGACCAAAAAAAGTAGCAAAAAGTCCTAGGCAGTAAAAGTAAAGTCAAATGTCACCGCTATTGTCATGGTGGCGCATATATAAACCATCTTATTGCCATCTTTACATTCTTGTTGAAAAAGCAAAGGATAGGAATACTCTCACAGCGCTCGAGAGCACCACCCGAAACCGTTTTTAGTCGAAATCGCATAGGTTCTCGAATTCTGTTAAATGTCGTTAGTTGTCATCATATTTATCTGTCAATGTCATTTTTAGTATTTTAGTATTAATAATAATGCTATAAATTGTTAGTTTACCATAATTTACCTCAACCACCTAAACCATTGGTTATGATTTAATACCATTAAAACCATTGAACATTGAACACCACCGTTCTAACACATTCTATTTATATACACCACTAATTGGGTAAGTACCTAAACCCGCTTAAAGAGGATGAGAGAAAATTGAAACACTGAATCACTCTGAAATAGACTTCCTGCATGCTTGAAAAAAAAATAGTATATGTTACGCAAAGTAAAAGGTCTTTTTGTGCTTCGCCCAGTTGCAGGCCTCAGCTTCGCTTCGGCCCTCAATCTCTGGGCTCAGCACAAAAAGACCCACTTTTACTCCTACTGACATAATCTACTATTATTGTCCGAACGCAAGTGAGGACTATAACGAGCAGCTTACTCTGACTTTTAAGCGTAAGTACAGAAATGAACGGGCATTTCAAAAATGTGCTCGGTTTTTCAGTACGTGCGGGGGGGGCTGACCAGTGTCGTACCAAAATGAAAAAATGCGTTTTTTTAGATACCCAAAACATTATCGATTTTACCGTAACTCCGGGGCTAGGTGGGGTATAGGGCTACCCATGGGTAGATTTTCTCATATATGTAGATGATAAATTTTGAAGTCTAATTCCGATAAGTCAAATAAAAAAATCTACAAAAAATCGCAAAGTTGGCACGGTTTTTTGATTTTTTTTTTATAATGGTCAACTTCTGGGCCTTCTGGATCCCCTTAGTTAGAGGATTGGCCCAACACCGATGGTATCATGGAAAAGGGCATATCCTTGGGCACTTTTAATCCTATCCCGGCAAAGGTGTCACTTTAATACAGAGTGGTCAAAAAAATGTCCAAAGACAATTAAGGAAAAGTGTCCAAAATAGCAAGGTAGTTTTTTGCGATTTTTACGAAAATCATGGAGCGTTCCAGCTTCGGTGGTATATGGGCAACTAGAACACGTGAAGAGAAAAAAAAATCAGTTATTAGTTTTGGTGTAGCTTTTATACCGAGTGAGCTACAAAAGTTTTTCTGCGCCGCATTTTTTGTCAATTTTGGTGTACTTTTCTCACATTTCAGCCTGTAGATTCGACATTCTTTTAGCAAAAAATCTCAAATAATTCAGGGAGGTAGTACACACATGGGCCCTTAACCATTCCAAAAATCAAGAGCCTAGCTTTGAATTTGAAATTTTGACGAATTTTTAAACTTGAAATTTCAAATTGCCACTTTGAGGTATATTTGTCCGGAGACCGTGCATTCAATCTAATGGTTTTCTATCCCAGGGGATACCTTGGAATGTTTTCTTTTTGGGACTTAGGAATCACTTTTAGCTGGGACGTCGCGAAATGGGCTTAATTGAATTTCGAAACGAAAGATACAGATTTTTTGAAATTTTGGCCGAAAATCCCGAATGGTTCCGAAGCGACGTCCACCACTGGGGTGTCGGAAGCATTCGGCGGCCGCGCCCATCTGCAACTAACAGCTGAGTTTTCCGAAATGTAAACATTAACTTTAAAGCCTCAGGCTAAGGAAAATCGGCCGAAAAGCGTGGAAAACTGTCTGGCCGGGGAAAATTTGAACATTTCTAGGAAGATTATTGGCAAAATGCCCAGTCCTCGAGGTCGTTTTCACAAAGACTGGTCGATTTGAAAATTTAGTGTCGAGATTCATTTTTGGCTGATGACGTCGAAGCCAGACCACGCGGTTTTCGCCCAGACAGTGGCGGTTACAAATTCTGGCAAAAATGTATTTTTTCGATTTTTCGGCAGACATGGGCGTAGTTATATTTTTTTTTGCCATTTCTTCCTTTTTCCTATAAGAAATACATTGTGCAATGCTTTTTAAATGGGACAATATTGATTTCGTCATAAATAAAACATGGAGGCGAAAAAAAAAATGGCCGCCGTAGACAGGGTAATAAAAAAATGGGAATATCTCTGAAACGAATAAAGTTAGAGAGCTGAAATTTGGTACCATGGTTCATTAGGGAATGGACTGCAACTTGTATCAACGAAATTTTGCATATAAGTTTTCACGCTTTTGCACGTGTCTTTCCCATAAGAAAAACGTTGGGCAATGCGTATTATATGGGTGGAATGTAGATTACGTCATATTTGGGGTACCATTGATGGTACATGGTTCAAATTTGGATGGTGGGTACCTATGGGGGTATCATAAATTGCGATATAGCTGACTCAGCTATCATAGCTACAATAGCTGAGTAACGTTAGTATTTAAAGAACTGTTAATGATACATGGTTCAACTTTGGATGCTGGGTGCCCATGGGAGTACCATGAATGGTACTATAGCTGACATAGCTATGTAGCTGACTGTACCTAGGTTATAGCTGTTTTATGAACCGATGATGATATCAAGTTGAAAATCGAATGGTAGGTCTCCCTTATGTGAAATTCGCTAAAAATGACATTTCTAAAAATCCAAGATGGCCGCCTGAAAAGTTTTGGTTTTAAGCCGATATCTCTGGAACGGTTTGAGCTAGAAAGCTGAAATTTGGTATGTGGCTACTTTATGGCTATTTATAGGCTAGAGATCTCTGAGGTCCGAAACCTTGCTGTGGGTATCGAAGGTTCAGTTTTGGAAACTTTTTCAATTTATTGACACTTTTTTGCTTCAACTTACTCACTGTTGCTAAAGGGCGCCGAAACCAAATATATCCGACGTTTCGACTTTACGCTTACCATAAGCCATCATCAGGGTATTCTCTTTTATTACAAATTTTGCCTTATAAATGTGCCACGCCCAAACAATCAGTTTTTCGTATATGACTGACAAAATAGCTTTAACGAAGCCCATTCGACTGGTACTAACTGTTCGATTTTATCGTTTCTAGGTTCCGAGATTTAACTGATTAAATTTCTCATTGATAGGGGTAGAGTGACATTTGCCATTTTATAGCAAAGCCATTTACGGCAATAGAACAACAGTGACTCAATTAAGTGTGAGTCGGCTCAAATACTGCTCAAAACGTTAATTACTATTGTGCTAAGTTTAATAACAGTCTCATGGGAAGTGAAAAACTATTAAAATTTTGTAAAAATTACCTAATATTTTGATTTGTTCGAACATTACGTCAACTAAATTAAAAACCTTCAACGACAAATTAAGCAGGTGTTTTGTGGTCGAGAATGCTCTACTCATGGGTGTCAATAGCATCGTTATAGCATGTATTAGTTTTTGAATTATAGAGATATAAGTATTAAATCGTCGATAAAAAGTGGAAAAATTACGTTTTTGGCGCCATTTTGAAGGGGAAGAAAATTACTGAAAATTCCAGAATTGCAAATTTTTTACATATTTTTGTCCCCTCTTTCATATGAGACTATTCCTGATAAAATCTATGACAATCGATTTTGGCTAAAAATTTTCACGACCTACCCCCTTTAAAAACTTTGAAATTTTAACATTTTTCTGTTTATCTTGGAAACTGTAAGGTTTTTCGATATGCCGGTTAATATGATGTATGAAGAGGTCATTAAGGGCTATCAGATGCATGCATCAGAAAGAAGCTAGCTTTCACGGTTTTTGAGAAAATTAAAAAAAAGTGCAAAATTTGTACCTTATTTTTGAGCCACCCGTGCTCAGTTACTGTTCAAGGCAAACTTTCAAAAATTGGCTCTACGTGTAGCTCTTTTCTTCTACTTCCTTAGCTCTTCTAATAGATTTTCTGATAAATCTTCATCGAAACGAGATATTAGCTGTTAAAGGCAGCAATGCACGATTTTTATCTCAAAATTTACTTGTTTGGACCGGTTTGAGAGCCCCATATGTTTAACGTAGAATTTTCTATATGTGTCATTTAAATTTATAGTAATCGATTTTATTTATTACTTCGAGTCGTTTTATAATGAATAAGACGTTGATTTCTGTTTTAGATAGTATAGGGTGGCTCAAAAAATGATGCAGGAAGGTAATATATGCTAATAATGCAGAAAAGGTCCATAAGCAGTGTGTATTTTACATAGAAAGGATGTATTATTAAGTACGTAGACTAAGCAGAATAAGATGTTGGATATAGGCGATGAAAGGTTTATTAAAACTTACCAATGAAAGCAATTTTATAATTATGCAAGGAGTTGATATATGTGAGTATTTACTGCGAAATAATTCCTTCGCCATTTTATCCACAAATTGTTAAAAAACACTAAAATTATTCTACTTTTTTGGCTCCTCTTATAGCTTTTGGGATAAATCCTCATTAAAACGCGATATGAGCTGTTGATGGCTGAAATTCACGATTTTTATCTAAAAATTTAGGTTTTTGGGCCAGTTGGGGAGAGTTTCATATGCTTAATATAGAAATATCGACTTTTCCCATATAAATCAATGGTAATCGATTTTATTCGTAGGTTCTAGTAGTCGTATGATACATAGGGCATATATTTACGTTTTGGATAGTATAGAGTGTCCCAAAAAAAGTGTTGTAACCTAGAATTTTAGAATTTTTTAATGTAAATTGATATCTGTTAATTTATTGCGTAAGTTCCAGTAGTTTTATGATAAATAGAGCGTTGATTTCTGTTTTAAATAGTATACGGTGTCCCAAATAATGCTGCAACATTTAACTTTAGTTTTTTTTTAACAATATTTTTTTGTAGATTTTATTCCCCTATTATAAATAGTGCCTTTGATTTCTGATTTAGATATTATAGGGTGAGCCAAAAATTGACAAATATTACATTTTTAGGGACATCTAAAGCTAGAAAACTGAAATTTCAATTGTAGATTCTGTTCACAATCACAAACAATATGTCATAAATGGCAACTTTGATATGGGTACTCGTGGTACCCATTTTATATCTTTTTATGAATTTTAGCACGTTTTTTACCTGTTTACCTATTACTTAATATGAAATAAGGTATTTGAGACGTTTCGACATTTCAGTTACTTTTAGGTATCTTCAGGATCTTTGTTAATAATTTTACGGCAGTTTGGGCTACATCTGAGGAACGTTCGGATATTTCCTAAACTATGGGCGCTCCGCGCGCGTGGTCTTACTCTACAAAACTTCTACAGCATTTTGCCCACAGCGTTCGGATTTCCTAAACTATGGGCGCCCAGCGCGCGTAATCCACAAAGAAAAAAAAAAAAGACGCGCGAGTGTGACAAAAGCACACCATAAACAAACCAACTCAAGATTTTTGCTGACCAACTTGTTTATCCACAATACACAAGTATAGCTGCGTTCTAAATAAACAGAGCAATAAATCACTCGTGTTAGTTTCCCCCGCCGCAGCGCTCGGAAGGTCCAACCTGCAATGTCGCTCCGCCTCCCAGTGCCCTCTCTCCGTAACAATATCTTTACAAAAAAATTGATATTGGCAATACTAGTAACCATAAACAGGTGTATTGGCGAACAAGTTCCACTAATCTCTAATCTAAAAATAATTAAAAAAACCCTTAAATTCAACCCAAGATTCAGACACGAAACAGCTGTTTTGTGTTTGTTGATGTCCACTGTCAAAATCTAACTGAAAACTTGCGCACAAGTTTCAAAAATTAAGACCGAGTAGGGAAAAGATAAAAGTTGGTTATCTCATAGTTAGCTAACCAGCAAATTACTAGAATTACCCTCTTTTACTCACCGGTACCAATTTTACCCGCGCATAAAGAAATTATACCCAAATGTAGTAATTACTCCCAGATTGGCAGCACGGGGTACCGAAGGCGGCAGCCAGAAATGCACAAAGTGGTGGGGGCTATACGACAATGTCTGGACACGCACGGAGTCTCACAGTCTCCATGTCACCAGTTACGGGTTAAATCTACGATATTACAATTTATTAATATAATTTATACAACGAGTATTGCTATCAATTATTTGGAGACTTACGAATTGTCTAAAAGGATCTCCTCTTAAAAGCTCTCAATTCATTCGAGATACTCTACTCCCAAGTAGCATATGTATGCAAATTTATTGCCTCAAAACCGAGATGAGCATCTTTTTCAAATTCCCGGTTATCTTCACGCCGAACTAGACGTCATAATATTTCTCGTTCTTTGAGGCCGCATTTCCATTCATTTTGCGTCGTTCGTTCCGTTGTTCCTCGGTTAAAGGGAACAAAATGCGCTCGAGTGGAGGCTAACCAAACAAAAAACTTTATTACTCCGACCAAGAGCCGGGCAGGAACTGGTGCGTTAATTCTGCATATATCTCCGTTAGTTTATTATATTAAAAGTTTTCCCAGAAACTTCGGCATTAATTCAGTCCGAAATGTCCTGCGGGAAAAGTTGGTCTCGGCTAGGTAGTTCGGATTCAAGAAGCGACAACAAAAACACATACAATTCGGCCCGTAAAAGTCCGAAACGGTTATGGATGGGTGTGTAAAGGAATTCATGCTCAAAAGGAAAGATAATTCGATAATAAAGAGTTCAATCAATATGCTTGTTAAATCTACATTAGCATCAGGAAAATAAAACTTTATTCCGAAAGGGGTTTTCGCCTTCCTTTTACGAAAAATAATAATGTCGACTGTAATTATTTTATTCGCAGGAAAAAGTATTTATGTAGCCTCTTTAACTCTTCATTATTGAGTGAAGTTGTTTTCCCAGGTGACACGTTTCCATACCCTTCCCTTATCTAAATAGGGGTTGCAGGTCTGGCTGGCACAATGGAATTTCAGTAAAAGCTCTCACTGAAACTAAAGCCCTCTAGATCAATTTAATTTCTCTCGAGCAATTTCGATATGGAGTAGTAAATTATGATGTTTTTTCGTTGTTACAACAGGGTGTAGATGTATCGTTTTACCCTTATCATATAGGGTGGATATTAGCTAAATTCTCTTGTCGATAGCTTTTAATGGTTAGACACTGCTAAAAATCGTTTAATAGATGTTATAATTTTAATTATAACATTAAAACTAAAAAAAAAATAACGAGTTTCCAATATATCATATTACAAAAATCGCCGTGTCTCAAAAGCCCAAAAGGGCTAAGAAAATTCGCGAAAATTCGAAAACATCAAGAAGAAGAAAACACTGTTGGATTTACTCCGATCGGTTGAGGCGTTCTCAAGTTACAGGCAGGCAAAGTTGAGAAATGAGAAAAAAGTCGTAATACCCCCCCCCCCCCCCTTGGAATATTTTCGACAAAACTTCGGACACATTTTTTTGCTGTTTTTGATCGGGATGGCATGCTTGCAATACCCTAAGAACGTAACAAACTTTATTCGAATGAAATTAAGCTCTAATAGTAGATTATGTCACTAGGAGTAAAAAGCGGTCTTTTCGTGCTGAGCCCAGCGATTGACGGCCGAAGCGAAGGTGAGACCTGCAACTGGGCGAAGCACAAAAAGACTTTTAATCCGAGTAACATAGACTATTTTTTTTTAGGCATGCAGGAACGTAACAAACTCAATTTAGATTAAATTGAGGGAACCACTCAAAAGCGGTTTTTTTATGGTCCAAAAACGCGATCCAAAAAATGCCTAAAAATCGAATTGAAGGTATCTATCCCCGAAAATATTGTACCTACGGAACTTCCCATGGTACGTGGTGGAAGAGGACATCAAGAAGAGGAAAAAACTAGATTGACTCCAATCTGCCAAGGCGTTCTCAAGTTACAGGCGATCAAAGATGAAAATTGAGAAAAAGTCGTAATATTTCCCCTTCGGAAATTTTCGAAAAATTTCTGGAAAGATTTTTTTGCTGTTTTTGCTCAGAATGGTACGCTTGCAATCCCTCAAAAACGTAACAAACTCATTTTGAACGAAATAATTTAAAAATCGACCTCCGAAAGGGCCCACTTAGCAATTTTACATTCTTATCATCTGACAAGAATATGCAGCCGAGGAGATGGAATGTGATATTCAGGTGAAAAATTATCACTTGGAACTTTAATATCACATGAGAAGAACGTGTCCCGCGACCTCCTTTTCAGGTTCTCAGAACGTGTCAATTATGTTCTGTGGCATATGATTATTACGTGATAAACACATTCTTTTGTAATATGATAAACATGCACCATTTATGATCCTTTGGGACATCTATCATCTGACAAGAATATGCTTTTCAGGAGAAGAACATGTGGTATTCATTTGAAATATTTTCATAATTAAAATTCACTTCTATTATCACTATTATTTTTAATTTATTGGTAATGTAATAAATGGGATATATAAATATTTTACGTAATTGACTAAGTTCCTTTAAAGAACATTCTGATCATATTATTGATTAGAACTTCTTTTCAGTAAACTCCTTGTCATGTGATATTCTCATTCCGAAAAGTACGTGATATGTGGGGTTAACATACTTTTTGCACATTCTTCCAGAGAACATTACATTCAGGTTACCTTCATACTACTTAAAAAAAAATGTTCTTTTTGGGTAGCTTGAGGGAATGTCATAGGACTATGAATGTTCTTTTAATCTTATGTGGGGTATATCTCCAAAAATATTGCATCTATATAACTTCCCTTGATAGGAGGTGATAGAGAACATCAAGAAGATGAAAAAACAGTTAGATTAATTCCAATCGTTCAGGCGTCTTCAAGTTACAAGCGATTAAAGTGGACAAAAAAGTCGTAATACGTCTTTTGGACATTTTCGAAAAAAAAAAATCGGAAACATTTTTTTGTTGTTCCTGGTCGGAATGGAACTCTCTTGCAATCCCCTAAGAACGTAACAGATTCAATTCGAATAAAATTAACCTCTAAAGAGGTTTTTTTAAAAATGCTCAAAAAACTCGATTCTAAAAGTAATAGTAAGGTGCCTAAAAATCGACAACCGAAGGGGTCTATCTCCAAAAATGTTGCACCTAGGGTTCGGTATAAAACGCTTGCAATGCCGATGACCTCATCCACCACTTAAGCGTATCTTTTGGAGTGGTGATGACTTTAATAATGTAAATTTTAAATAAAAAATAACTTTAAAGTTGATTTCGTCATTTTTGAGAAGTGGCTAGCACCATAACACGATCAAGTGTCGTTCACTTTAAATCTCTTTCACGGCCTATTGGAACGTAGCAGGAACTGATTTAAGTGACTCGTAATTTCCATTTAATATCTCTATGACGTGGCATTTGTTAGATTCTATAACGATCAATTCACTTTTTGGTACATGCTCAAATTTAGAAGATTTAGAATATATAGATATATATAAAAAACATTTTCTACTCTACAGGGTTAAATATGGTACTAAATACGTAAAAGCCACTAAATTGACGTGACTATATAAATTTTTGTAACTACAATTTTGTAGTTTCTTTCGCTTATAATGATGCACTTCCACCAAGTATCTCGGTAGGCAATACCCTTCGAGCATCTGCTCTATTTATTATACGTTAAAATATTAAAAACCAATTCCATTTGTGTCGGAAATAAATAAATATAATTTTTTATTTGATAAGGATGCTATGGTTTTTTAATAGTTGTACCCAATTCACTACTAAAAATTACAGAAGAAACTTATGATTTGCCTTTGATAAGAAATCTCTTTAAATGACCGTTTATGGCGCAATAAAAATTGCCGCAGCACATCCCTTTTCCCACACAACAAAAGCCATTATTTTGATTTTATTCGTAAAGGGCAATCAATAATTTAACCGTGTCCTACTGCTGCATACACCTGTTTATCTGATGCCAGTTAACCGCAGGATACTGTACGGATAATAGAAAGGACACTCTACAGCTGTCACATTTACGAGTATTTCACGATTAGTGCGACAGCATGCATTTTTTATTCAATGTGGCGAGCACCCACGAACATGAACACGCCACTTTAGAGGGGCAAAGTGTAGTAAATTTCTAGTTTTTAGTATTTTAATTGGGATTCTAAAATGAAGTGGCTCACCATAAGCAGCAGGAAATGTAGGTATTCCATCTTCAGTGCTCCTGTCTAATTTTGCATGTTCCTCATGAGAAATAGTGAAGAAGTGCCATTGTGACCATCTCGGCCCTGAAAAATAACAGTCAATCAATAAGAGCATTTATTGTTTTTTTATTTTTAAGTAAAATTTTTATTTCTATACGAAGTCGCATAAATATGTAAACTGATATACAATACGTATGTATAAATATGGAAAAATAATGCCTGAAAAAGGGCTGATAGGCACACAAATCAATTTTATGCTGCGTGACCCAAAATATAACTTCTCTGTTGTGATTCCGTGCATGAAAAAGGCAGTCACTTTTCAAGCCCGAATAAATAACTTTTGCAAACAACAATTTATCCCATATGTATGTGCGAGTGTGACCGTGTTTGTGTTAAGGGTTTCAGATAAGTGATAAACTCGTAAATTTGCTTTTCTCGCTTTTAAAAAATTTTATGTGTAGGACTGCCGCTTTTTTTAATTTAATTGTTTACGTACTGAAAGTTTGCGTATTACCATATTAAACCTCGATCTTGTTATCCAACAAAAAAAGGTTAGAGGCAAACTTGGATTATTCTATTCTATAAAATACGCATTTTAGAAGTATAGAAAATATTTGTTTTAAATACAAAGTAAATAGAGTTAAATAGAGACTGATAGAGAACATACATCCTTTGCCTATGAGAATCAAGTGCATAGTGGTCGTACTACTATTTATCGAGGCGCCCTCGTATAAGTAGGCGTCACTCCGGCGCCGGAGGCAAGGTCTCACAAGATCATTTTCGTTTATCCATTCTGGCACCGGGAGCACTGGAGCCTTTTGGATTTAAATAATGGTCTTCTTCTTCATCTGCCTAAATCATTTAGCAGTATATTTTCTTAAATCTTCTTAAATTGATTCATATCTGAGTGGAAGGTAGTAGTAGTAAACGTTCCCTAGAGACGTTGACATTTTTAGAGCTGGGCTGAACTAAAACTCGCACTATCATCCTTTCAAGTGAACTCAATTCGTAGTAGAGACGGACCAGATTATCGAATTCACTCCTATACAGTTTTCCAGATTATCTGGTTAATGCATAGCTCAAAACTGTCACTAGAGCTGAGTAGTATTATTAAACATTACTAATTTATGTAGGTTCAAAGAAATAATAGATTGTACTAGTTGCGAATTACAACGCAGCATCATGCGATAAAGAGAGGCAAAATCGATCTCATGTAGCACATTCCTAAGGAAAACTTCAGCCCATATTCGATACTTTAGACCGCGACTTTTTTTTGAACTTAGAGATGGGTTGATAAAATTTTAAAATGAGAAGGGAGGGATGGGCTTGAAAATCGATGTTAAGTTGTGAATAATTGCTCAAATAGAAAACTAACCTAAGACCTAATCTGAAATCTCGACTCAAGTATCGATAACGTAAACCGCACCATTTTCTTGTAATCTGAGAAATGGTTAATAAGGTTTGTAAAAAAATAGGGATGGGCACTACTTTACAAATGGAAAACTAAAAGCTCGAGTCGACATCCGATAATTTGAACTGCCATTTATTTCTGAAATTTTGTAGATGGGTTACAAAAGAAAGGGGTTTGAATATCGATGCTAAGTGGTGAATAATAGCCAAAAAAATAGAATGAGTTACTTTAAAAAAGAACTAAAAACTCGAATCGAGAATCGATAATGTGAACCATAACTTTTTTCTTAAATGTAGGGGATGGTTAATAAAATTTGAGAAAAAAGTAGGGATGGGCCTGAATTAAGTTATGAAAAATAACCCCAAAGAAAATATATTCAACTAGGTACTTTAGGAATTGAGAACTCAGAAATTTAATCGACATTCGGTTCTTCAAATCGCACTTTTTTCCTGAAATATAGGGATGGGTTAATAAAGTTTGGAAATAAAAAAGTGGGGATGGGCTTGAAAATCGATGTTAAGTTGTGAATAATTGCTCAAAAAAAAATTGAACCTAAAGTAACCTGAACAAAAATCTCGAGTCAACATTTCCTTGAAATTTGGGGAATGGTTAACAAAGTTCATAAAAAAAATAGTGGATGGGCACTACTTTAGAAATGGAAAACTTAAAACTCGGGTCGACATTCGATAGTTTGAACAGCCATTAATTTCTGAAATTTTGTGGATGGGTTAAAAAAATAGAGAAGTAGGGATGGGTTTGAATATCGATGCTAAGTGGGGAATAATTGCTAAAACACTAGAATGAGTTACTTAAAAAAAAAACTAAAAACTCGAGTCGAGAATCGATAATGTGATCCGTAACTTTTCTTTGAAATTTAGGAGATGGTTAATTCAATTTGAAAAAAAAAGGTAGGGATGGGCCTGAAATAAGTTGTGAAAAATTACGCCAAAGAGAATATATTCAACTAAGTACTTTAGGAATTGCGAACTCAGAACTTTAATCGACATTCGGTTCTTTAAATCGCACTTTTTTCCTAAAATATAGGAATGGGTTAATAACGTTTTGGAAATAAAAAAGTAGGAATGTGCTTGAAAATCGAACCTAATGTGACCTGAAATCTCGAGTCAAATATCGATAATGTAAACCGCAACACTTTCTTGAAATTTGAGAAATGATTAATAAAAAAATATTGATGGGCACTACTTTAAAAATGGAAAACTAAAAACTCGAGTCGACATTCGTTAATTTGAACAGCCATTTATTTCTGAAATTTTGTAGATGAGTTAAAAAATATAAAAAATAAAGAAGAAAAAAGTAGGGATGGGGTTGAATATCGATGCTGTGGTGAATAATTGCCAACAAAAAATAGAATGAGTTACTTTAAAAAAGAACTAAAAACTCGAGTCGAGAATCGATAATGTGAACCATAACTTTTCTCTGAAATTTAGAGGGTGGTTAATAAAATTTGAAAAAAAAGTAGAGATGGGCCTGCATTAAGTTGTGAAAAATTACCCCAAAGAAAATATATTCAACTAGGTACTTTAGGAATTGAGAACTCTAATCGACATTCGGTTCTTTAAACCGCACCTTTTTCCCGAAATATAGGGATGGGTTAATAAAGTTTGGAAATAAGAAAGTAGGGATGGGTTTGAAAATCGATGTTAAGTTATAAATAATTGCTCAAAAAGGAAACTAATCTAAGACCTGAACTGAAATCTCGACTCAAGTATCGATAATGTGAACCGCAACATTTTCTTGAAACTTGACAGATGATTAATAAAGTTTGTTAAAAAAAATATTGATGGGCACTACTTTAGAAATGGAAAACTGAAAGCTCGAGTCGACATCCGATAATTTAGACTGCCATTTATTTCTGAAATTTTGTAGATGGGTTAAAAAATAAAGAAGTAGGGATGTGTTTGAATATCGATGCTTAGTGGTGAATAATTGCTAAAAAGGGTAGGGGATTGGCCTGAATTAAATTGTGGAAAATTACCCCAAAGAAAATATATTCAACTAGGTACTTTAGGAATAGAGAACTCTAATTGACATTCGGTTGTTTAAACCGCACTTTTTTCCTGAAATGTAAGGATGGATTAATAAAGTTTGGAAATAAAAAGCAGGAATACGCGCTTGAAAATCGATGTAAGTTGTGAATAATTGCTCAAAAAGAAAACTAACCTAAGCCCTGAACTGAAATCTCGACTCAAATATCGATAACGTAAACCGCAATATTTTGTTGTAATTTGAGGAATGGTTAATAGAGTTTATAAAAAAAATAGGGATGGGCACTACTTTAGAAATGGAAAACTAAAAGCTCGAGTCGACATTCGATAGTTTGAACAGCCATTTATTTCTGAACTTTTGTAGAAGGTTTAAAAAAATTAAAAAATTAAAAAGTCCGGATGGGCTTGATTATCGATGCTAAGTGGTGAATAATTGCTAAAAGAATAGAATGAGTTACTTTAAAAAAGAACTAAAAACTCGAGTCGAGAATCGATAATGTGAACCGTAACTTTTGTCTGAAATTAATTGGATAGTTAGCAAAATTTGAAAAAAAAAGTAGTGATGGGCCTGAATTAAGTTATGAAAAATAACCCCAAAGAAAATATATTCAGCTAGGTACTTTAGGAAATGAGAACTCGGTTAATAAACCCATCCCCATTAAAAAATTGGAAATGAAAAAGTAGGGATGGGCTTGAAAATCAAAGTTAAGTTGTGAATAACTGCTCAAAAAAAAAATCGAACCTAAAGTAACTTGAACTGAAATCTCGAGTCTAATATCGATAATGTGAACCGAAACATTTTTTTGAAATTTGAGAAATGATTAATAAAGTTTATAAAAAAATAGGGATGGGCCCAAATTTAGAAAGGGAAAACTAAAAGCTCGAGTGGAAATCCGATAATTTGAACTGCTATTTGTTTCTGAAATTTTGTAGATGGGTTAAAAAATAAAGAAGTAGGGATGGGTTTAAATAGCGATACTAAGTGGTGAATAATTGCTAAAACATTAAAATCAGTTACTTTAAAAAGGAACTAAAAACTCGAGTCGAGAATGGATGATGTGAATCATAATTTTTCTTTGAATTTTAGGGGATGGTTAATAAAATTTGAAAAAAAAGTAGGGGATGAGCCTGAATTAAGTTGTGTAAAATTACCCCAAAGAAGAAATATTCAACTGGGTCCTTTAGAAATTGAGAACTCAGAACTTTAATCGACATGCAGTTCTTTAAACCGCACTTTTTTCCTGAAATATAGGGATGGGTTAATAAAGTTTGGAAATAAAAAAGTAGGGATGGGCTTGAAAATAGATGTTAAGTTGTGAATATTTGCTCAAAAAAAAAACGAACCCAAAGTGACCTGAACTGAAATCTCGAGTCAAATATCGATAACCGTCGTAAACCTCAAACTTTCTTGTAATCTGAAAAGTGGTTAATAGAGTTTTTAAAAAAATAGAGATGGGCACTACTTTAGAAATGGAAAACTAAAAGCTCGAGTTGACATTCGATAGTTTGAACTGTCATTTATTTCTGAAATTTTGTAGATGGGTTAAAAAATTTAAAAAATAAAGAAGTAGGGATGGGCTTGAATATCGATGCTAAATGATGAATAATTGTTAGAAAATAGAATCAGTTACTTTAAACAAGAACTAAAAACTTGAGTCGAGAATCAATAATGTGAACCGTAACTTTTCTCTGAAATTTAGGGGCCACGGCCAATCAAGGGCAAACGAGGTAGGGGGTGAAGCATGGAGGCGTTGGGGTGTCTTTGATGGTGAGGGCGTTAGTGGTGGGTAAAGAGAAGGGTTGAGACCGCAAGGTGGGTAACGTAGACAATCTGTCTTTGTCTTTGGGGTGAGATCTCTGGTATTCTCTGGGATCCCCAATGGAGGGACTGGGGTTGGGGTAGTGGTGGTGCGGGGATTAGGCGCACTTAAAGTATGTCATAGAGCTCGATCAAAAACATAAATGATTTCGTATAGTGGTTACAACGTTAACGAAGGTCCAAACCGAAATTGTAGTTTTGTATCAATACCTCAAATTGCCCAATGAAATCGTTTTTTCACTATCCAAAGTCCTGTTTAATTTACCCTTCCACTCACCCGTAATATCCATTGAATTATTGGCTGCCGACATATATACGGTTAATTTAAATTATTGCTTAATGAAGTGTACACCTGATAAGGGCGGCACCATGGTTTTTGCTATATTCGTACTAATGCGGGAGTTATCATTCTTCGTAATGCCCATTCATGCAAATAATAACGCGCAGTGTTAAAGACAGGTTTGGAATGAAACTGTGTTCGCGTTCACAACCCTAAACTTAGTTGCGTACATAATTATTAGTTTTTATCAACCACTGTATAACGAAACGTGTAATTTGTGCTTTCACACAAAAACCGCTTTGGGTCACAAAAGTTCGTAACTGAAATCGCTCTGTTTCGAGTTTTGCGACGACGAAGCCTTTCTGAAATGTTGCATGTTCCTGTATGAAAAATTTATGGATTCTGGCATTCATTTTATCATATTTTACCGAATTCTGAAAGATAAATGTCCCAACACGAGTGCAGGGTGAAATTAAATTTAAAAATCTGATTTATATTCCAACAGCGTCAATATTGGAAATTTGTTTTTTCTGAGTTTCGCATCTTCGCGGGATTTACTTTTTCTCTTGCTTAATCCGTTTGTCAAATTAGCAGATTTTGCTGCAAGATAGTTTCCCATTAAAAACTTTTTTCATAACAGAAAGCTCGATTTGCAGCATTTGCCAGAATGTGCCTTTTTGCGCGTATAAAAAAAGAACCACTACAAACACGTTACGTACGCTTCCCTACGCTACACGTCTGCATACTCAACACCCCTTTTTCTAAAAGTATTTGTAGGGAAATATTCCAAACTCTCGATGTAACCCCTTATTTTAAAGTAAAAAAAGCTTTACAGCGATTTATATACTGAAAATTTACGACACGTTTTCCTACTTTAAGTTTTCCCTTTTTCCAGTATAATATACTTAAAGTTCAGCAACTTTTGTCAATATTCGGAACACTGTCGAAGTTAGAAGACTTCCAAATATTTTTGGGATTTGGAAAACTTTGTTTTATTTATGGGAGTCAACAGTTTTATCTAACATGACTTGAACTCATGCATAACACGAACCGAACGGACGTAATGTATGGCCATACTTCCAGCACGACTCAGCCTCCAATCTACATCAACTTTGTATCAGCGGTTTCGAAGACTCAAGACAGCCAAACAGCAGGTTAATAAAATAGGCGTTTCCTATGGTTTTTATAAAGTTTGTTGGGTTGAGAAGAAGAGAAATTCATTTCAAATTCCTATTACCTCCTATTAACATTTTACTTAACCACAGCAGAAGTGCTTGTGTCATCAAAAGCCTTTAATACTCGTGTTTTTATCAGCATCTTCTTCTTCTTCTTCTTGGTATTCTTTTATTAATACATTTTCCTTCGCATGCCACCCGCCAAGCCATTAAAATACATTGATAACGCCTCTAAGTAAAGTGGTCAATGTGTCACTTGCACCTGCGACCCAGTTCGAAAGAGATTTCGATGGCTAGCCATCATGAATAATAAAAATGCCATTTTTGTCCCCTTTCCGGACTTCTTTCGGTGCTCCTTGATGGGAGATAAACATGTTTAAGCGCCCGCAGTGCTAAATGAAGTCAGCAGGTAAAGAAAAGGAGAAAGGGACTGAGGAAAGGTAAGTAGATGCGTTTAATCACAGAAAAAATGCTAAGCAAATGGTCAGAGAGAGTTTAGAAGTGACATACGTTTACAATAAAATAATTACTGTAAATGCTTTTACGGCCGGTCAATTGCAACAGGAAGGAGACCATCACGTTTCTAAATACAGACTGGAAGCGAGTTCTATGGCATACTTTTAATGCGCCGAAACCATGCGTCACCACTACCCCCACCCCACTGCAGCGCGACGGCGGGAGGACAAATACCACCGAGCTCTCCACAGTCGAATCAGTTAACGTCAAGAAGCACGCGAGATCACTTCGCCCATTGCCTCATCGCCTTTGATAATGTCTGCCGCAACTGTAGACGAAACGTCAGAAAGAAATTCCATTGGACCACGGCATCAAAGCCCAGAAAACACTTTAGATTGTATTTTGTGCGCCAAAACCCGCGCTACTACTACCCCCACCCCAGTCCCTCCACTGCAGCGAGACGGCGGGGGAATAAATACCACCAAGTTCCCTACAGTCGAATCAGTTGACGTCGAGAAGCACGGGAGATCATTTCACCCCCTCATATCATTTGATAATGTCTGCCGCAGCTGTAGACGAAACGTCAGTAAGAAATTTCATTGGACCACGGCATCAAACTCCAAAAAACACTTTAGATTGTATTTTGACCAACAAAAGAGGAGTTGCAGGCTGGGACAAACAAAAAAGTCGGCAGTAACAAAGCACGCTCTCTCCGAAGATCACGACATCCTTTTCAACAAGGTGGATATCTTATATCATTCGCAGTGTTTCTATCCGAGACTAACGAGAGAAGCCATTGAGATCTTTAAATACGACAACAATTTCAACAGGAAGGAGAAAATTACACTGTTCTCAAATGCACCGAAACCATTACCCCCATCCCAGTCACTCCACTGCAACGCCGATCGAAGAATAATTACCATGGTGCTCACCACAATCCAATCAGTCAACGTCGGGAAGTTCGGAAAATCACTTTGCCTCATTGCCTCATCGCTTTTAATAATGTCTGCCGCAGCTGTAGACGAAAGGCCAGGAAGAAAAGCACTTTAGATTGTAACATTATTCTCTTTTTTTTAGTTTCACTGAGTTAGTTATACTTTACAAATGCCAAAGTTCTCTTCAGTCTTAAGAGTAGGTGGGTAGCAATCTCTCTTCACAACATGTTACCGTTTTCAGTCTTCTTCAAAGTCATGCACTCTAGTCTGCAACTAGCATCGATCATATTCATCAGTAACGCGACGAGGTAAAAATGGCACCAGAGTTACATCAGAGATGACTTGAAATTACCTTATTGGGCCGGTAAAAATACTTTAATTTGACGCCACAATAACTGTCTTAGCTCACAGTCCAATGACGTCAGATTCACGTCACTAAGCTGACGTTATTGGTCTGTGAGCTAAGAGACTCATTTTCCAAGTAAGCAAAAACGTATAAATAACGTTATTGATTGAATGTAGAACATCTTTTAATTAACTATAAATCACGTGAATAAGTCACAACATAATGCGCATGACGTAAAAAAAAAGTCATTGATTAATCATAGGACTCGCGTCACATCATAATGTCGTCATGCGCATGACGTATAAAAAACGTCATTGAATGACCGTCCAACACGTCAAAGTCACGTTTTTTTTTCACGTTGATAAAACGTCTGATTTAAGTTCATACCTTTATGGGGAAGCAAAAACGTATAAAAAACGTCATTGATTTTCTATAGAAAATCTTTTAATAAAGTATAAATCGCGCCACACCATAATGACGTCAGGCGCATGACATATAAAAAAAACGTCATTGAATGACTGGCTAACATGTCAAAGTCACCTCTTTTTCATGTTGATAAAACGTCTGATTTAAGTTCATACCTCTATAGGTCATCAAAAAAGGTCATTGATTGACTCTAGGACGTCTTTCAATGAAGTATAAATCACGTCACCCCACACTGACGTCATGCGCAAGGCGTATAAAAAACTTATTTGGATGACTGGCCAACATGTCAAAGTCACGTCTTTTTCACGTTAAAAAAACGTCTGATTTAAATCCATACCTTTATGGGAAAGCAAAAACGTATAAAAAACGTCATTGATTGACTATGGGATGTCTTTTAATGAAGTATATATCACGTCACACCATAATAACGTCATGCGAATGACGTATAAAAAAACGTCAATGAATGACAGGCCAACACGTCGAAGTTACGTCTTTTTCACGTTAATAAAACGTTATTTAAGTTTATACCTTTATGGGGAAACAAAAACATGTAAAAACATTATTGACTATAGGACGTCTTTTAATGAAGTATAAATCGCGTGACACCATAATGAAGTCATGCGCATGACGTATAAAAAACGTCATTGAATGACTGGCCGACACGTCAAAGTCACGTGTTTTTATGTTAATAAAACGTCTGTTTTAAGTTCATACCTTTATGGGGAAGCAAAAACGTCATTGATTGACTATAGGACGTCTTTTAATGAACTAACAATCACGTCACACCATAATGACGTCACGCGTATGACGTATAAAAAACGTGATTGAATGACTGGCCAACATGTCTAAGTCACGTCTTTTTCATGTTAATAAAAGGTCTGATTTAAGTTCATACTTTTATGGGGATGCAAAAAAGTATAAACAACGTCATTGATTGATTTTAGGACGTCTTTTAATGAAATATAAATCGCGTCACACCATAATAACGTCACGCGCATGACGTATAAAAAACGTCATTGAATGACTGGCCAACACGTCAAAGTCACGTCTTCTTTACGTTAATAAAAGGTCTGATTTAAGTTCATACCTTTATGGGAAGCAAAAACTTATAAAAAACGTCACTGATTAATTATAGGACGTCTTTTAATGAAGTATAAATTACGTAACATCATAATGACGTCATGCGCATGACGTATAAAAAAACGTCATCGAATGACTGGCCAACATGTCAAAGTCACGTCTTTTTCTTTTTAATAAAACGTCTGATTTAAGTTCATACTTTTATGGGGATGCAAAAACGTATAAACAACGTCATTGATTGATTATAGGATGTCTTTTAATGAAGTATAAATCGCGTCACACCATAATAACGTCACGCGCATGACGTATAAAAAACGTCATTGAATGACTGGCCAACATGTCAAAGTCATGTTTATGTTCATACTTCATCAGTCCGGTTTATGTTGAATGGGGAGGCAAAAACGTATATAAAACGCCATTGATTGACTACAGGACGTCTTTTAATGAAATATAAATCACGTCAAAACATAATGACGTCATGCGTATGATCTATAAAAACGTAATTGAAAGACTAGTCCACATGTCAAAGTCACATCTTTTTCACGTTAATAAAACGTCTGATTTAAGTTCATACCTTTATAGGGAAGCAAAAACGTATAAAAAAACGTCATTGATTTTCTATAAGGACATCTTTTAATGAAGTATAAGTCACGCCACACCATAATGATGTCACGCCTATGACATATAAAAAAAAGTTATTGAATGACTGGCCAACACGTCAAAGTCACGTCTTTTTTACGTTAATAAAAGGTCTGATTTAAGTTCATACCTTTATGGGGAAGCAAAAACGTATAAAAAACGTCACTGATAGGACGTCTTTTAAGGAAGTATAAATTACGTCACACCATTACGATGTCATGCCTATGACATATAAAAACGTCATTGAATGACTGGCCAACATGTGAAAGTCATGTTTATGTTCATACTTCATCAGTCTGGTTTATGTTCATACTTTAATGGGGAAGCAATAAGGTATAAAAAACGCCATTGATTGACTATGGGACGTCTTTTAATGAAATATAAATCACGTCACACCATAATGACGTCATGCGTATGATGTATAAAAACGTAATTGAAAGACTAGCCAACATGTCAAAGTCACATCTTTTTCACGTTGATAAAACGTCTGATTTAAGTTCATACCTTTATAGGGAAGCAAAAACGTATAAAAAAAACGTCATTGATTGACTATAGGACGTCTTTTAATGAAGTATAAATCACGTCACACCATAATGACGTCATCGGCGTGACGTATAAAAAACGTCATTAAATAACTCACCAACATGTAAAAATCACGTCCTTTTCACGTTAATCAAACGTCTGATTTAATTTCATACCTTTAGCAAAAACGTATAAAAAACCTCACTGATTGACTATAAAACGTCTTTTAATGAAATATAAATCACGCCACACCACAATGACGTCTTGCGCATGACGTAAAACAAACGTCACTGAATGACCGGCCAACACGTCAAAGTAACGTCTTTTTCACGTGAATAAAACGTCTGATTTAATTTCATACCTTTATGGGAAAGCAAAAACGTATAAAAAAACGTCATTGGGTGACCATAATTTTTAATGAAGTATAAATCACGTCACACCATAACGACGTCATGCGCATGACGTATAAAAAAACGTCAATGAACGACTGGTCAACACGTCTAAGTTACGTGTCCCTACAAATTCGCAAGATTCTGTCTTCTGTCATCTGTCACGGCATTTATGTCATCTATCGGTTCTGTCACGCACGTCACTTTTGGGTCTCTGCCAAGGTGATTAGGAAAAGATGAGACGAGAAAGTTTTTGTAGCATGCAAATTCAGAAAAATAAAAAAAATTAAAAACTTATTTTTTTTTCAACAGTTCAAAAACTGAATTATGGTGCATAAAATATTATTAAAATGCAAAAATAAGAAAACATACAAGGTGTCCTGTATAAATAAAAAATTCTCATTAAAAGCATCCTCTTTGTATTAAGATTTTTTCTTTTGTATGCTCTCCAGCTTTTTCTCCTACCATGTACAGTGCCAGCGTTATGTAGGTTCTAAACAGAGTTGGAACACCCTGTATTCAAAAATATATATAACAGATATCGGTCGAACACTGAAAAACGTAAACCTGAAGCTTTGTATTATATAAATTGGACCTAATTAAACTCAAAATAAAAATATTTGAAATTAAAAAAAAAAACTTAAATTTTCATAAAAAAATGTTTTCAAATAAATTTTTTCAGCAGATCTTTTGTTTCCATTTTTTGTATTTTATAGTTCTTTTTTTTGCATTAAAAAAAATTAGTTTTAAAGTAAATTAATTCTATTTTCAATAAATATTTGTCAGTTCTCCTCAGCTGGAACAATTAAATGAAAATATGTTTTTTTTTTAAACTAACAAAGGGACGAAAAAAATTATACAGGGTGTCCCACGTAAGCCCAAACTGTAAAATTGCTCAATAATTAGCAAACCGGTTTTTAATGAAATTGATGTTTAAATAGGCCAAACACTTCACATTATATGCAAAATATGAGCAACCTATTGCAAAGTCCTGATTCTAATTTCAAGGGTGGAGACGTCACGTCTCGATTTTCCATTAAAAATCAATGGCAACTCGTTACCGAACGTATAGACGATAGGGCGATGAGAATAGAGTCTTTCTGATCGCTTTCTTGCGACTTGAACTCCAATAGGGAATTTGATGATTCTGAAGGGAAAGAATTTATATGTCAAATAGTGGTAAAATTGTGTTATGAGTACTTACCCATGAAAGTAATTTTTAATTTAGTAAAAGTATGAATGTGGATTAAGTTTTTTCATTTTGTTGAAGTTGGGTATAACTTTAAATCCGTGAACATGTTGGCTGTTAGGTTTCATGTTAACGATATCTTAATCGAAAATTCATACAGCCGAAATCTAATTTACCAGCTGGCATTAGTACATCAACTGCAGCAAATCGATTTCTGAACATCCCGGGCTGACAAATAAATGAGTTTCCTGATTCACATTCGTGTCGTTTTCAAATCACATTAGCTATTCAGTACAGGTTACAGGAAATAAGGAAACTTTTTCAGTTACGCCTTAGTGTAACACAGTTCTTGTTTGTTGCTCGCGCTGAAGAATAATCTAATTTTGCCTCTCAAAGAATTGTTGTTCCGGAGGCACTTGGTTCAGCTCCCCTACGCGGAATTTAATGCGACGTCTAATTTTCTGAGTTCGGTTTGACGGATTCATATATTTATTTATTTAAAGGTTTATTTATATATTTTTTTTGCCTCTGAGAGTGTTTGTTACTGATTTTTAATCTTGCTAAATTTGCATTTTTAAATCGTATTTAATTATTTCTTTTGTCGGAGAAAAAACTTATAAGAAAATATTTAGGAACTTGGGCTCGTCACTTAATAATTATCTGGTCTAAAAATGTGACGACTATAGGAAGATGTAGGCAAAATATAGACACTTAACTCAAAGTGCTAGAACTTGGGGGAATAAAGAAAAAAATCACCAGAACAGCGAGAAGCAGAAAGCACATGAGTGTATACTGACTGGGTTAGTTGTGCTTCATTTTGAAGACAAAATGTCTCTAATCGTGTAAGAGGTGACCAGTATGAGGCTAAAATGCATATTATATTTTTTCTATGATGATGTAAGAAATGCCCTATAGATACACAATCAAACAATATCTAGTAAACTATGATGCTTTAAATATGGTGGTGAATATAATAAAGAGCAGTATACATTTCCCACCTATATATATCGTAACGAAGAATACAGTAAGACAGACTGTAGATGTTAATTATGAGGCTCGTAGAAAAGTTCTTAGAACATAGATCAGCAGGGAAACAACTTAAAAGCATCAAACAGATTATATTTTCTCAGGCATCAAAGAGGACAACAAAAAATGAAATTCAAGAGCAACATTAGAAGGAAGATAAGATATCAAAAGGAAAATGTGAAAGAACAAAAGTTCATTTGCTCTGATTATGTCATCCTTTTTTTTGTCCAAGAATTCACAGCCTGCTAGATAACGTTTTCTAATGAACACGAGGTACATAAATTGGTTCTTCATTGAATGCTGAAACTCACAAAAATGCCTACATTCCAGTCCTTCAAGGCAACCTAGGGAGCAGCAGTCCTGTGGCATCTACTATCTCAGGAAAGACTATTCAAGAGGTTTCTCCCTTACCGTTTACCACTGCCGTAAGATAGTGTACAGAGTGCAGAAAAAAAAGAATTTTCATTGTTACTCTATGACCAAAAATAAGGCAAAGTGCTTATGTATGCAAATACAGGCCCGCAAATGCTTCGTTTCCAAGATACCGAAAGTTTTGGTTTTTTTCGATTGTTTTTAAACCTGTTTTAGTTTCAATTCTTATATTTAACTCAAGTTTGGGATATAACTAACTATTTATATTATAAACCCACTGATAGTGAGAATTTACAGGGTCTTATTGTTCCTGCTGTTAAGTTCCCTTTTACCCTTAAACCTTTTATGCAGCGCGCCACTGATCGTTTCTTCCTAAAAATTTCGAGACTGAAAACTTTCTGTGTTTCACTTTTTTTTCGTATCTCTCCTCTCATTGATTTTGAGAAATTTGCAGAATTATCCCGGAATGCACATAGACTTTCCATAACAAATACCTACCTCTTGGCATGAGAAATGAAATACAATTCTGGATACAAAATTATCTAGAAATGCATTTTATGTACGCAAAATTATCCAGGAATGCAAATAGTTTTTTCATGACAAATACCTCTCTCTTAGCATGTGAAATTAAATGCATTTCTAGATACAAAATTATCTAGAAAAGCATTTTATCTAGGCAAAACTATCTTGGGAATGCACATAGTTTTTCAATGACAAATACCTGTCTCTTAGCATGGGAAATTAAATGCATTTCCAGATACAAAATTATTTAGAAATGCAATTTATCTAGGCAAAACTATCTAGGAATGCAAATGGTTTTTCCATGACAAATACCTATCTCTTAGCATGACAAATTAAATGCATTTCTAGATACAAAATTATCGAGAAATGCAATTTACGTAGTCAAAATTATCTAGGAATGCACATAGTTTTTCCATGACAAATCCCTATCTCTTAGCATGACAAATTAAATGCATTTCTAGATACAAAATTATCTAGAAATGCAATTTATCTAGGAATGCACATAGTGCTTGTCAAATACCTGTCTCTTAGCATAAAAAATTAAATGCATTTCCAGATACAAATTATCTAGAATTGCATTTTATCTAGGCAAAATTATCTAGGAATGCACATAGCTTTTCCATGACAAATACCTGTCTCTTAGCATGCGAAATTAAATGCATTTCTAGATACAACATTATCTAGAAACGCATTTTATCTAGGCAAAATTATCTAGGAATGCACATAGATTTTCCATGACAAATACCTGTCTCTTAGCATGGGAAATTAAATGCATTTCCAGATACAAAATTATCTAGAAATGCATTTTATCTAGGCAAAATTATCTAGGAATGCACATAGATTTTCCATGACAAATACACCTATTTCTTAACATGAGAAATTAGATGTATTTCTAGATACAAAATTATCTAGAAATGCATTTTATCTAGGCAAAATTATCCAGGAATACACATAGTTTTTCCATGACAAATACCTGTCTCTTAGCATAAAAAATTAAATGCTTTTCTAAATACAAAATTATCTAGAAATGCAATTTATGTAGTCAAAATTATCTAGGAATGCACAGAGTTTTTCCATGACATATGCCTGTCTCTTAGCATGACAAATTAAATCATTTCTAGATACAAAATTATCTAGAAATGCAATTTATCTAGGCAAAATTATCTATTAATGCACATCGTTTATAAATGACAAATACCTATTTCTTAGCATGAAAAATCAGATGCATTTCTAGATTCAAAATTATTTAAAATTGCATTTTATCTAGGCAAAATTATCTAGGAATGCACATAGTGTTTCCATGACATATACCTATCTCTTGGCGTGAGAAATAAAATGTATTTCTAGATACAAAATTATCTAGAAATAATAATAATAATGATTGCCTTTATTGAGGGAAAAAAATGTACAAGCCCTCAATGGGCGAAGTTTAGCAAAAGCTACTCATAACTTAACCCTTAGCATGCATAAATGCATTTTGTCTAGGCAAAATTATCATTGTTATTAAAGAACGCACATAGTGTTTCCATGGCAAATACCTATCTCTTAGCATGACAAATTAAATTCATTTCTAGATACAAAATTATTTAGAAATGTATTTTATCTAGGCAAAATTATCTAGGGACGCACATAGTTTTTCCATGACAAATACCCATCTCTTTTCATGACAAATTAAGTGCATTTCTAGATACAAAATTATCTAGAAATGCAATTTATCTAGGCAAAATTATCTAGGGACGCACATCGTTTTTCCATGACAAATACCAATTTCTTAGCATGAAAAATCAGATGCATTTCTAAATACAAAATTCTTTAGATTGCATTTTATCTAGGCAAAATTATCTAAGAAAGCACATAGTTTTTCCATGACAAATATCTATCTCTTAGCATGAGAAATTAAATGCATTTCTAGATACAAAATTATCTAGAAATGCATTTTATTTAGGCACAATTATCTAGAAATGCACATAGTTGTTCCATGACAAATACTTATTTCTTAGCATGACAAATTAAATCCATTTCTAGATACAAAATTATTTAGAAATGCATGCAAAGTTATTTGGAAAGAACATAGTTTTTCCATGACAAATACTCATCTCTTATTAAATGCATTTCTAGATACAAAATTATCTAGAAATGCAATTTATCTAGGCAAAATTATCTAGGAATGCAAATAGTTTTTCCATGACAAATACATATCTCTTAGCATGAGAAATTAAATGCATTTCTAGATACAAAATTATCTAGAAAAGCATTTTATCTAGGCAAAACTATCTTGGGAATGCACATAGTTTTTCAATGACAAATACCTGTCTCTTAGCATGGGAAATTAAATGCATTTCCAGATACAAAATTATTTAGAAATGCAATTTATCTAGGCAAAATTATTTAGGAATGCAAATAGTTTTTCATGACAAATACCTCTCTCTTAGCATGAGAAATTAAATGCATTTCTAGATACAAAATTATCTAGAAAAGCATTTTATCTAGGCAAAACTATCTTGGGAATGCACATAGTTTTTCAATGACAAATACCTGTCTCTTAGCATGGGAAATTAAATGCATTTCCAGATACAAAATTATTTAGAAATGCAATTTATCTAGGCAAAATTATCTAGGAATGCAAATGGTTTTTCCATGACAAATACCTATCTCTTAGCATGACAAATTAAATGCATTTCTAGATACAAAATTATCGAGAAATGCAATTTACGTAGTCAAAATTATCTAGGAATGCACATAGTTTTTCCATGACAAATCCCTATCTCTTAGCATGACAAATTAAATGCATTTCTAGATACAAAATTATCTAGAAATGCAATTTATCTAGGAATGCACATAGTGCTTGTCAAATACCTGTCTCTTAGCATAAAAAATTAAATGCATTTCCAGATACAAATTATCTAGAATTGCATTTTATCTAGGCAAAATTATCTAGGAATGCACATAGCTTTTCCATGACAAATACCTGTCTCTTAGCATGCGAAATTAAATGCATTTCTAGATACAACATTATCTAGAAACGCATTTTATCTAGGCAAAATTATCTAGGAATGCACATAGATTTTCCATGACAAATACCTGTCTCTTAGCATGGGAAATTAAATGCATTTCCAGATACAAAATTATCTAGAAATGCATTTTATCTAGGCAAAATTATCTAGGAATGCACATAGATTTTCCATGACAAATACACCTATTTCTTAACATGAGAAATTAGATGTATTTCTAGATACAAAATTATCTAGAAATGCATTTTATCTAGGCAAAATTATCCAGGAATACACATAGTTTTTCCATGACAAATACCTGTCTCTTAGCATAAAAAATTAAATGCTTTTCTAAATACAAAATTATCTAGAAATGCAATTTATGTAGTCAAAATTATCTAGGAATGCACAGAGTTTTTCCATGACATATGCCTGTCTCTTAGCATGACAAATTAAATCATTTCTAGATACAAAATTATCTAGAAATGCAATTTATCTAGGCAAAATTATCTATTAATGCACATCGTTTATAAATGACAAATACCTATTTCTTAGCATGAAAAATCAGATGCATTTCTAGATTCAAAATTATTTAAAATTGCATTTTATCTAGGCAAAATTATCTAGGAATGCACATAGTGTTTCCATGACATATACCTATCTCTTGGCGTGAGAAATAAAATGTATTTCTAGATACAAAATTATCTAGAAATAATAATAATAATGATTGCCTTTATTGAGGGAAAAAAATGTACAAGCCCTCAATGGGCGAAGTTTAGCAAAAGCTACTCATAACTTAACCCTTAGCATGCATAAATGCATTTTGTCTAGGCAAAATTATCATTGTTATTAAAGAACGCACATAGTGTTTCCATGGCAAATACCTATCTCTTAGCATGACAAATTAAATTCATTTCTAGATACAAAATTATTTAGAAATGTATTTTATCTAGGCAAAATTATCTAGGGACGCACATAGTTTTTCCATGACAAATACCCATCTCTTTTCATGACAAATTAAGTGCATTTCTAGATACAAAATTATCTAGAAATGCAATTTATCTAGGCAAAATTATCTAGGGACGCACATCGTTTTTCCATGACAAATACCAATTTCTTAGCATGAAAAATCAGATGCATTTCTAAATACAAAATTCTTTAGATTGCATTTTATCTAGGCAAAATTATCTAAGAAAGCACATAGTTTTTCCATGACAAATATCTATCTCTTAGCATGAGAAATTAAATGCATTTCTAGATACAAAATTATCTAGAAATGCAATTTATCTAGGCAAAATTATCTAGGAATGCAAATAGTTTTTCCATGACAAATACATATCTCTTAGCATGAGAAATTAAATGCATTTCTAGATACAAAATTATCTAGAAAAGCATTTTATCTAGGCAAAACTATCTTGGGAATGCACATAGTTTTTCAATGACAAATACCTGTCTCTTAGCATGGGAAATTAAATGCATTTCCAGATACAAAATTATTTAGAAATGCAATTTATCTAGGCAAAATTATTTAGGAATGCAAATAGTTTTTCATGACAAATACCTCTCTCTTAACATGAGAAATTAAATGCATTTCTAGATACAAAATTATCTAGAAAAGCATTTTATCTAGGCAAAACTATCTTGGGAATGCACATAGTTTTTCAATGACAAATACCTGTCTCTTAGCATGGGAAATTAAATGCATTTCCAGATACAAAATTATTTAGAAATGCAATTTATCTAGGCAAAATTATCTAGGAATGCAAATGGTTTTTCCATGACAAATACCTATCTCTTAGCATGACAAATTAAATGCATTTCTAGATACAAAATTATCGAGAAATGCAATTTACGTAGTCAAAATTATCTAGGAATGCACATAGTTTTTCCATGACAAATCCCTATCTCTTAGCATGACAAATTAAATGCATTTCTAGATACAAAATTATCTAGAAATGCAATTTATCTAGGAATGCACATAGTGCTTGTCAAATACCTGTCTCTTAGCATAAAAAATTAAATGCATTTCCAGATACAAATTATCTAGAATTGCATTTTATCTAGGCAAAATTATCTAGGAATGCACATAGCTTTTCCATGACAAATACCTGTCTCTTAGCATGCGAAATTAAATGCATTTCTAGATACAACATTATCTAGAAACGCATTTTATCTAGGCAAAATTATCTAGGAATGCACATAGATTTTCCATGACAAATACCTGTCTCTTAGCATGGGAAATTAAATGCATTTCCAGATACAAAATTATCTAGAAATGCATTTTATCTAGGCAAAATTATCTAGGAATGCACATAGATTTTCCATGACAAATACACCTATTTCTTAACATGAGAAATTAGATGTATTTCTAGATACAAAATTATCTAGAAATGCATTTTATCTAGGCAAAATTATCCAGGAATACACATAGTTTTTCCATGACAAATACCTGTCTCTTAGCATAAAAAATTAAATGCTTTTCTAAATACAAAATTATCTAGAAATGCAATTTATGTAGTCAAAATTATCTAGGAATGCACAGAGTTTTTCCATGACATATGCCTGTCTCTTAGCATGACAAATTAAATCATTTCTAGATACAAAATTATCTAGAAATGCAATTTATCTAGGCAAAATTATCTATTAATGCACATCGTTTATAAATGACAAATACCTATTTCTTAGCATGAAAAATCAGATGCATTTCTAGATTCAAAATTATTTAAAATTGCATTTTATCTAGGCAAAATTATCTAGGAATGCACATAGTGTTTCCATGACATATACCTATCTCTTGGCGTGAGAAATAAAATGTATTTCTAGATACAAAATTATCTAGAAATAATAATAATAATGATTGCCTTTATTGAGGGAAAAAAATGTACAAGCCCTCAATGGGCGAAGTTTAGCAAAAGCTACTCATAACTTAACCCTTAGCATGCATAAATGCATTTTGTCTAGGCAAAATTATCATTGTTATTAAAGAACGCACATAGTGTTTCCATGGCAAATACCTATCTCTTAGCATGACAAATTAAATTCATTTCTAGATACAAAATTATTTAGAAATGTATTTTATCTAGGCAAAATTATCTAGGGACGCACATAGTTTTTCCATGACAAATACCCATCTCTTTTCATGACAAATTAAGTGCATTTCTAGATACAAAATTATCTAGAAATGCAATTTATCTAGGCAAAATTATCTAGGGACGCACATCGTTTTTCCATGACAAATACCAATTTCTTAGCATGAAAAATCAGATGCATTTCTAAATACAAAATTCTTTAGATTGCATTTTATCTAGGCAAAATTATCTAAGAAAGCACATAGTTTTTCCATGACAAATATCTATCTCTTAGCATGAGAAATTAAATGCATTTCTAGATACAAAATTATCTAGAAATGCATTTTATTTAGGCACAATTATCTAGAAATGCACATAGTTGTTCCATGACAAATACTTATTTCTTAGCATGACAAATTAAATCCATTTCTAGATACAAAATTATTTAGAAATGCATGCAAAGTTATTTGGAAAGAACATAGTTTTTCCATGACAAATACTCATCTCTTATTAAATGCATTTCTAGATACAAAATTATCTAGAAATGCAATTTATCTAGGCAAAATTATCTAGGAATGCAAATAGTTTTTCCATGACAAATACATATCTCTTAGCATGAGAAATTAAATGCATTTCTAGATACAAAATTATCGAGAAATGCAATTTACGTAGTCAAAATTATCTAGGAATGCACATAGTTTTTCCATGACAAATACACCTATTTCTTAACATGAGAAATTAAATGTAATTCTAGATACAAAATTATCTAGAAATGCATTTTATCTAGGCAAAATTATCCAGGAATACACATAGTTTTTCCATTACAAATACCTGTCTCTTAGCATAAAAAATGAAATGTGTTTCTAAAGACAAAATTATCTAGAAATGCAATTTATGTAGTCAAAATTATCTAGGAATGCACATAGTTTTTCCATGACATATGCATGTCTCTTAGCATGACAAATGAAATGCAATTCTAGATACAAAATTATCTAGAAATGCAATTTATCTAGGCAAAATTATCTAGGAATGCACATAGTGTTTCCATGACATATACCTATGTCTTGGCGTGAGAAATACAATGCCTTTCTAGTTACAAAATTATCTAGAATTGCATTTTATCTAAGCAAAATTATCTAGGAATGCACATAGCTTTTCCATGACAAATACCTGTCTCTTAGCATGGGAAATTAAATGCTTTTCCAGATACAAAATTATCTAGAAATGCATTTTATCTAGGCAAAATTATCTAGGAATGCACATAGATTTTCCATGACAAATACCTGTCTCTTAGCATGGGAAATTAAATGCATTTCCAGATACAAAATTATCTAGAAATGCATTTTATCTAGGCAAAATTATCCAGGAATACACATAGTTTTTCCATTACAAATACCTGTCTCTTAGCATAAAAAATGAAATGCTTTTCTAAAGACAAAATTATCTAGAAATGCAATTTATGTAGTCAAAATTATCTAGGAATGCACAGAGTTTTTCCATGACATATGCATGTCTCTTAGCATGACAAATGAAATGCAATTCTAGATACAAAATTATCTAGAAATGCAATTTATCTAGGCAAAATTATCTAGGAATGCACATAGTGTTTCCATGACATATACCTATGTCTTGGCGTGAGAAATACAATGCATTTCTAGCTACAAAATTATCTAGAATTGCATTTTATCTAAGCAAAATTATCTAGGAATGAACATAGCTTTTTCATGACAAATACCTGTCTCTTAGCATAAAAAATGAAATGCTTTCTAAATACAAAATTATCTAGAAATGCATTTTATGTAGGCAAAATTATCTAGGAATGCACATAGCTTTTCCATGACAAATACCTGTCTCTTAGCATGGGAAATTAAATGCTTTTCCAGATACAAAATTATCTAGAAATGCATTTTATCTAGGCAAAATTATCTAGGAATGCACATAGATTTTCCATGACAAATACACCTATTTCTTAACATGAGAAATTAGATGTATTTCTAGATACAAAATTATCTAGAAATGCATTTTATCTAGGCAAAATTATCCAGGAATACACATAGTTTTTCCATGACAAATACCTGTCTCTTAGCATGACAAATTAAATGCAATTCTAGATACAAAATTATCTAGAAATGCAATTTATCTAGGCAAAATTATCTAGAAATGCACATAGTGTTTCCATGACATATACCTATGTCTTGGCGTGAGAAATACAATGCATTTCTAGCTACAAAATTATCTAGAATTGCATTTTATCTAAGCAAAATTATCTAGGAATGAACATAGCTTTTTCATGACAAATACCTGTCTCTTAGCATGGGAAATTAAATGCTTTTCCAGATACAAAATTATCTAGAAATGCATTTTATCTAGGCAAAATTATCTAGGAATGCACATAGATTTTCCATGACAAATACACCTATTTCTTAACATGAGAAATTAGATGTATTTCTAGATACAAAATTATCTAGAAATGCATTTTATCTAGGCAAAATTATCCAGGAATACACATAGTTTTTCCATGACAAATACCTGTCTCTTAGCATGACAAATTAAATGCAATTCTAGATACAAAATTATCTAGAAATGCAATTTATCTAGGCAAAATTATCTAGGAATGCACATAGTGTTTCCATGACATATACCTATGTCTTGGCGTGAGAAATACAATGCATTTCTAGCTACAAAATTATCTAGAATTGCATTTTATCTAAGCAAAATTATCTAGGAATGAACATAGCTTTTTCATGACAAATACCTGTCTCTTAGCATAAAAAATGAAATGCTTTCTAAATACAAAATTATCTAGAAATGCATTTTATGTAGGCAAAATTATCTAGGAATGCACATAGCTTTTCCATGACAAATACCTGTCTCTTAGCATGGGAAATTAAATGCTTTTCCAGATACAAAATTATCTAGAAATGCATTTTATCTAGGCAAAATTATCTAGGAATGCACATAGATTTTCCGTGACAAATACACCTATTTCTTAACATGAGAAATTAGATGTATTTCTAGATACAAAATTATCTAGAAATGCATTTTATCTAGGCAAAATTATCCAGGAATACACATAGTTTTTCCATGACAAATACCTGTCTCTTAGCATGACAAATTAAATGCAATTCTAGATACAAAATTATCTAGAAATGCAATTTATCTAGGCAAAATTATCTAGGAATGCACATAGTGTTTCCATGACATATACCTATGTCTTGGCGTGAGAAATACAATGCATTTCTAGCTACAAAATTATCTAGAATTGCATTTTATCTAAGCAAAATTATCTAGGAATGAACATAGCTTTTTCATGACAAATACCTGTCTCTTAGCATAAAAAATGAAATGCTTTCTAAATACAAAATTATCTAGAAATGCATTTTATGTAGGCAAAATTATCTAGGAATGCACATAGCTTTTCCATGACAAATACCTGTCTCTTAGCATGGGAAATTAAATGCTTTTCCAGATACAAAATTATCTAGAAATGCATTTTATCTAGGCAAAATTATCTAGGAATGCACAGAGTTTTTCCATGACATATGCCTGTCTCTTAGCATAAAAAATTAAGCGCTTTTATAAATACAAAATTATCTAGAAATGCATTTTATGTAGGCAAAATTATCTAGGAATGCACATAGTTTTTCCATGACAAATACCTGTGTCAGCATGGGAAATTAAATGCATTTCTAGATACAAAATTATCTAGGAATGCACATAGTTTTTCCATAACAAATACACCTAGCTCTTAACATGAGAAATTAGATGTATTTCTAGATACAAAATTATCTAGGAATGCACATAGTTTTTCCATGACAAATACCTATTTCTTAGCATGAAAAATCAGATGCATTTCTAGATACAAAATTATCTAGAAATAATAATAATAATAATTGCCTTTATTGAGGGAAAAATGTACAAGCCCTCAATGGGCGAAGTCTAGCAAAAGCTACTCAAAACAAAGGTATCAGTTCGTATATCCAACGATGATCACGAATAGTTAGTTATATGGTAAATTAGAGTTAAATTTAAGATATTTATTTCTAAGTTTTTGAGATATTTACAAGGCTAAAAGTGCCCGTTAGATTTTGGGCGCTAAGGATGGCTTAAAGCTGAAACCGGTCCGAAAAGGATTTTAATTTAAGCTTGTACGAAGTATAAGAGCCTTTTCTTTCCTTTCAAAAATAATTCAGTTGATCCGTTTGCACTATGACAACTACTCCTACGATTTCAATCTCTTGTGAACGTAGCAAACCGAATTTCAGTATAACTTTCACCCATTCATAATTTAAGTCATTCACTTATTATTGTTATCAAGCAGGCGTTGGAAATTTGACTTTGATATTTTTATTGTATCTTCTCAGCAGGTGTTAAAAGGAGATGGCTATAAAAAAATGAAGGTTTCAAAGGTGACAAAAATAAGTGAATGGGTAATATGTTTAAAGCTGATTTCAAAAAGATCCAAAATTGCATATCTCCGAAACTGTTTGAAAGATTTTCGAAAGAAAACAAATAAATTGGAAAAAACCGTTGGACTACGATCTCCCACGAATACTCCCCCCCCCCCTTTGATCAATTTCAAAAAGGTTTGTATTTTTTATGCCATTTTTCTTTTAAAATAATTAAGAATGACTTTTGCTGCTTAAAACTTCCAATAGAGTCATTTCAAAACTTCCACATCGCAGTGGTTATGGTTTCGGTAGACATAGAATTGATACTTCTCTCCCACATGGTGGACATTCTTATCTTGGATACACTGTATATGCAAATCAAAATGCATCTTAATATCCATAACAGAAATACAAAATTTACACTCCTTCCTTACACGATGCTTGGATATTTTATACTGTGTCACCTCCAGATTCCTAGTGAAAATCCTAGTAGCTGTACCACCGCGCCTGTGTTCCATCCTTGCATAATAACCCTGCAGTAGATAATCCCAAAGGTACACTTTCTCAATCTCATAACCTCTAAACCAGTGTTCAGTCACAAGGAAAATATCTAGAGATAGAATAAATCTGAAGTATTTTCCTCTTAAACCGTGGTCCAATGGAATTTCTTCCTGACGTTTCGTCTACAGCCTCGGCACACATTATCAAAGGCGATGAGGCAATGGGTGAAGTGTCCTCTCATGCTTCCCAACGTTGACTGATTCGATTGTGGTGAGCTCCGTACGTAAATCCTTGTACGTACGTACCTTACCGGCAGGGCGGGGCAAGGTGAAGGCTGTCACATGAGTTCGATATGCCATCTGGAGTGCCTCAGGGCTCCCATTTGGGCCCTCTGCTTTTTCTGATATTTATAAACGACTTAACTGATGTGCTGGGGGGCTGCAGTTTTCTGTTATATGCTGACGACCTCAAGGTCCAGTGTAGGGTTGGGAGTGTCAATGACTGTGGTCGCCTGCAGTATGCTATCGATGGGATTGGTCGACGGTGCAGCGAGAATGATATGGAACTTAATATCTCGAAGTGCAAGGTTATTTCGTTTTGACCTGTTTTTCTACTTGTGTTCACGGCTTCTTCAATTTTTGTTTGTTTCCACAATTCCGAATGCCCTTTCTCGGGGCACCCGTAACCAACCCATAAATAGTGCAAGTATGATGTACTACTATAGCTTTTTAAAATATCAGAAAACTGAGCACGTCTAAGGGAGTGATTTATTTGTATCCAGCACCCGTCCTCTTCTTCCACTTTACTCGTACGTAAAATATAGTTCCCACTATTACCCACGCCAAGCCACAAATAGTTGAAAATATGTAGGAAATCAAAACGCTAAACAAATCACAGCAGGAACGAACACATACACACATATTATGTGATCCCTCTCCTGGCTCTGCTTCCCGAATAAACCCGGAATGATCGCTCTGTTCCATATCAGCGTGGCTGACTGAAAATTGCGCTCACGTCAATCTTACAAATAATAGATTCGTGTTTCTTTCACCGCATTTTCCCGAGGATCAAGAATATAAGTTTGTTTTATGAGCTCTTTTATATTCGAAACGTATAGCTTTCGAAACTAATTCACTTAAAGTGAGTTATGTCCTACCTGCCAAGAAGACTTAAGGTAAATTGAAAGAGCTCTGTTTGTTTTCAGAGCAGGGCACTTTGCTTTTATAAATAATGGGTTGAAACGAGGATTTTGTTTTCTAGAGTTTTAATGCTTTTTTTTTTAATCGAAACCTATACATATATATTTTAACTTTTGTCCGTTGAAGTTCCTTTCTGGAAAGTTGCTAAACCGCTTAATGGTTATTATTAAGGAGGAACAAAGCTCTTGATTTAGGTCACGTTTCAGGGTCCTGATAGAAATGTTTTCTCAGCAGCACGAACACCACCGTTAAAAGCAATATTTCGCCTATCTGCACCAGGTTTTAGAGGCGCCCCAAGAAGCCCTATTAAAAATGGATAAGTATCTGAAATCTAAATTTTCGGTTTACACTAAACTTGGCTAAACCCGGATCAGCAACAAACTAGAACGTCCTTAATGCAGAACAACGTTCAATTATTCATTGCAAGGGTGATCCATGTAATAGAATTCTCAATTATGTTTCATTTTAAAGCGCGCCACTTTTTGATTAATAACAATGTGCCATGAAAAATGTAATCTCAAGCTAAATTGCTATAAAAAGTTAATATTTTTGAATGAATTTTTACAAAACAAAAGAGGAATAATGTGGGAAATTCGGTTTTTAATTAATATTAAAAAATCGTTTATTGATAGCTTTATTGTTCCTTTTTTGGTTTCGTTAAAATGGATCCATGCCATTGACCCTTTTTAGGAAATATGTGATATGTTGTGAGGTGTATTTCATTTGATTTTACCATAAAAGAACTCCTGTGTTTTGTTTGTGTTGGTTGGCATAGTGAGTTCGAATGTTTGAACCGTTTTTATCAAATTTATTTCCATTGTTGTAATCAGCGTCCTTAAATTGTAAGTTGTTGGTGAGGTTAGCAGGATTAGAACAAATAATGCACCTCTTCTTTATTCGAAAATGTCCGACGTTTCGACTATTTATTTAGTCTTCTTCAGGGCTATTCTCACTTAGAGATGGTAGGCAGTTAAAAATCTATTCATGATGGTGCATTATGGAAAATAGTAAACTCCATTAGATTATTCGGTGACCCTGGTATCTTAGGCTCGACAAACTACACGTCCGCTGCATAAAGTGCAAAATTTGCGAATGACTAACCTCTCTAAGTGAGAATAGCCCTGAAGAAGACTAAATAAATAGTCGAAACGTCGGCCATTTTCGAATAAAGAAGAGGTGCATTATTTGTCCCAATTCTGCTAACTTCACCAACAATTTATTTCCATTAATTGGGATTTTCATATTGGGCCACTGCAATCCTGACAGAATTTTGGTAGAATATAGAAGTAGTCTAAAAACGCACACAACAAGAATCAGTTTTCAGTGCAGATCACATAAAGAGGAAATGTGTATGTTATCGAAGCAAAGTGTAAGTTTTGGCCATCTAGACTAGGTTGGAAGGACTTGCTGACAGTTGAGAACGATTTTTGTCTATTATTTAGGAATTCTGAATAATGTAAAATCCAAAATATGCGCTGCAAGCTTGAAAAAAGGTTAAAATTCATTTTGATATTCCACATCGTCTAGCAGGCCCATATAGAAAGGAAAGATCAAATGGAAGGCTCGGTTAACTGTTTTAAGTTTGCCTTCGTATTGTGTGAGAGCGCCACTAGTACTCCATTTTGAAAGGTTACAATTTCCTTAAAAAAATACCAAAAAACTGGGTTAAGTTGAAGGTGACAATGACGGGACACTTAAAATTCACGTCTTTCTCAACTTGGCAGTACTCAAATTTTGGCACAAACTTCGTTTAATTTCAACTTGCCACTTATTGAGTGTATCATTTAGTTCGTAAGAGTTAATTATTGCAAATATGTGGTTACTTGAGGATGGTAGAAATCTTACTCCAGACGCTTTTCCTGTTTTATGTATACCCCAAGGTAAGAATTGTCAAAGTTATAAGGAATACCTTTGTAAGGTGATTGTAAAGAAAATGTCATCTCGATTTTTGCCTTAATTTTGATATCATTAGAAAGCTTATGTTATGATTAGCAGATTTAAGTAAAAAAATACTTGGATGGTCGAGTTTTGTAAGAAAAAAATTGAAAAATGTAAGTATGAAAATACATTACTCATACTTGGAAGTTGCCCCAATTTTCTTTTGTAGCCACAACACACACTACATCTATAAAATTCAAGGTTTTTCGATTTTTATGTTATAATTTAAGTTTAAAACGTCTCATAAAATAACATTTTTATTTAACTTACAAATTTTGCATTGTACTAGTTGCTAGTCGAATGATTGATGAAGTTGGCAGGTAGCATATAAAAGATGAAGTTTGTTGACGTTTTTAAAGGCAGTGTTGCCAAGTCCTATTCTTGAAAATATTCGATTATTACAACTTAAAATTAATTTTTTTTTTGAACAGGTTAACTCCGGTTAGTTCAGGTTAGGTCTGATCAGTTCAGGTTAGTCCAGTTCTAGTTTTTCTGATTAGGTTAGTTCAATTCTACCTTTATGTTAGGGGGTAGAAAATAATATAAAAAAAAAGAAAAAATAAAGCGGGCCCTTAAAGGTCCCGCTTTTTTCTTTATTTTTAGAACAGGCTAATTTTCTGTTACTTCAAGTAAGGTCTGGTTAGTTCAGGTTAGTCCAGTTCTAGTTTCCCTGGTTAGGTTAGTTCAGTTACACTTTTGACGATTAGGTTAGACTAGCTTAGGTTAGTTCAGTTGTAGTTTTCCTGATTAGGTTAGTTCAGTTCTACTCTTTATGTTAGGGGTAGAGAATAATATAAAAAGCGAGCCCTTAAAGGGCCCGCTTTTTTCTTTATTTTTAGAACAGGTTAACTTTCTGTTATTTCAGGTAAGGTTTGGTTAGTTCAGGTTAGTCCAGTTCTCGTTTCCCTGGTTAGGTTAGTTCAGTTACCCTTTTTACGTTTAGATTAGACTGGTTTAGGTGAGTTCAGGTTAGTCCAGTTCTAGTCTTCCTGATTAGGCTAGTTCAGTTCTATTCTTTATGTTAGGGACAGAGAATAATATAAAAAGCGGGCCCCAAAGGGCCCGCTTTTTTCTTTATTTTTAGAACAGGGTAACTTTATGTTACTTCAAGTAAGGTCTGGTTAGTTCAGGTTAGTCCAGTTCTAGTTTCCCTGGTTAGGTTAGTTCAGTTACACTTTTGACGATTAGGTTAGACTAGCTTAGGTTAGTTAAGTTAGTTCAGTTCTAGTTTTCCTGATTAGGTTAGTTCAGTTCTACTCTTTATGTTAGGGGTAGGGAATAATTTAAAAAGCTGGCGCGAAAGGGCCCGCTTTTTTCTTTATTTTTAGAACAGGTTAACTTTATGTTACTTCAGGCAAGGTCTGGTTAGTTCAGGTTAGTCCAGTTCTAGTTTCCCTGGTTAGGTTAGTTCAGTTACACTTTTTACGTTTAGGTTAGGTTAGCTCAAGTTAGTTCAGTTCTAGTTTTCGTGATTAGGTTAGTTCAGTTACACTTTTTACGTTTAGGTTAGACTAGGTTAGGTTAGTTCAGGTTAGTCCAGTTCTAGTTTTCCTGATTAGTTTAGTTCAGTTCTACTCTTTAGTTTAGAGGTAGAGAATAATATAAAAAGCGGAGCCGAAAGGGCCCGCTTTTTTCTTTATTTTTAGAACAGGTTAACTTTCTGTTATTTCAGGTAAGGTTTGGTTAGTTCAGGTTAGTGCAGTTCTCGTTTCCCTGGTTAGGTTAGTTCAGTTACACTTTTTACGTTTAGATTAGACTGGTTTAGGGGAGTTCAGGTTAGTCCAGTTCTAGTCTTCCTGATTAGGCTAGTTCAGTTCTATTCTTTATGTTAGGGACAGAGAATAATATAAAAAGCGGGCCCCAAAGGGCCCGCTTTTTTCTTTATTTTTAGAACAGGGTAACTTTATGTTACTTCAAGTAAGGTCTGGTTAGTTCAGGTTAGTCCAGTTCTAGTTTCCCTGGTTAGGTTAGTTCAGTTACACTTTTGACGATTAGGTTAGACTAGCTTAGGTTAGTTAAGTTAGTTCAGTTCTAGTTTTCCTGATTAGGTTAGTTCAGTTCTACTCTTTATGTTAGGGGTAGGGAATAATTTAAAAAGCTGGCGCGAAAGGGCCCGCTTTTTTCTTTATTTTTAGAACAGGTGAACTTTATGTTACTTCAGGCAAGGTCTGGTTAGTTCAGGTTAGTCCAGTTCTAGTTTCCCTGGTTAGGTTAGTTCAGTTACACTTTTTACGTTTAGATTAGACTGGTTTAGGTGAGTTCAGGTTAGTCCAGTTCTAGTCTTCCTGATTAGGCTAGTTCAGTTCTATTCTTTATGTTAGGGACAGAGAATAATATAAAAAGCGGGCCCCAAAGGGCCCGCTTTTTTCTTTATTTTTAGAACAGGGTAACTTTATGTTACTTCAAGTAAGGTCTGGTTAGTTCAGGTTAGTCCAGTTCTAGTTTCCCTGGTTAGGTTAGTTCAGTTACACTTTTGACGATTAGGTTAGACTAGCTTAGGTTAGTTAAGTTAGTTCAGTTCTAGTTTTCCTGATTAGGTTAGTTCAGTTCTACTCTTTATGTTAGGGGTAGGGAATAATTTAAAAAGCTGGCGCGAAAGGGCCCGCTTTTTTCTTTATTTTTAGAACAGGGTAACTTTATGTTACTTCAAGTAAGGTCTGGTTAGTTCAGGTTAGTCCAGTTCTAGTTTCCCTGGTTAGGTTAGTTCAGTTACACTTTTGACGATTAGGTTAGACTAGCTTAGGTTAGTTAAGTTAGTTCAGTTCTAGTTTTCCTGATTAGGTTAGTTCAGTTCTACTCTTTATGTTAGGGGTAGGGAATAATTTAAAAAGCTGGCGCGAAAGGGCCCGCTTTTTTCTTTATTTTTAGAACAGGTTAACTTTATGTTACTTCAGGCAAGGTCTGGTTAGTTCAGGTTAGTCCAGTTCTAGTTTCCCTGGTTAGGTTAGTTCAGTTACACTTTTTACGTTTAGGTTAGACTAGGTTAGGTTAGTTCAGGTTAGTCCAGTTCTAGTTTTCCTGATTAGTTTAGTTCAGTTCTACTCTTTAGTTTAGGGGTAGAGAATAATATAAAAAGCGGAGCCGAAAGGGCCCGCTTTTTCTTTATTTTTAGAACAGGTTAACTTTCTGTTACTTCAGGTAAGGTCTGGTTAGTTCAGGTTAGTTCAGTTAAACTTTTTACGCTTAGGTTAGACTAGCTTAGGTTAGCTCAGGTTAGTCCAGTTCTAGTTTTCCTGGTTAGGTTGGTTCGGTTACACTTTTTACGTTTAGGTTAGGTAGGCTAAGGTTAGTTCATTTCTACTCATTATGTTAAAATTAGAGAATTATAAGAACTCACGAGTCGTTGCGGCAATATCAGTTATGTAATTTTCTTTTTTTTTGGTTTCTAGATGCGACCACATAATTTTATTGCACTTAATGATGAACTCCGACGTTTGGCATCACTGTGAATATATTTCTAACACTACTGTCAGATTCGAGAGTTTTTGCATCAATTTTGTCAAACATTTTCAATTTTTATTTTCTTGTTTCTCAGTGGAAAGTGGCTCATCCAAAAATGTTTTCCTTTCAATCTGTTTTATAGACCGTGAGCTACTATTAAAAAAAGAAAAAACCTTGAAAATCGAGATGACATAAACTTTACAAGCACCCCTTTGTAAAATATACTTTATGGGATTTTATCGTTTTGAATGTATTTGGACATAGAGTATATCATATAAAAATTGAAAATAAAATGATTTTTATGAAAGGTTGCATATTGAGCCCATCATCATTCTAGTTTATATACTATCTAATATTTTCTTATTAATATAGCATTCAAAAAAAGAAACGGTATATATGAGCCAGATTACCAAATTAATATTTGGGTAAAAAATTAATTTTATTAAAAAATATTAGAAATTCATATTTTATACACTTGCACATGTACAATAGAAAGTGTTGTTTCCTAATGTTCACATGTTATTTCTGCAAAAAAAAATACATAGAGATTATCAAGGAAATTAATACTCTGAAGAACATTGATGGTCCATTTGAAAAACATGGATATATGCATCATAAAATAAAGAAATTCTAGAAAATCATGGCAATGCATCTGAAGAACCCTAAGCACACAGTCAACTTAACTTCCGTTTTTCTCTGGCAATGTAGTCCATCAAAGAAGATTTATTCCAGAGTCAAACATTAACAGGAATAATATTCCATAAATGAGTTATATTACGCATTATTGCAAATCAAATTTAATGATTATAATTTATTAGTGTACTAATAATTATATTAACATGTTATACAAATGCTACCTACTAAGTGTAACAATATTTATGAAACTTTGTCACTTATCTCAATCCTGCTAACTTCAATCGCAATATATAAGCACTAATAGTCCGTAAACTATTAATACTATTATATACCGGGTGTCCAGCACAACCCTGGACATAGGAGATTAACATGGGAAATCGGTTTTTATTTTTTGTGTCTGTACGGTTGAATTGATTGAAAAACTTTTAAAAGTAAAGTTGTAGAGCGTATGGTCAGCTATCATCTTGTAATTTTTTCAATACCCCAGTTTTGGCCGTTTTTTGAAAAAACGCCTCGAAAAGTGCAAAAATTTGAATATGGCCCGTCATCACCGCCATGCATATGCAGTATCGCCAACATATTTTCAGTGCATAATCACGTCAATTACTACATGATAGTCCCTCAAAATAAATAACAAAGGAAAATCGGCTCTGACTCTGACATAATCATTTTATTTATGTGGGCGAAATATGGGGACGAAATTATTATGTGGGCGACACTGCACATGCATGGCGGGGGTACTTTTACGCACTATTCGAGGCGTTTTTCCAAAAAACTGCTAAAACTGAGGTATTGAAAAAATTACAGGATGATAGCTGACCATAAGCTCTACAACTTTACTCTTAAAAGTTTTTCATTCAAATCAACAACCGTACAGGCGCAAAAAAAAATAAAAGCCGATTTCCCATGTTAATCTCCTATGTCCAGGATCCTACTGTATAAGTAGGTAGGCTGTAAAATATAAATTGTTTAAGATTATTCACAACAAAAACGCCTCTCTATAAATACAATACAATAATCCATTAGATATACCAGCAGGTTGTTTCAGGAAGAAGATATGTGTTTTAATATCTTATCTCAATAGTAAGTTCTATATATTTTTTTACGCAAAAATGTTCCTATAAACTTGGGATATAATTAGAGTATACCCCACATAAAGCCTCTGCCGATATAAGCGTATAAATGAACATTTTTGCTTAGAATTAAATGTAGAATAACATACTGCATCACATGCATCTTCTTCTGAAACACCCTGTATCATGGTGCCTTCCAAAAAGCGGAATTAAAAATGGTGAATGCGCCAGGATTCCCAAAACTATGCCTTGCTATTAACAGATGGCGCTGAAAGATATCGCCAAGGTGTAACATTTCACTTTCCGTTCTATATGGGGATGTTTTGTGCTAGCAGGTATCTGCTTTCAAAATAACCTATAGATGGGCGAAGGGAAAATTCCCAAAAAACCTTTAAACCCAATTTAGGGTTTTTACCCGGGTTTTTCCCATCTTTTCTTGGAAGCACCCGGCAGTTTCAAGATTTAAGGTTAGATTTTAGATTAAAATTCAATAAATCCAGATTCTGGTTTCTTTTTTGATAAACTAACCACTGGTCAAACGACAAATCTTTTTTATTCACGACCAGACTATAATAATCACATTATCAAGATTAATGGCAATCTTTATTCACTTATGAATAATGTTAATTATTCAGAAATGGGTTGTTATGGAAATGAAACAAGTCCTAGGCAACTGACAACTCAAGTAAACTGCCCTATATTTGAGATAGGTAGTTACCACTGGTTCATACAAATTATTATCCTTCTGTTAGGATGTATTGAGACAAATTTAGGTCACAGTGTCTTTTTTTTTACTAAAAAAATACTTAAAGTAGGTCATAAAATGAAGTAATTTACCGTCCACCCTAGTAGCATTAAAATGAACATGCACTGGCGACTAGACCGTCACCTATCTGACGCATCAAACGTCGCGCCGTCGATTAGCGAAACCAGTCGTGATTTTATCTTTGCGGCACCTATAACCTACCATATTTGAAGAAAAGCCGGAATCTTCGTCGGGGATAAAGTATAGTATTCTACTTGCATTTAATGAGCGTTATTAACGACTCTCATTAAATGCTTGTTGTATCATATACTATTATCCTCCTTATTATTCTTTTTCGGGAATATTGGAGAGGGTTACCTCGAAAACTAACTTTGGCGACTTGAATATAAAAAGTATTGAGCAACATTTTGATATCCGCCTCACAAAGGAATAATAGTGCGAAAAGAGCACAATCGGAATTACAAGCCAGTGTCTTTCCTTTGACGTCGATGCCACAGGCTCTTTGTACTTATTTACCTCTCTGCGGATCGCAAAGCATTAAGGGCAAATAAAAGTTTTTTACCAACATCGTATAATCACAGGGGTTATAGTGAATGACAATGCAGCCATAGGGCATGCGTTTATTTAAAAAAAAAACTCAAGTAGGTCATGGAATTAGAACAGTAGGTCTGAGATATGAGAGTCGAAAATGTCATAAAATGTTTCCTGCAACTCTGATTTTTTTTTATGAACTTATCTCAGACGTGAGTTTTAATCATATGGCTTGCTACGAATTTTTTTTATGAACACCATTTATAATAAAAGTAATTACTTTTAGTTATCTTAGATTGACTAAGAACTATCGATACAGGCAAAAAGATGAACAAAAATACACTTTCCAATAACTTATACGTTTGTTACCTATTCAGGTTACTAAAGTTGCGATCATGTCCATTTACTTGTAACTCAATCAGTCACTAATGAATGCAACCACCCCGTGTTCATTAGAACAAGTCATCTAAAAATGGATAGTCAATGGATTTGTATTTTGTCATGCTTTCTTCTTAACATTTCCAGCCAACTAGATGACGTCTTCAAATGAACACACCCTACATAAGCTCGCTAAGAATCTTTCAAACAAAATATCTGTTGCCATGGTATCTTCTACGCTGCTCAATTACCTGTCAATTTCAAGATCTTCAGTAAAGTCAAGTTAACTGAAGTTCTTAGAAGTACTGGGGTGCAGTTTTTTGTTGTGTCAATTCCTAAAATTAATTTTTCTACTACAGTGTTTAATGTGTCACTTTCCTCCACTAGGTAAGGGAAAAAATATAACATAACGTTACTTTGTGACGTCAAAATCACGTCACTTTGCGACGTGAGAATGACGTTAATTTACATTATTTTCTACAAACGGTTACTCTTCTGAGGTGTATATTTTTGACTACGTCAAAGAATTGAAAAGCTTCTAAAATCCAAATTTTCTACTACCTTTTTGATTTTCACTTGGTAACAAGAAATTATAAGCTCTAAAAGTAACACAAAATTTAACAAAATTAACTTTAGTAACAGGAAATTTTAGTCTAAAAATAACAGGATATTTTTTAATTTTTCACAAAATGTTTAAATTTTGACTAAAATTGTGTGTTATAATTTTTGCCTCAAAGTAAAATAATTTTTTTTTAACTTTGAATGTAGTAACGGGAAATTATAGACTAAACGTCAAAAAAATAAAAAAAAAATTACTTACTGATAAGAAATTTTGATCTGAAAGCAATATCAAATTTTTAAATTTTAACTTTGGTAATATGGAAATTTAGTCTAAAGCGTAACATAAATGTTTTATGTTTGACTGGGTAATAAAAAATTTTTGTCTTACAGTAACACAAAATTCCGACATTAGTAACAGGAAATTTTAGTTTACACGTAACACAAAATTTTGGTCTAAACGAAATTTAAAAATTTCTACTTAGTAATGAGAAATTTTTATCTGAAAGTAACACAAAATCTTAAAATTTTTACTTGCATTGTTAGTCTAAACGTAACACGATTTTTTTAAATTTTGATCTCCTAACATTTTGGTCTAAAAGTAACAGAAAATTAAAAACTTTTGACCTCAGAAACAGGAAATTTTAGTCTAAACGTAACACAAATTTATTGAATTTTTACTGTAGGAACACGAAATCATACTTAGTAACAAGAGATTTTTATCCGAAAGTAGCATCAAATTTTTATTTTCGTTTGAAAATTTATTTTAAAGCGTAACACAAAATTTAAAACTATTTGCTTAGCAACAAGAAATTTTGTAAAAGTAGCTAAAATACAAAATTTTTAGTCTAAACGAATAACTGATTTTTTTAATTTTTATTTGGCAACGAAAAATTTTGTTCTAACAGTTACACGAAATAAAAAAAATTGACGTTATATATATATATAGTAATAGGAAGTTTTAATCTAAACGTAACACAAATTTTTTTTAATTTTAAATTTAATAACCCGAAATTGTAGTCTAAAGGTAACGCAAATATAAAAAAACAGTTAGTAACAAGAAATTTTGTTCCGAAAGTAACAACAAATCTTTAAGTTTTGACTGGGCTAACAAGAAATTTTAGCTAAATGTAACACGAAATTTTGGCCTGGAAGTAACACAAAATCTTAAAATTTTAACTTGAAATTGTTAGTCTAGACGTAAGACAAAACTGTTTAATTTTGACTTGGTAACAAGAAATTGTAACATGAAAAAAGTAACACAAAATTTACGAAATTTTACTTTAGTAACAGGAAATTTTAGTCTCAGCGTAACACAAATTTATTGAATTTTAACTGTAGGAACACGAATTTGTAGTCTAAACGTAACACACAAAAAAAATATTTACCTAGTAACAAGAAATTTTTATCCGAAAGTGGCATTAAATATTTAAGTTTTGACTTTAGTAAGACGAAAATTTATTTTAAATCGTAACACGAAATTTAAATTTTGACTTAATAAAATAAAATGTTGGTCTAAGAGTGAGCAACACAATTTTTTTGAATTCTGACTGTATCAACACGAAATTGTAGTCTAAACATAACACAAACATAAAAAAACAGTTAGTAATAAGAAATTTTGTTCCGAAAGTAACATCGACTTTGAAAAGAGGAAACTTTAGCATAAATGTAACAAGAAATTTTGGTCTAAAAGTAACACAAAATTGTTAAATTTTGACTTGGTAACAAGAAACTGTGGTCTAAAAGTAACACAAAATTTGACTTTAGTAACAAGAGACTTTATTTCCAAAGTAACATCAAATCTTTAAGTTTCGACTTTGGTAACAGGAAATTTTAGCTTATGTAACACGAAATTTTGGTCTGGAAGTAACACAAAATCTTAAAATTTTAACTTGAAATTGTTAGTCTAGACGTAACACAAAACTGTTTAATTTTGACTTGGTAACAAGAAATTGTAACATGAAAAAAGTAACACAAAATTTACGAAATTTTACTTTAGTAACAGAAAATTTTAGTCTAAGCGTAACACACATTTATTGAATTTTAACTGTAGGAACACGAAGGTGTAGTCTAAACGTAACACAAAAAAAAATTTACTTAGTAACAAGAAATTTTTATCCGAAAGTAGCATTAAATATTTAAGTTTTGACTTTAGTAGGACGAAAATTTATTTTAAATCGTAGCACGAAATTTAAATTTTAACTTAATAAAATGAAATTTTGGTCTAAGAGTGAGTAACACAATTTTTTCAACACGAAATTGTAGTCTAAACGTAACACAAACATAAAAAAACAGTTAGTAATAAGAAATTTTGTTCCGAAAGTAACATCAATCTTTAATTTTCGACTTTAAAAAGAGGAAATTTTAGCATAAATGTAACAAGAAATTTTGGTCTGAAAGTAACACAAAATTTTAAAATTTTGACATGAAATTTTAATCTAGATATAACACAAAATTGTCAAATTTTGACTTGGTAACAAGAAACTGTGGTCTAAAAGTAACACAAAATTTGACTTTACTAACAGAAAATTTTAATCTAAACATTTCACGACAATTTAGTCCGGAAGTGAGACAAATTCTCAAAAGTTTGACTGGAAATGTTAGTATAAACGTAACACGAAATTATTGAATTTTGTCTTAGTAACAAGAACTTGTGGTCTAAAAGTAAAACAAATTTTGGGATTTCTAACAGATAATTTTAGCCTAAATCTAACATAAAATTTTTAAATTTCGACTGTAGTAACATAAAATTATAATCTGAACGTAACACAAAATTAAAAAAAAATTATTTAGAAACCAGAAATACTTCCATTACATTGATCTGAAAGTAACATCAAATAAGTTTTGACTCTAGTAACGTGAAAAATTTGTCTAAAGCATAATACAAAGTTTAAAACTTTTAAAAATGTTAGTGTAACCGTATTTTTTAATTTTGGCTTGGTATCCAGAAATTTTGTTCTAAAAGTAACACAAAATTTAAAAATTGTGATTTTGGTAACAGAAATTTTTGTCCGAACTTTTTTGATCCGAAACTAACTGAAATTTTGAAATGTTGAATTTAGTAATAAGAAAATTTTATCTAAAGAGTAACACAAATTTTTTAAATTTTGAAGTAACAAGAAAAACTTACATAAAAAGTAACACGATATTTAAAAAATTTTGCTTTATGAAGCGGCTACACCCCGATTTAAAATATACAATAAAAATAATTTTATCAATAGTTTGCAAATTTTAAATTAATTTTTTTAGTTAAAGTTAAAAGTTTTTAGTTTTAAGTAAAAAATTTTATTTTATGAAATTGTCATCTAATATTTTTTTTGCATACCTATAAGTCAATTAAACATGTTAAGTGTATATGTATTAGGTATAATAAATACACAAAAAAATTATTCGACTAAATATAACGTTATTATAACGTGACTATGAGTCGTCATTCTCACGTCGAAAAATCGACGTCACTTATTTGGCATTTTTTCATTAGGTGCCGTCGAATAACATGATCATCAAAACTTGACGTTATAATGACGTCACGTTTCCACCTGGGATCGTCAGAATCAAGCAAAGCGACCCCATAGAGGGCGCCACAAAAAGGGGCAAATCGGCAAATCTCCATCACTTTGTCTTCCTCTCTAATATAAAATTGTGAAAAATGTTTTAATTGTTACTAGTAAGTCATTAATATTTTATAAATATGAACTAGATGACTTAATAATGACATCTTATTCACATCAGTTCTATGACGTGAGTTGATGACGTCTTTAGTTCGTGTGACGTCACATTGGCGTCATTATGTACGCTCTAGTCTCAACTGACCAACGCGACCATAAACTAACGTCATTTTGACGTCAAGGTGCTACTAGGGTACATACATATTACAATGATATTATCCATTAACTTATTTTTTGTCATCTAGGTAGTTACCTTTCAAACCCTCATTTTTTTATACCCATTTTCTTTTAGCACATGTTGAGATGATATATTACTGTTTGTTATAACTTTATATGTCTGTTTTTTTTTAGATTTTCAAGTTGTGTTACACAAAACTCGAAAGTCAATAAACGTTCCCCAACAAAATAATGGATATATATTTAAAAAAATATATAAAATTCACGTTTCCTATCAAAATTAAATTTTATACGCAATATCGTATCGTATAAGTCGAGCCGTATTCGTCGAGTCAGTCAAATTACCGAAATATGTGTATCTACCGTTTTCAGTCCCAAATCTACCGTTTTCAATAGGCGGAATCTACCGCTCCAGAAATTTTTGATCTGGCAGCACTGCCCCAGTCGAATCAGTGAACGTCGGGGAGCACGGGAGATTAGTTCGCCCATTGCCTCATCGCCTTTGATAAAGTTTGCCGCAGCTGTAGACGAAATGTAAGGAAGAAGTTTCATTGGACCACGGCTTCAAAGCCCGGAAAATACTTTAGATTGAAAACAGTTACGAATGAAGAATGTGGGTCGCTTCAGAAAGTTAAAGATTACATTTTTTAATATTCGGAGTCTATTCAAAATGATCAGAACCCAAGTATACAAAAAAAAATGCAAAAATTAAATTATGGACGACCGTCCCTTCGGTATTTGGGGTTGGCGCTAAAAGGCGGACTTGATGCCCTTTTCGATAGGCCGTTCGGTAAATATTCAGTATGCTGTTCTCCGATAAATTTATTGCGCCCTTTAGCCTACTTAAAGGGTGTTCGGTTATCGGTTATGGTGCGTGTATCGATAATGTTTAATGGGAAATTGCAGATCGTTATATTGTCAACTAAACGCAGATAGAGGGGCATTATTTGCTTTCAGCAAATAATCTGATTTCCTTGTTTAGTTTACAGGTATTTTAGCGCGCAGTGTCGATCGATGGAAATTTGCCTGCAGACAATCGAAGTTATGTTGGTAAAGAGGAATATTATGAACATGCCCTGCCAATTATAAACTAATTCCAAACATGTTGAGATCGATCGTAATATAGCCACGTTACAACAACACGAAAGAGAGGTTTTATTATTAAAATTCCGAGCAGAATCATTTTTGTGGCTTCATTTCGAAACCAAAATCTCACAAATCTCCCTCCCTTCTCAAGTGGGTAGCTAATTTCATTCTAATCTCAAATTCTTTTGCATAAGGAGATGCGAATGATGGCGAAACCCTGTTCAGACAATCGGATGCCATTGAAACGTGCTGAATATTTAATCTTCTTTTGAGCGTTTGTGTAACCTCAAATACAGGGCGAAACTACTTTTATGTGAATAGTTTAAGCCCCTAGCAATTTAGCAGTATTATTGTCACCTCAATCTGCCTAAGTATTAATCAATATAATTAATTATTGACAGCACACAGTTTCTATTAGAGGAACGTGCGTGTATAATAATATGATTTCTACTTTTACTTTAGGTTTAGCCCACAGAGACTGGTTTTAACGTCGATAATAATAAATAATTAAAACGTAAATCCTAACAAAGAATGCCGTTAGATGATAATCGGTAGGTGGCCAGAAATATTCGGTTTTATTGCCTTCTCGGGTAGCTACTACCGAGATTTTTATCTTGATTCCTTCGATTTCTTTTAGATTATGCTTTTAAAGAGACGATGCTACTTTCTAAAAAGTTTAAAATGTCGTAGGGCTTGTGCTATTTTTTTCTTCGAATATGTCCTAAAACTAGAAACAAAAGTTTTTTAAACAAATTATCATTGAAGTTGATCATCCAACTCAAATTTGTAACAAACACCATGTGGGAGCATATCACACTATATGAAGGTGCTACCGCGCACCCTTTGACGGCCGCTCCCACTTTTTACGAATACCTCAAGAAAGGGTAGTCTCGAGCTTAATGCTTAGTTTCACTTGAAAACGAGTAAGTCCAAGATGTTTCGCTTAATAGTTCATCTTTGCCTACCAAATTTAAACAAATTACATCTAACTTCTGGTAAGTGTGCTTAGTAGTGGTGAGTATGGTAAGTGACTTCTTGTTGTTAGGGGAGTAGGGGACACGTAGTCATATTCGACTGGCGATAAATTTGAGCTCAGTCGTCGTGTTATGTTGTTCTCCAGCTTTTGTTGCTCTTGAGACTTCTCCTGAGATTCTCGGTCCAAATCGATGTGCAGGTATGAGGTCTTTCTTTATACAATGGGACGGAGATCAGTGAGGACGTCCGCAAGACCTCCTAGTTAGTCAGGTGCTAGGAGCCCTACCGCGTAAAACCAGTAGATTGGCAACGATAGCAAACCGAATAGTTCGAAGTCTCTGTGACTAACTGAAGGAAGTCCAAGATGTTTCGCTTAATCAGATGTATTCTTGACTGTGATGTCAACTCTGATGAACAACAGTCCCTCGGAGAATGGCGCAATACCCTCATTATCGCACGATTCTCTAGAAAAATTCAACTTGCCAATTTCAAGAATCTGGCCATGCCATAATCTTTTAAAACTGTCCAGATTTACTATTTTGATGGCAAATCAATCTTGATAAGTCCTTTTTTTATAATTTAAATTGATAAAATTTCTAATTCTTGTCTTTAAATATGTTTTGCATCCTTTATATCAGGTCGGTAGAAGTGAAAAAGGCGGGTGTAGGATAGAAATAACTACTTCACATTTGTGAAAGAGCCAACGTTTCGACATTTAATGAGGTCTTCCTCGGGGCTTTTTCAATAAGCGAAGTTTGTCAACTAGGAACAACATTTCACTGAAATTAAAACATCACCAGTCACACGAAAAAACGACCACCATAACAGGACGACACACACATTAGTGATAGTTCACAGCTACAGTAAGGTTGAAATTTAGTCTATTAGTGGGAAAACGAAATCTTTGTTTTGAGTCGACAAACTTTGACCGTCGGTAACTTGAGAACGCCCAGACCGATTGAAATGAATCCAACTAATTTGTCCTCTTCTTGATGTCCTCTTGCACTTCCCACTATCGGAAGTTCCGTAGGTGCAATATTTTCGGAGATCGACCCCTTCGGAGTTCGATTTTTATGCACTTTTAGAATCGCGTTTTTGGACCATTTTTAAAAAAACCTCTTTAGAGGTTAATTTTAACCGCGTTTTTGTACTATCGGAAGTTCCGTTCGTGCAATAATTTTCAAGATAGACCCCTTCGGACGGCGATTTTTAGGCACTTTTAGAATCGCGTTTTTGGACCACTTCGCAAAAAAAGCCTCTTTAGAGGTTAATTTTATTCGAATTGAGTTTGTTGCGTTCTCAGCGGATTGAAAACGTGCCATTCCGATCAAAAACAGCAAAACATTCTTCCTGAAACTTTTTCGAAAATGTACAAAGGGAGAGGGGGAGGTATTACGACTTTTTTCTTAATTCTCAACTTTGATTGCCTGTAACTTGAAAACGCTACGACCGATCAGAGTGCATCCAACTGTCTTTTCCTCTTCTTGATGTCCTCTTTCACCTCATACTATCGGAAGTTCCGTACGTGCAATAATTTTCAAGATACACCCCTTCGGAGGGCGATTTTTAGGCACATTTAGAATCGCGTTTTTGGACCACTTTTAAAAAAACCTCTTTAAAGGTTAATTTCATTCGAAATGAGTTTATTATGTTCTTAAGGGATTGCAAGTGTGCCATTCCCATCAAAAACAGCAAAAGAATTTTTCCGAAATTTTTTCGAAAATGTTCAAGGGGGGGGGGGGTAATACTACTTTTTTCTTAATTCTCAACTATGACCGCCTGTAACTTGAGAACACCTCAACCGATCAGAGTAAAGCTAACTGTGTTTTCCTCTTCTTGATGTCCTCTTTCACCTCCCACCATCGAAAGTTCCGTAGGTGCAATATTTCCGGAGATAGATCCTTTCGGAGATCGATTTTTAGGCACTTTTAGAATCGCGTTTTTGGACCATTTTTAAAAAACCTCTTTAGAGGTTAATTTTAATCGAATTGAGTTTGTTGCGTTCTCAGGGGATTGCAAACGTGCCATTCCGATCAAAAACAGCAAAACATTCTTCCTGAAACTTTTTCGAAAATGTACAAAGGGAGAGGGGGAGGTATTACGACTTTTTTCTTAATTCTCAACTTTGATTGCCTGTAACTTGAAAACGCTACGACCGATCAGAGTGCATCCAACTGTCTTTTCCTCTTCTTGATGTCCTCTTTCACCTCATACTATCGGAAGTTCCGTACGTGCAATAATTTTCAAGATACACCCCTTCGGAGGGCGATTTTTAGGCACATTTAGAATCGCGTTTTTGGACCACTTTTAAAAAAACCTCTTTAAAGGTTAATTTCATTCGAAATGAGTTTATTATGTTCTTAAGGGATTGCAAGTGTGCCATTCCCATCAAAAACAGCAAAAGAATTTTTCCGAAATTTTTTCGAAAATGTTCAAGGGGGGGGGGTAATACTACTTTTTTCTTAATTCTCAACTATGACCGCCTGTAACTTGAGAACACCTCAACCGATCAGAGTAAAGCTAACTGTGTTTTCCTCTTCTTGATGTCCTCTTTCACCTCCCACCATCGAAAGTTCCGTAGGTGCAATATTTCCGGAGATAGATCCTTTCGGAGATCGATTTTTAGGCACTTTTAGAATCGCGTTTTTGGACCATTTTTAAAAAACCTCTTTAGAGGTTAATTTTAATCGAATTGAGTTTGTTGCGTTCTCAGGGGATTGCAAACGTGCCATTCCGATCAAAAACAGCAAAAAATTCTTCCTGAAACTTTTTCGAAAATGTACAAAGGAAGAGGGGGAGGTATTACGACTTTTTTCTTAATTCTCAACTTTGACTGCCTGTAACTTGAAAACGCTTCGACCGATCAGAGTGCATCCAACTGTCTTTTCCTCTTCTTGATGTCCTCTTTCACCTCCTACTATCGGAAGTTCCGTACGTGCAATAATTTTCAAGATACACCCCTTCGGAGGGCGATTTTTAGGCACATTTAGAATCGCGTTTTTGGACCACTTTTAAAAAAACCTCTTTAAAGGTTAATTTCATTCGAAATGAGTTTATTATGTTCTTAAGGGATTGCAAGTGTGCCATTCCCATCAAAAACAGCAAAAGAATTTTTCCGAAATTTTTTCGAAAATGTTCAAAGGGGGGGGGGGTAATACTACTTTTTTCTTAATTCTCAACTATGACCGCCTGTAACTTGAGAACACCTCAACCGATCAGAGTAAAGCTAACTGTGTTTTCCTCTTCTTGATGTCCTCTTTCACCTCCCACCATCGAAAGTTCCGTAGGTGCAATATTTCCGGAGATAGACCCTTTCGGAGATCGATTTTTAGGCACTTTTAGAATCGCGTTTTTGGACCATTTTTAAAAAACCTCTTTAGAGGTTAATTTTAATCGAATTGAGTTTGTTGCGTTCTCAGGGGATTGCAAACGTGCCATTCCGATCAAAAACAGCAAAAAATTCTTCCTGAAACTTTTTCGAAAATGTACAAAGGAAGAGGGGGAGGTATTACGACTTTTTTCTTAATTCTCAACTTTGACTTCCTGTAACTTGAAAACGCTTCGACCGATCAGAGTGCATCCAACTGTCTTTTCCTCTTCTTGATGTCCTCTTTCACCTCCTACTATCGGAAGTTCCGTACGTGCAATAATTTTCAAGATAGACCCCTTCGGAGATCGATTTTTAGGCACTTTTAGAATCGCGTTTTTGGACCACTTTGCAAAAAAAACCTCTTTAGAGGTTAATTTTATTCGAATTGAGTTTGTTACGTTCTCAGCGGATTGCAAACGTGCCATTTCGATCAAAAACAGCAAAAAATTCTTCCTGAAACTTTTTCGAAAATGTACAAAGGAAGAGGGGGAGGTATTACGACTTTTTTCTTAATTCTCAACTTTGACTGCCTGTAACTTGAAAACGCTTCGACCGATCAGAGTGCATCCAACTGTCTTTTCCTCTTCTTGATGTCCTCTTTCACCTCCTACTATCGGAAGTTCCGTACGTGCATTAATTTTCAAGATAGACCCCTTCGGACGGCGATTTTTAGGCACATTTAGAATCGCGTTTTTGGACCACTTTTAAAAAAACCTCTTTAAAGGTTAATTTCATTCGAAATGAGTTTATTATGTTCTTAAGGGATTGCAAGTGTGCCATTCCCATCAAAAACAGCAAAAGAATTTTTCCGAAATTTTTTCGAAAATGTTCAAGGGGGGGGGGGTAATACTACTTTTTTCTTAATTCTCAACTATGACCGCCTGTAACTTGAGAACACCTCAAGCGATCAGAGTAAAGCTAACTGGGTTTTCCTCTTCTTGATGTCCTCTTTTACCTCCCACCATCGAAAGTTCCGTAGGTGCAATATTTCCGGAGATAGACCCCTTCGGAGATCGATTTTTAGGCACTTTTAGAATCGCGTTTTTGGACTATTTTTAAAAAAACCTCTTTAGAGGTTAATTTTAATCGAATGGAGTTTGTTGCGTTTTCAGCGAATTGCAAACGTGCCATTCCGATCAAAAACAGCATAAAATTCTTTCTGAAACTTTTTCGAAAATGTACAAAGGGGGATGGGGGGTATTACGACTTATAGATAGTCTGGAGGACTTTTATTTAGTCTTTTTATAGGTCCGGAGATAGACCCCTTCGGAAGTCGATTTTTAAGCACTTTTACAATCGCATTTTTGGACCATTTAAAAAAAAACCTCTTTAGAGGTTAATTTCATTCGAATTATTGAAAAAACCCCTGAGGAAGACCTCAAGAAAGGTCGAAATGTTGGCTCTTTCACAAATGTGAAGTAGTTATTTCTGTCCTACACCCTCTATTTTCACTTCTATTCTTGTCTTTCATTCAATTTCTGACATCTCAGTTACTTTTATATGGCGTGGTAAACCATATTAGACCAAAGATCAAATTGAGTATGTATTATCCATTCACTTATTTTTGTTATCTAGTTACCTTTGAAACCTTCATTTTTTTTATACCCATTTCCTTTTAGCACATGTTCAAAAGTTACGATAAAAATGTCAAAGTCAATTTTCCAACGTCTACTTGATTACTATAATAGGTGAATGGCTTTTATATATAAACTGCTCTCAAAATAGTCGGAACGGAGAATTGTTTGGTCATTTTTGAAAGGTTATATCTCAGAGATGCTTTAACCGACTTCAATGAAGCGAAGTGACTCTAAAAGCTCTTTTCTTGCAGAGTCGTAAAAACACCTGGTTTAGAAATATACAATTTTGTTGAGGGCTATACGGGGCGGATCAAAATGTCATGCAAAAGTATTAAAATTTAACCCACGCTAACAGTAACGCTACAGTCATTACACAACTTTCTCTATAATGACCTTTAGAGGCCCTGATGGATATCTCGGGACGTGTTTGGCTAATTTTCGATTTTTGTTTTACGAAAAAAGTTACAGGGTGTTTGTTAAAAAGTCCGTATTTTTTCCAACAAACTGCCAAAAATACTGACTTTTACGTCTATAGAACTGATTTTTTTTAACACTTAGGAAAATCTAGTCTAAAGTAACATAAAGCTAATCTATCTTACAAGAAAAAATATACGTGGTGAAACAAAGGGCGATGCAACATTCTTAAACTTTAGCGACTTTCTTACTCGCCCCCTGATATTAGGAGTCACTTTGGAACTTGCATTATGATAACATTTAGAGGTTCTGATTTATGTCTCGGGCCACGTTTGGCGGGTTTTTGATTCTTGTTTTACGAAAAAAGTTACAGGGGTTTGTTATTAAAAGTCCGTATTTTATTCAACAAACTGCCAAAAACATTAACTTTTACGTCTATAGAACTGTTTTTTTTTTGACCATGAAAACGTCGTTCATTGTCTACGTTCCTGTTTAATGTATTGTATTTCATTTTAGTTTGGGTTTAATCTTGTTATTCTACAATATTGACATAACTTGTACGTGACCCAAGCTTTGGATCCAAAAGGCTGTGGATTCGCCTTGGCAAAATTTGCTTAGGACGGAAGGCAAAATCGAAAAATCGAATAAAAAAATAAAATAATTCAGTAACTTATATAGAAGAACGCCAACTTATGACTATATTTTATTTTTTTAGAAGAGAGAATGTAAACATAGATAGTTGTGACCATTGTGACAGTGCTTAAACCTTCTATACGCAATGTGAAGTACCATAATGTAACGAAGAATTATTTTACAGTTCGCTCGGAACTCATTCCGAAAGGATTAAATCTAATTTAATGCTCCGGGAAATAAATCTGACTAATTTAGCTAAGTTCATTGATATATATTTCGAAGACCTTTAGAAAATTTAAGTGCCACTAAAGGCAAGAGTAAAATTAATTATCCAATTTCGAGTCGTATTATAAGTAAAAGTTAGTTAAGTCATTACGGAGTGCAGAGAAAATGAAATAAAACGAGGCTATTTGGAACCTAGCCCTATAAGAAACCTTTAATTGGGTATAGGGAAAACGAGCTATTACAAAGTGGAAAACTAGGACAAAGTCAAAATTGAATCTGTTCTCAAGACTATTTAGAAAAAGTGTAAATTAGCTACTAATAAGCCTAGGGCATTATAAGTCGAGTCTTGTTTGAGCAAAGCCAAATAAACTAAAGATTATCCATCTTTCGACATTAGAAAAAAGCACCTACCGAACAACTTTTACTAGAAAAAGTTGAATTATTGATTGGAATAATGAGGTCTTGCAAAGTTGCGACTTACAGATACATTTGATGTTCAGTTCGAGGTAGGGATCGTATAAATTTTTCGCTAATGAAGTACGACTCTTACTGGTTTTACGATAACCCAAGTTGTAAGAAAAATAGAACTAGTGAAAAATTTTCAAATTTTGGCGCAACCAGAAGCTATTGTAATGTAAACATATGAGTATAACTTAGATGAAAACCTGCTCATTGTCCAAATGGATCGGTATATAAAGCCTTCTCCAAACAGGGAATGGTCCCTTTCAGATCGTGGAACTAAGTCTAAGACAACAATCTGTTTAAGGCTCTCCATGAGTAGATTCCCTCATATGCGTAGATGATAAATTTTAAAGTCTAATTCCGATAAGTTAAATAGGAAAATCTAGAAAAATTGATAAAGTTGAGACGGTTTTTTTGGAATGGTCAACTTTTTGGTCTCCTAGACTCCTTAGTTAGACGATTGGCCCAATGAGCATGGTACCAGGGGAAAGGGCATATCCTAAGGATGTTACTTTAATACAGAGCGAGTAAAAAATTTACAAAAACCATTAAGAAAAAGTGTCCAATATAGTATAGTAGTTTTTTTTTGCGATTTTTATGAAAACTATAGAGCGGCCCAGTTTCCAATGGTATACGGTTAACTAGATGTCACATTTTTTGCCAATTTAGATGTACTTGGATACACCCATTCATTGCAGCAAAAGATCGGAAATAATTCTAGTATATTTCTTTATCTCAACATATACAAGCAATACACTTAAAAGTAAACAACTGAATAAATGTGGGATTATTTGTACATATTATGGTGCTTAAACAATCGGTCGGCGCACAAACTGCCCCTTATAAACTAAATAGTATTACAGAGTCGGTTATCACAGAGTAGGTTTTGGTTGGCAGGTAGACGTCTAAATTCTTGAACCCTTGTGGTTATATGGCTGGTTTTCTTGGGATGTGGTCCTTTTTTTTATTAAATAAGGTACAGCGGGTGGACGGTATCTCTAGTGGTTTTCAGCTTTTCCTGCCTCCTGAGATTTTAGATGTGAGACACTGCGATCTCCAAGATCAGGATTTTATCCGGATTGGACAGGTAGACCCGAGGGTAGACCACTATATCTAGCTTATTGTGGTATAGGTGTCTTTAGTGTAACTGACCATATGTATGATGAGACTGTTACGACCCCAACATCCCTAGTAGAACGTGTGTATATTAGTCATAAGACTTTATTTTTGTGAACTTTTTATATTGGTAAAATTTGGCCGACTTTACTATACCACCAATTGATATTACACCATTACTACACCATTACCACACCACACACCACCCGGAAGGGTAACCATTGTATATTATTAAATTTGTTGTATTATTAATATATGACCACACCACGTCACACAGTGCTTTCATTTTGCTATTGTCCTTTTTGGTAAGAATAAAACGTCTCTAGATCGCTAAAGGCGCAAACCCTACCGCGGGTACGTAAATTTCGTGGATAATGGAGCAACTCCTTTAGGAGGCTTCAGAACCCACACTGAAGCCTCTAGTTGGTCTGAAGAAGTCACTTCTAAAGAACAACCGATTCAAACTACTATTTCTGAAGAAGCTGAAGCGAGTGAAATCTTGGAAGAAAAATGTAGTGAATTGCCGTCTAAGTACTGAGGAAGAAGGGTTATGCAATAAAGAGGTGATTTCTGATCACCGGGAAACAACAGGTAAAAAAACTCGGGAATCAGTAGAAAGAAGCGCAACAGGATAAGAAGAAAAATACTAGACTAGTATTATAGAAAAGCTACTATCAATCAATGATTCGGTTTAACATGAAGGAAAGGGCGTCTAAAACAACTGAATAATATCCTGATTTACCGCTACATTGGGTAACTCGAGTTCCAGAACCTTACCACAAGCTTATTTAATATCGTCGGTCCAATGCCAAAACCACGAATGTGCAGAACAATAGATATGCATATTCCTGGTTTTGGTATTGGACTGATGATATAACATTAAGTACTTAAGAAATTCAACAACTCTTCGTCAAGTATGTTGACTTAAGACTGAATCCAGGACTCTTCCAGGTTGTTTGGATTACCATTCAAAATGGTACCTTAAAAGTGACTTTGAGGCCGGTATCCATTGCTTCTGCGACATTTCCAAGTATTAAATCTAAGAGGAATTACTGTGAATCGTTTTTTTTTCAACGGCTTTTTGCAAATGGAGAAGGGTGCCACTCGTCTGGCTTCAGGGATTCAAGTAACGACTATAAATATGGGCACTAATTAGTTACACCTAACAACATGATTACTTAGTTGCCCACAAGTTGGAGCTTTACACAAAATTCGTAAGAGATTGTTACGTGGACGACGACCTCATTGTGTCGTTCTCAACGGTTCGCTGCGAAGGACCAGTCAAATTTTACTCACGTTGAGTTCCTTATTGACAAAAAAAATACGGGTTTTCTTTCAAAAAAGGTTTGTGTTCCAAAAAACAAATTAATTAACAACAACAAAAGAAAATCACCAGCAAACATGACTTCCAAATTTTAAACTTAAACAAGATTTTTTTTCAATTTATAGATATTTTTTTTAAAGAAAAGGTACAAAAAAATAAATTATTGTTTAAAAGAGCCACTATTTGGGTGGTCATGAACCCGATCAGCATTCCATTCAGCCGCTAAAACCTTAACTATGATTGGCATTTAGGATCAATCACTGTCTACGATTTTAACTAGGTAATATACCCATCTCGTAACAATGAGCTTCACTGCGTTAAAAGGACCACACAGATCAGAATATAATAAGTGTGATTGACACCCTTAGAAGACACTGCACGTTTATAACTTGTAATATCATTAAGTCTAAGTGGGAATTAGTTAGTAGTTGAAGAATGAAATACGGAGTGTTTAGAAGATGGTTAACAATTCGAAACTAATTTACACTGAAATTTTCTGGCTATCTAATAAATTTCCCAAGTGATGCTGTATGTCTTTAAATTATTAACTACATGCGAGTAGGTAGAAGCAATAAATCGCAGGCAATCGTGAATACTTCTGTGTGCAGTTCGTCGCTGTACGGGTTATAAATTCACTGAGTAAATATTTTGCAAGATACCCTGTGTTCTCCCATCAGCCATTCGGTAAATTAATGCAAATATCAAATTCCTGGATATGTAGAAGTTAATTATTAACCCTCTTGGCAAGTGCTCGGTCTTGTACTAATTTATGTTTAATCATGCCATCTCATATCGAGGCAAAGCACATTTCAGTTTGATTTAATCTGTATTACGTCCCGAACATTATTAGTTGATGTTCAACAGAAGCTGGCACAATTCATCTTGCTTTCAAACGAATACAAAGACGTATCATTAAAAAATAAATAAGAAAAGTTATAATTGTTGTATTTTGGGACTAAGAAATTCTTGTTTTCAAACCACACTAGAGATCATTTTTATTTGAAACTCCTGTTGAAGAGAATTGTCAGCGATTTTATATATTTGTAGAAAGTTATGAATAATTGTGGTGGATAAAAGGTGTGCCATATAAGTCCTGCCAATTTTTAGATATGATATATAGCCCTTTAGATATGATGGTGCCTACTTAGGAATAGATTCGAAATAAACGACATGTCTAATTACGCCCAATATTAATATTTTGAGGCAATAACTCACTCTAGAATAGTAACATCATCAATCAAAAATATCGATTAAAGGAACGGATTTCGTGAGACGTGAGCCGGATCCCAAGTGTAATCTAATATATTAAATTTTCGGCGCCTTCGCAAGTAGGTACTTATTGGCAGACCGCATGGATCTTACACGAATTCTTCGGCGAAAAAATGTTTATCGAAAAGGAAAATGTTGGGGATGGTTAGGGCTTTGTGAAGGAGGCTGGTAAGTAGATAAATCACCGAAGCGTTGCTCCGCGAAAAATTGGGTTAAAAAAGATGTTAGAGGTTTTATATTGAAAACGATACGAACATCAACTTTAAAGTCGCGTTAGTCACTTTGGAACCACTGACCAAATAATAACGTCACATTGCTGCAACGCCATAGAGGTGATGTGACGTATTTATCAAGTCACCAGTCTGAGTATCTATCTACAGCAGATGCCGTTTGAGATCATCAGCAACTCGTCTATAACTGTTTTTGCATAAAGGTGAAATTGAAATGTCAAATGACTTGAGTTTTGGAATAGTAAGTTTAAACTTTTAGAATGCACGGATGTTGTTTTTTAGGAAAAAATTCGTTAAACCGACCTCTGTCTTAGTTACCTCATTCCACCTTCTACTGAGCTACCGAAAACGATGCTCAGGAGTGGGATGGTTCCAAACGAAGCCCGCAGAGAAATCATCAAAAAAGAGTTAAGGTGAAGCAAAAGAGAGCGAGCTGGCGGAAAGATAGACCTCTTCGGGAGTCGATTTTTCTGCACTTTCAGAATCGCCCTTTTGGACCATTTTAAAAAAAACCTCTTTAGAGGTTAATTTCATTCATATTGACTTTGTTAGGTTCCCTGAGGATTGCAAACGTGCCATTCCGATCAAAAACAGCAAAAAACAATTTCCGAAATTTTTTTGAAAGTGGGGGTATTACGACTTTTTCTCAATTCTCAACTTTGACCGCCTGTAATTTGAGAACGTCTGGACCAATTGAAATGAATACAACTGTTTTGTTCTCTTCTTGATGTCCTTTTTCACCTCCCACATCGGAAGTTCCATAGGTGCAATATTTCCCGAGATAGACGCCTTCATAAGTCGATTTTTAGGCACTTCAGAATCGCGTTTTTGGACCATTTAAAAAAAAAACCTCTTTAGAGGTTAATTTCATTTGAATTGAGTTTGTTGCGTTTTCACGGGATTGCAAACGTGCCATTCCGATCAAAAACAGCAAAAAAAATTTTCCGAAAATGTTTTGAAAATCTTCTACTACGATTTTTTCCTCAGTTCTCAACTTTGACCGTCTGTAACTTGAAAACACCTGGACCGATTGAAATGAATCCAACTGTTTTGTCCTCTTCTTGATGTCCTCTTTCACCTCCCACCATCGTAGGTGCAACATTTGCGGAGATAGACCCCTTCGAAAGTTGAATTTTAATCACTTTTAAATCACGTTTTTTGGACCATTTTTAAAAAAAACCCCTTTGGAGGTTATTTTCATTCGAATTGAGTTTGTTACGTTCTCAGGGGATTGCGAACGCGCTATTCCGATCAAAAACAGCAAAAAAAATTTTCCGAAATTTTTTTGAAAATCTACCACGATTTTATATCCGAACGCACGTGAGGATATATAAAGCCGAGTGTTTTTAGCCATTTTTTGGTTGTAGATATTTGGTATTTTTTCCATTCTAACGCTTATAACTCTGAAACTGCTCATTTGACGGGATTTTGTAGTGTTGCAGAAATGAACGGGCTTTCCAAAAATGTGGTCGATTTTGTGGTCGGTCTGGGGGGGCTGACCAGTGACGTACCAAAGTCAAAAATGCGGTTTTTTAAGTACCCAAATTTACGACGTCTTTACCGTAGATCCGGGGCTATGTGGGGTATAGGGCTCCCTATGGGTAGATTTCCTCATATGTGTAGATGATAAATTTTGCAGTCTAATTTCGATACGTTAAATAGGAAAATCTAGAAAAATTCGCAAAGTTGGGACGGTTTTTTAAATTTTTCTTTGTAATGGTCAACTTCTGGGCCTTCTGGACCCCCTTAGTTAGACGGCTAGCCCAATAACGATGGTACCAGAAGAAAGGGCATATCCTTGGCTACTTTTAATCCTATCCTGTCAAAGGTATCAATTTAATACAGAGTGTTCAAAAAAACGTCCAAAAACAATTAAGGAAAAGTATCCAAAATTAGAGAGTAGTTTTTTGCGATTTTTACGAAAACTATGGATCGGTCCAGCTTCGGTGGTATATAGGCAACTAGAATACGTGGAGAGAAAAAAAAATCAGTTATTAGTTTTGGTCTAGCTCTTATACCGAGTGAGCTACAAAAGTTTTTCTGTGCCGCATTTTTTCTCAATTTTGGTGTACTTTTCTCACATTTCACCCTGTAGATTCGACATTTTTGCAGCAAAAAATCTGAAATAATTCAGGGATGTAGTACACACATGGGCCCTTAACCATGCCAACAAGGGCCTAGCTTTGAATTTGTAATTTTGACGAACTTTTAAACTTTAAATTTCAAATTGCCACTTTGAGGCCTATTTGTGCCGAGACCGTGCATCCTATCGACTGGATTTCTATCCCAGGGGATAACTTGGAATGTTTTCTTTTTGGGACTTAGGAATCACTTTTAGCTGGGACGTCGCGAAATGGGCTTAATTGAATTTCGAAGCGAAAGATGCAGATTTTTTGAAATTTTGGCCGAAAATCCCGAATGGTTCCGAAGCGACGTCCATCACGGGGGTGTCGGAAGCATTCGGCGGCCGCGCCCATCTGCAACTGACAGCTGAGATTTCCGAAATGTAAACATTAACTTTAAAGCCTCAGACTAAGGAAAATCGGCCGAAAAGCGTGGAAAACTGTCTGGCCGGGGAAAATTTGAACATTTCTAGGAAGATAATTGGCAAAATGCCCAGTCCTCGAGGTCGTTTTCACAAAGACTGGTCGATTTGAAAATTTGGTGTCGGGATTCATTTTTGGCTGATGACGTCGAAGCCAGACCACCCGGTTTTCGCCCAGACAGTGGCGGTTACAAATTCGGGCAAAAATGTATTTTTTCGATTTTTCAGCAGACATGGGCGTAGTTATATTTTTTTTTGCCATTTCTTCCGTTTTCCCATAAGAAATACATTGTGCAATGCTTTTTAAATGGGACAATATTGATTTCGTCATAAATAAAAGATGGAGGCGAAAAAAAATGGCCGCCGTAGACAGGGTAATTAAAAAATGGGGATATCTCTGAAACGAATAAAGTTAGGGAGCTGAAATTCGGTACCATGGTTCATTAGGGAATGGACTGCAAGCTGCCATGGATGGGAACCTTCGTCATGGTACCAAACCCATGGGTACCATTAACGAAATTTTGCATACAAGTTTTCAGGCCTTTGCACGCGTATTTCCCATAAGAAATACATTATGCAACGCTTTTTAAATGGGACAATATTGATTTCGTCATAAATAAAAGATGGAGGCGAAAAAAAATGGCCGCCGTAGACAGGGTAAATAAAAAATGGGGTTATCTCTGAAACGAATAAAGTTAGAGAGCTGAAATTTGGTACCATGGTTCATTAGGGAATGGACTGCAAGTCGCCATGGGTCGAAACCTTATTTATGGTACCAAACCCATGGGTACCATTAACGAAATTTTGCATATAAGTTTTCACGCTTTTGCACGTGTATTTCCCATAAGAAATACATTGTGCAATGCTTTTTAAATGGGAGGAATATAGAAAAGGTTATATTTAGGGTACCACTGATGGTACATGGTTCAAATTTGGATGGTAGGTACCTACGGGGGTATTATAAATTGTAATATAGTTGCCGTAGCTATCATAGCTACAGTAGCTGAGTACCGTTGATATTTAGAGAACTGTTAATGATACATGGTTCAACTTTGTTCAACACCTACTACTTAGTTTATTGGGACGCCAAACACTCGTAGCATTTTTTAACAAAATTACATTTTTTTGCTACAACTTACTCACTGTTGCTAAAGGGCGCTGAAACCAATATATATCCGACGTTTCGACTTTACACTTACTATAGACCATCATCAGCATATTCTCTTTTATTACAATTATTGCTTTATTAATGTGCCACGCCCAAACAATTAGTTTTTCGTATATGACTGACAAAATAGCTTTAACGAAGCCCATTCGACTGGTACTAACTGTTCGATTTTATCGTTTCTAGATTCCGAGATTTAACTGATTAAATTTTTCACTGATAGCGGTGGAGTGACTTTTGCCATTTTATAGCAAAGCCTTTTATGACAATAGCACAACAGTGTCTCAATTAAGTGTGAGTCGTCTCAAATACTGTTCAAAACGTTAATTACTATTTTGCTAAGTTTAATAACGGTCGCATAGGAAGTGAAAAACTATTAAAATTTTGCAAAAATTACCTAATGTTTTTTTTAATCGAACATTACGTCAACTAAATTAAAAATCTTGAACGACAAATTAAGCAGGTATTTTGTGGTCGAGAATGTTCTATTCATGAGTGTCAATAGCATCGTTATACCATGTTTAGTTTTCGAATTATATAGATGTAAGTATTAAAATGTCGATAAAAAGTGGAAAAATAACGTTTTTGGCGCCATTTTGAAGGGGAAGGAAATTACCGAAAATTCCAAAATTGCAAATTTTTTACATATTTTTGTCCCCTCTTTCATATGAGACTAGTTTTGATAAAATCTATGACAATCGATTTTGGCTGAAAATTTTCACGACCTTCTCCCTTTGAAAATTTTGAAATTTTTACATTTTTCTGTTTATCTTGGAAACGGTAAGGTTTTTCGATATGCAGGTTAATATGATGTATGAAGAGGTCATCAAGGGCTATCAGATGCATGTATCAGAACGAAACTAGCTTTCACGGTTTTTTAGAAAATTAAAAAAAGTGCAAAATTTGTACCCTATTTTTGGGCCACCCGTGCTCAGTTACTGTTCTAGTCAGAGCTTCGAAAATGGGCTCTACGTGTAGCTCTATTCTTCTACTTCCTTAGCTGTTCTTATACATTTTTTGATAAATCTTCATCGAAACGAGATATTAGCTGTTAAAGGCAGCAATGCACGATTTTTATCTCAAAATTTAGTTTTTTGGGCCGGTTTGAGAGCCCCATATGTTTAACATAGAATTTTCTATATGTGTCATTTAAATCTATACTAATCGATTTTATTTGTTACTTCGAGTCGTTTTATAATGAATAGGACGTTGATTTCTGTTTTAGAGAGTATAGGGTGGCTCATAAAATGATGCAGGAAGATAATATATGCTAATAATGCAGAAAAGGTTCATAATCAGTGTGTATTTTACATAGAAAGGGCGGATTATTTAGTACGTAGACAAGCCAGAATAAAATGTTAGATATAGGCGATGAAAGAGTTATTAAAACTTAGTAATGAAAAAAAATTTAATTATTCAAGGAGTCTGGTGTTGTCAGATATTAGTAATATTTACTGCAGAACATTTCCTTCGCCATTTTATCCACAAATTGTTAAAAAACACAAAAATTATTGTACTTTTTTTGCTCCTCTTATAGCTTTTGGGATAAATCCTCATTAAAACGCGATATAAGCTGTTGAGGGCTGAAATTCACGATTTTTATCTAAAAATTTAGGTTTTTGGGCCAGTTGAGGAGAGTCTCATATGCTTAATATAGAAATATCGACTTTTCCCATATAAATCAATAGTAATCGATTTTATTCGTAGGTTCTAGTAGTCGTATGATAAATAGGGCATATATTTACGTTTTGGATAGTATAGAGTGTCCCAAAAAAGTGTTGTAACCTAGAATTTTAGGATTTTTTCATGTAAATTGTTATCTGTTAATTTATTGCGTAAGTTCCAGTAGTTTTATGATAAATAGAGCGTTGATTTCTTTTTTAAATAGTATACGGTGTCCCAAATAATGCTGCAACATTTAACTTTAGTTTTTTTTTGTTTAACAATACTTTTTTGTAGGTTTTTTATTCTCTTATTATAAATAGTGCCTTTGGTTTCTGATTTAGTATTACATTTTTAGGGACATCTAAAGCTAGAAAACTGAAATTTCAATTGTAGATTCTGTTCACAATCACAAACAATATGTCATAAATGGCAACTTTGATATGGGTACTCGTGGTACCATTTTATATCTTTTTATGAACTTTAACACGTTTTTTACCTGTTTACCTATTACTTAATATGAAATAAGGTATTTGAGACGTTTCGACATTTCAGTTACTTTTAGGTATCTTCAGGTTCTTTGTTAATAATTTTACGGCAGTTTGGGCTACATCTGAGGAACGTTGGGATATTTCCTAAACTATGGGCGCTCCGCGCGCGTGGTCAAACGAAAAAAAAAAAAAAAATGACGCGCGTGTGTGACAAAAGCACACCATAAACAAACCAACTCAAGATTTTTGCTGACCAACTTGTTTTCTCAGTTCTCAACTTTGACCGCCTGTAACTTGAAAACGCCTGGATCGATTGAAATGAATCCAACTGTTTTGTCCTCTTCTTGATGTCCTCTTTCACCTCCCACCATCGAAAGTCGGCCGCACGGAAGTTGAACATTTACGTAATGAAACTTCCCTATCTAACTCTAGCGCTAAACGTCTAAATTGCATGCTCTATGCCCCGTAAGAATAATTGGAAATTTGGGCCAAAGGAAGAAGCTTCCAGACGTTTTAATGTCTTGTCAATTGTCTAAAGGAGTTGAAGAACCAATTTTCGTTTAGCTGACAGGTAGGGGTGTGTTATTATGTGCTTGGCTGCCCTGGGGAGAGTACTTCAACTAGAAATTATTGACGTTTATGGCTGCCATAAGGGACAGGTAAAGAAGGGAAGAAAATATAGTGGAAGAGTTCACAGATTATGTTTAGTGATGCCTCAAGATAGAGAATAAAGTCGAATTTTGATAGGCTTTGAGTAATTTTTAACCGGTTTTGGCAATCATCCTAAAATTAATTTCTCCAAACACTTGAAAATCTCCAAGGGGGGTATTACCACTTTGTTCTCAATTCTCAACTTTAACCGCCTGTAACTTGAGAACGCCCGGACCGACTGAAATAAATAAAACTGTTTTGTTCTCTTCTTGATGTCCTCTTTCACCTCCCACATCGGAAGTTCCATAGGTGCAATATTCCCCGAGATAGACGCCTTCAGAAGTCGATTTTTAGGCACTTTCAGAATCGCGTTGTTGGACCATTTAAAAAAAAACCTCTTTAGCTATTAATTTCATTCGAATTGAGTTTGTTACGTTCTCAGGGGATTGCAAACGTGCCATTCCGATCAAAAAACAACAAAAAAAGTTTCTCCAAAATGTTTTGAAAATCTCCAAGTGGGGTATTACCACTTTGTTCTCAATTCTCAACTTTGACCGCCTGTAACTTGAGAACGCCCGGACCGACTGAAATGAATAAAACTGTTTTGTTCTGTTTTGTCCTCTTCCTGATGTCCTCTTTCATCTCTCATCATCGGGAGATTCCGTAGATGCAATACTTCCGGAGATAGGCGGATAGACCCCTTCGTAAGTTGATTTTTAGGCACTTTTAGAATCGTGTTTTTGGACCATTTTGAAAAAACCTCTTTGGAGCTTAATTTTATTCCAATTGAGTTCGTTACGTTCTCAGGGGATTGCAAACGTGTCTAAAACGTCTCTAAAAGGGGGTACTAAGTACGATTTTTTTCTCAATTTTCAACTTTGACCGTCTGTAACTTAAGAACGCTCGGACCGATTGAAATCTGTCCGACGTGTTTTGTCCTCTTTTTGATGTCCTCTTTCACCTCCCACCATCAGAAGTTCCGTTGGTGCAATATTTTCGGAGAAAGACCCCTTTGGAAGTCGATTTTTAGGCACTTTTAGAATCGCGTTTTCTTAACATTTTTAAAAAAAAATTCTTTAGAGGTTAGTTTCATTCGAATTTAGTTTATTACGTTTTTAGGGGATTACAAGCCTGCGATTCCGATCAAAAACGGCAAAAAATTCTTCCTGAAATGTTTTCGAAAATGTGCAAAGGCGGGGGGGGGGGGGGGATTATTACGACTTTTTTCTCAATTCTCAACTTTGACCGCCTGTAACTTGAAAACGCTTCGACCCACCGGAGTGAATCTAACTGGTTTTTCCTCTTCTTGATGTCCTCTTTCACCTCCCATCACCAGAAGTTCCGTAGGTGCAATATCTTTGCACTACAATTTATTTTTATTTATGTTTATTAAAACTTCATAAAATGTGACAAGTGATTACCACTTGAAGTTAAAGACATCATGTAGTTGACGGTGCGTGTATTGCACATATACAGGGTGGCTTTATTTCTCAAACTAAGCTAGCTAGACATTAAAAATAAATGAAAAAAGTTTTAGGTTTTTTTTCCACTTTTTCACAGGACCGGTCATAAAAATGTCAATGCGAAGCAAAACTTCTTTTAAATTTGAAGAAATTAGTCAACTCTAAGTCAACAGTCTCAAATTTATTATGTTGTACGGCTACATGTTTCGCCTAAAAAGGCATCATCAGGCCACAATCATAACACACGTTGAAATAGTTGGAAATTTAAAACACGTTCACATATTTACAAATTGGTCAGAAGACTAACAGATAACTGTTTGTCTCCTACATTAACACGTCTACGTTAACACGGTAACAACGTGGTCTGATGATGCCTTTTTAAGCGAAACATGTAGCCTTACAACATAATAAATTGTTGACTTAAAGTTGACTAATTTCAAACTTTCGATCTATTTTCTATCAGAAATTGTAGAAGAAATGAAGAGAGAAGTTTTGTAGAAAAAATGGATTTTTTCTACAAAACTTCTTTTTTCCTTAACAAACATCCTGTATTTTATCAAGAATTTTTTGAAAATCAGTTAGTTATTGTTTAAACCTCTGTTGTCTTTCTCTCTGTTAATAGCCATTTTTTTTTGCAATTTATGGGTGTTTTCTAAAAAAAACCGATATGTAGTGTTACTATTGTTTTTTTTTCGATAGATAAAACTGTCTTACATTAAAAGTGTCCAGGACACTCAGAAGTGCAATCACACTTACTTGTAGTTTTTAATTTTTGTCTACCCCTCAGACGGTAAACAACTCTATAAAGTGTATACTGGAACATCCCTTGGCCCTCCTCTAATAGAACCATAGAGGTTTAATTTTGGAACGCGGACACTAAAAGTGTCCAGGACACTCTGAAGTGCGATCACACTTATTTATAGTTTTTAATGTTTTTCAACCACTCAGACGGTGAAGCATTTTGTAAGGTGTGTACTGGAACATCCCTTGGTCCTCCCCTAATGCAACTATAGATGTTCGCTTTTGGAATGTGGACAATAAAAGTGTCCAGGACACTCTGAAGTGCAATCACACTTATTTATAGTTTTTATTTTTTTTCAACCCCTCAGACGGTGAAGCATTCTATGAGGTGTGTACAGGAACATCCCCCGGTCCTCCCCTAATAAAAACCCTTCTGACGGTAAAGTAGTTTATGGGGTGTATGGTTAATTTCACGCAAATCTCATTTCATAGTTTTTATAGTTTTTCAGATCTCAATAGATGGAAGTATAGTTTGTGACACTGTATATAGCACATTATTATTTATGTGGTATCCTCAGAGTGGACATGTCTTCTAATTTCATTAAAATAGAAGTTTTTTTGAATTTTTGCAGTATCTCCAAATATTCAACTTTCGTTCTTGTGTGTGCAGTGTTCCAGTGTTGCAGGCTTGTATTTGAACTTTCTCAATTACTGCATAGAATAATATTTCGTGTTAGTTTACTCCACGAGTACATTATTCATTATTGTACAATAACAATGATAATGTCTGGAAAGTTTTCAAGGATGATATGACCTAAATGCCTAAATTTAATGTGCCATTAGAAATATTAAATACTTTGAGTAATAACATTCGCGGCTAATATTTTATTGCCTGTTTAATGTCGGATAATATGAGTATGCAAGTTCGGCTTCGGACTGCGCCACATTGCTTAATTGGTACTACTTTTTAGGCCAGCAGTCCAAAGGCTGCTCTCGTCCTTCGGTTATCTAAGGGTGCGGATCGAAAAAACAACTTATCCATTATCGTAATATGTATATATTGTTTCCCGTAAATTTCCACAACACATTATCCAACATTAATTAGAAGACCCGCCGTCAAACAATGTAAAATAGGACAAAGCGCGGCGGTACGGTTTTGTGAACAAGGGTTTTTCTTTGGATTTCCACAAAGTTTTGATTCTGGCATGAATATTCATCAGCGAATCTTAAATTGAATAGCAATTTTATTAATTTATACTCTTGACAAAATAAATTAAACGAGTTTTGCGAGCTACGGATCGTCTACGAAAATTGGATGGAAATAGTCGTGGGGGATAATTCTCGTCGATGAATTTTAGAACTGATGTGGAAAACAACACTTGGATGGGGAATAATAAATCATTCTGTAAGTATTTAAGGCGGTTCACGGGAAAGCCTTAAAAATGAGTTCAAGATTAATTAGTTTACCTGGCAAGGTGAATTTTATCTATTTGCTTATAAATGCCCCATTTGTTTTCGAAGCCTCCTCACTGAAAGGGTAAATTTCATTTACTCGAATAATATTTAAACAGAAAGCTCTTTTATTAGGGTTTTCCATCACCTGTTTATGACAGGCTTCTAATTAAAATTCCCAGATTTTCAATCCGGTGCGAAAATTCCTCTCGAAATTATTTCTAGTTCCAACTACCTACTCTTTCTTTGGGATCATGGCCGAGTTAATTAATTTTCACTTGTTTGTTAAGGTATTTTACGCTTCCGGACCTATTAAATTTTATAAAGAACATGCAGTTGACAGATAAGTACTTTGTCCTGGAAAACGTTTTAAAACGAGAAAATTTTCAAATTTGTTTTTATTTTTTTGTAATTATATCATTAAAGTAGATGTGGTGAAGTGAAACCAAGCCAGTTTTCTGGCGAAGTTGTCCCTTTCACCATAGTATCAAACTCATTTCTATATCAGGCAGAGGAACCATAGACCGGTTTCGCTCTTATTAGAGCTCATCAGTATGGTATACCGCAAACCTGATAGAAATACGAGTTCGACAAATACTTGGTCTCTTCTTTTGCTGAGAGCACTGCGTATGTATGCAAGTGGCGCCATCGGACGACGGCAGGTGGTTCCACTAGGGCATGCGAGATAATAGAAACTGCAAGCCGTCGTCCGATGGCGCCACTTGCATACATACACAGTGCCTTGTGCAAGAGAGAAGACCAAGTATTTTTCGAACTCGTATTTCTATCAGGTCTGAGGTATACGATACTGATGAGCTCTAATAAGAGCGAAACTGGTCTATGGTTTCTTTGCCTGGGAGAGAAATGAGTTTGATACATTGATGACAGTATAGGTACAAATCTCGGCCATTTGTCCGTGGAAAGTTCGTCGACCACTTCGGCACAAAACTGGCTCGGTTAATGTCGAAACGTCTGAAATACTTTATTTCATATTCGCAAACTTGACAGCTTTTGAAGAATGATAAAAAACGTGCTAAAATTAATAAAAAGATATAAAATGGTACCACGAGTACACATGTCAAGGTTCCCATTTATGACATATTGTTTGTGATTATGAAAAGAATCTACAATTGAAATTTCAGATTGCTAGCTTTGATTGTTCCTAAAAATGTAATATTTGCCAATTGTTGGGTTACCCTATAGCATCTAAATCAGCAATCAAGGCAGTGTTTATAATAAGGAAATAAAACTTACAAAAAAATATATTGGTAAACAAAAAAAACTAAAGTTACATCTTGCAGCATTATTTGGGACACCGTATACAATTAAAAACAGAAATCAACGCTCTATTGATCATAAAACTACTGGAATTTACGCAATAAATTAATTGATATCGATTTACATGCTAAAATCTAAAAATTCCATTTCACATATTTTTGGGGCACTCCATACTATCCAAAACGTAAATATATTAACTAAATTCCGACTTTAAACTCGGAATTTAAGAAAAAAAATCTTGTTGGCCCTTCTGCGCCTTCGTACACAAGCAATAATAACCGGAAATTACATAACACTATTAAATTATTCAGTTTCATGAAGTCTTATCTCATCAAAGTTCACAATAACCCCTCTTAAGACTATATAACCCCACCTCGTTTAGACCTAACTGCCATGGTTAAGCTTATCTCCATTTTTCATTATTTAATTATTTCCGGTTCTATCAATCTCTGGAGTGACTCAGAGACAGTTTTATGTTGGATTCGAGCTCATGCTTCAAAATGGTCTATATTTGTAGCTAACGGGGTCGCTCAGATTCAAGGATTGACTGGCAATTTCACATGGATTCACATTAAATCAGTCAACAACCCCGCAGATCTTCCTTCTAGAAGTTTATCTGCAGTCCTATTTCAAGAAATACTTTAAGGACGTCTCATCGAATTGATCATTGAATGTTTCATAGCAGATGGTGATTCTAAGGAGTCGAGTGAAGTCTATTACGCCGTCGTTTTGGACTCAATATGAATCCATTAAATGAAAACGAGGAAAATGACCATGAAGTAGAATAATACAGTAGAAGATGCATAGAACCCTTTAATAACGTTTGTCCACAAACACTTCATAATACAGGGTGAGTCATAATGAAATCTCATATTCTTTGGTCGATTTTAAGAGGGGGTTCGTCATACATTTGTGTTACCTATCGAGCTTCCTTAAAAAGTTACGGGGTGTTGAATTTAGAATTTCAAAATGCATATATCTTGATTATTCCAAAAGGGTAAGAGATATTTTAATGGAATTTGGTATGTTTCGACATCTGGGGAAGACGCATAATTTGCAATAAAAAACTTATTTTTATTTTCGCCAGTGGCGCGGGTACCAGCATCTCGACCCATATTACTTGAAGGAAAATTGGTACGCCACTGGTTTTCGAAAAATAAAATCTAATTTTTCACTTCTCCATTCATCTCGGAATAAAAATATCCTCTTTAGGTTTTTCAGTACGACGAACCGTTTCTGAGTAAATAGATAAAAACCATTGTAATGTAGTTTAGTCTCGCCTAACGCATTTAAGATTGATGAAAAATCTAAAATATCAAAATTCCATTTCTTATGGCTTGAATATTAAAACCTATTGATATGCAACATAATTCAACCCATAAACTGCGCGACTATTGCCATACTGCTTAAAATGGCTATATCGCAATGCTTCTTAGTTATTTACTCAATTACAGTTCTACGAAAAAAAAATTAAGGGAGCTTTTTGCTTCAGAATTGTAGTAGCGGATAAGATAAGACAAACTAAGATAAGATTTTAATTCATGAGAATACAAAAACTTGAAGAGGGCATTTTTATTTAGAGATGGATGGGGAATTGAAAAATTAGATTTTATTTTTCTGAAGCAAGGGGCGTACATCACATCAAACTTTAATGCTGTTATCAGACTACTTAAAATAATTATTAATTTATATACTCATAATAATTTACTCATATACCCTGCGTTGTACTAAAAAATCTGAAGAGGGGTTATTTCTTCAGAGATGGTTGAGGATTGAAAAATTAAATTTAGTTTTTCGAAAAACCAGTGGCGTACACTTTTCACTTCAAATAATATGTGTCAACATGCTGGTACGCACGCCACTGGAGGAAATGAAAATAATTTTTTATTGCAAAGTGTGCGCCTTTCATAGTAGTCCAAACATACCAAACTTCATTAAAATATCTCTTAACCTTTCGGAAAAATCAAGATATATGCATTTTAAAATTCTAACTTCATCACCCTGTAACTTTTTAACGAAGCTCGATAGGTAACACACATGTATGACAAGCCCTCCTTAAAATCGACCAAAGAATATGAGATTTCATTTTCGTCCTCCCATTATGACTCACCCTGTATACTGATTTTCAGCTTGTTGACAAAAGTTAAATAGGGCTCATATAGCGTCAGAGGAATATTTGAGTTGAAACAGCGGGAATAATGATATTATATTGATTTATTCCCTTATTTATTGATTATAATGATATTATTCCCGCTCGCCATTTAAGTTATATATGTTGCCTTGGCAACCAATAGGAGTAGGCAACAACTCAATATCAAACGCCGCAGCATAAAAAAATGCACTGGTGGCACCGGTTTTGCCGTCAAACGCCAGTGTCACTTTGACATTTTAATAGTTTTATTTACACTACTTATAGATTTTAAAATTTGTAATTATTATTAGACAATGGCCGTGGACAAAGTATAGTACTATACTCGCTTTTTATGGCCATTATTCCTACGGGAGACTTGCGCCTCTCGCCTACGGCTCGTGACGCAAACATCCCTCTAAGGGAATAATGGCTATCATGAAAAGCTCGTTTAATAATATACTATTAAAACCTTAATTACTAATCAAATAAACTCAAGAATTTGAACGGCTACCCTTTATGTTGTGGAAGAGTAAAAACTAGACAACGTCAAGGTGTCGAAAATGGCAACGATAGATGGGTGTTCGTCAACGGCCCAGATGGAAAGACCTCGTTGACGATGCACGAAGATAGCAAGTAGGGATATGTGACCGACTTAGGCACCAAATGTGACTAATGAAGCAGGGCAGGACTTGAATTATTTGAAGTGCTCTTGTATAAGGAACTTGGATAATATTGACCCTGACCACGTGTAATATAAAAATTCAAGCATTCAATTACTTAATAAATTATTAAAAATAATCATAAAGGTGGGTGGATTATTAATTAAAGTTCGAGTTTATATGGTTAGAAAATAAAAATGTTACAAACGTCATCTAGAGAAGGCCAACAATGTTTGACAACAAAAGATGACATAGTCAAATTAAATAGATTTTCGTTTATTTATCCTTCTCTTTTGACATTTCACAGCCAACCAGATAACGTTTTTAATAAACACCCCCTACTCTAGTTGCCGAATGCAGTGGGTTGAAATGTAACCATTTTGCAGTGTTTTTTTCTTTACCCTGTATAATCTTCAAAACATTACTTTTGTTATAGTCCAACCTCTTGTCGTGGTTCTAGAAGAAGCGACCGTTCAAAAACTCTTTAATTTACAAATTTCGGTTAAGGCATTTCCGAGATACAGACTCCCAAAACTACCAAAATTTTAACTTTTGCAAATTTTGTGCTTTTACTCGTATATGGTCAATATTAAACGTCATTAAGGTGACTGAAATATGAATTTAAAAGTTTTGGTGATAAAAATTCACCTTCTTGATAGAATTTGGCATGACCTCAAGGAGGGGAGCATAGCGGTAGGGATATTCCTAGACATTGAAGAAGCTTTCAACAAAGCCCTCCCTGACTCTCTCTGTCAAGAGGGGTAAAGCAGACTATCTAGGACTGTACGCACAGCATGCTGAACAACAAAGCAATCACTGCAGCTTGCTGATATCACAGCCCTTCAGGACAAAATAGTTTGCTTCAGAGCCGCCAGGGGGTGTCCGCAGGAATGAGTTCTATCACCTCTTCTGTGGTCCGTAAGTACTGGTGGATGACCTGCTTGCTGTGGATGAACTGTCAGATGTGGATACTCAGGCGTATGCAGACAACCTTCCAATCCTGATTTGAGGATATCACGGAGAACGCATAACAGCAATACTCCAGGAGATTATCAATACCATCTACGAGTGGTGTCTTGGGGAGAAGATGTCTATCAACCCGAACAAAACCGTTGTAGTTCCGTTCACAAAGAGGAAAAAATTGGACTCTTTGAGGCCACCCTCCTTGCTCGGCAAAACCATTCCATTTGCACAGGAGGTGAAATATCTTGTAATACTAGCTAAGACACTAAATTCTTAAGAATCTAAAGTTGTGGTCTAGATGCCAACAGGACCAATAACATGTCAGAAGAGTGACTAATATGAAATCAATTTGATTTAAAATGTTATCGCCAATGAGCTATAATTGCTCGCTAGTAGAACCAAAATAAAAAAATATAAGAATGTGACCAAGCCCGACAGTTACTTAAATTTAATATATTTAATATTTAATAAATTCATAAAATTTAATTATTATACATATTTAAAAAAAAACAAATTATTAAGGTCCCTCAAAAAAAATTCAATAACATTTTGTCCTGCCAAATCCGTCATTGGGGTGAGTTATAGAAGAGATGCTTTCAAGTCGATTGGGGACCCTTTTTGCATTCGTTTCGAAGAGTGTCAACAATATTTGCCCTCAGTACCCAATGCCTCAAATTTTTAAGCTCTACCCCTTTATGTTTGTGCTAGCCGTTACACTCCACTTCAACACTCGAGCGTTTAACCAGATCTATTGAAACGTGTGACCATGTGGTAGGTAAAATCATACAAACTTTCCAAGTTGGTTGGTATGAATACTTGCATAAGTTGCAACAAGAAGTAGGATGATTTAAACCCACATAAGACTTAAGGAAAGCCTCAAACATGCTGCACATAGAAGTAAGGAACAAGACTCCTCAAGCAAAGGGCACACTTTTGTAACAAATATGTTGTTGTTAAAAATTGTTAACTGCCCGAGTGATCTAGTTAAGACTAAAACTGATTGAAAAATTAAAGATTAAGCTACATAAATTAATATAAACAATTACCACTAAAACTAAAATGATTCAAACCTTTTAAATTTAGGTTGCATCAAACTAACCGAAGTCTCTTCCAGCTTTACCAAAAAGAAGAGTCTAATGTAAAGTCCTCAGCCGCGACAGCGAAATGAAAACAACTGTCCAAAATCCCTTTAAAATTGACGATATACTCTCGCGTGTTCTGAGGGACCACGCGTCCCTATGACACTCGCGTGCGCGTTTTAAGGGCGTCCCTTCGTTGAGTCGTCCGCCGAACGAATGACTATCGCCTTTCGTCTTGGCTTGGCTGCTGCTTGCGGCATCGCCACTAACGAATCTGCTGCGTATCGACCGCATTTTCCATTTTTCGGCTTTATCTTTTGATGCATAAAACCTGACTGCCAGGAAACTTTGAAAACTTTAATTGTTTCGAGATTAATTTAAAAATTCCATTGTTTTCGGTAACGCCACCCTTAAGCATCAACCAGATGAGTTCCTGCTGACATCAAAGACCTTAGACTTAAGTAACTAGTCTTAAGCAATTTGCTGCGTATCGGCCGCATTTTCCATTTTTTGCTTTTATCTTTTGACGCATATGACGGCCAGGAAACTTTGAAAGCTATAATTATTTCGTAGTTAATTTAAAAATTGCATTGTTTTCGGTAACGCCACCCTTAAGCCTCAACAAGATGAGTTCCTGCTGACCTCAAAGACTTAAGTAACTAGTCCTAAGCAAGTCCTAAGCAAACTGCTGATGGCATATGACTGCCATCAGGAAGCTCTGAAAACTATAATTGTTTCGAGATTAATTTAAAAATTGCATTGTTTTCGGTGACGCCACCCTTAAGCCTCAACAAGATGAGTTCCTGCTGACTTTAGATTTAAGTAACTAGTCCTAAGCAATTTGCTGCGTATCGGCCGCAATTTCCACTTATCGCTTTTATCTTTTGACGCATATCAGTGCCAGGAAACTATAATCATTTCGTGGTTAATTTAAAAATTGCTTTGTTTTCGGTAACGCCACCCTTAAGCCTCAACAAGATGGGTTCCTGCTAACATCAAAGACTTTAGACTTAAGTAACTTGTAGTCTTAAGCAATTTGCTGCGTATCGGCCGTATTTTCCACTTATCGCTGAGTGCCATCAAACTCTGAAAACTATACTCATTTCGTGGTTGATTTAAGAATTGCATTGTTTTCGGTGACGCCACCCTTAAGACTCAACAAGATGAGTTCCTGCTGACATCAAAGACCTTAGACTTAAGTGACTGGTACTATCCAATTTGCTGCATATCGGCCGCATTTTCCATTTTTCGCTTTTATCTTTTGACGCATATGAGTGCCATCAAACTCTAAAAACTATAATCATTTCGTGGTTAATTTAAAAATTGCTTTGTTTTCGGTAACGCCACCCTTAAGCCTCAACAAGATGAGTTCCTGCTGACATCAAAGACTTTAGACTTAAGTAACTAGTCATAAGCAATTTGCTCCGTATCGGCCGCATTTTCCACTTATCGCTTTTATCTTTTGACGCATATGAGTGCCATCAAACTCTGAAAACTATACTCATTTCGTGGTTGATTTAAGAATTGCATTGTTTTCGGTGACGCCACCCTTAAGCCTCAACAAGATGAATTCCTGCTGACGTCAAAGACCTTAGACTTAAATAAGTAACTGGTACTATGCGAAACACTAAAAAAACTTTAATTGTTTCGAGATTAATTTAAAAATTGCGCCATTTTCAGTAACGCCACCCTTAAGCCTTAACAGGAGTGAGTTCCTGCTGACGTCAAAGTCCTTAGACTTAAGTAACTGGTACTATGCAACGTATCGATCGCATTTTCCATTTTTTATTTTTAATAAAAAATTGAATAAGAGTATATCCGGGACAATTGTTACGGTCTTGCTGTGTAGCTACTAAATATAGGCAGACACTCCTTGCTAAGGTTTTACTGGTTGCCTAGCAAACGTAACCTTTCTTTGAAGATGTCATGTGTCAGTTTCAAGTCAAATGTCAATAGTTGAATTTGCTTGTTAGGGTGTGGAAAACTGATCTGTTTTGAGTATTTGTTTTTTAGTTTTTGGGTGAAAATTCACTTAAAAAGTGCGTAAATAGTGATTTAATAGATGAAATGCGTTGCAGAAGCCTTAAGTTTAAGGGTAGGGGCAATTGCGGATTGCTGGACGTAAATCCAAGGGAAAGTCTGAAGGAAGGATAAATTGCAGCGAGGTGGCGAGTTGCCGGTGAGGGCCTTCAGCTTAGTTTTGGCTGAAAATCAGTGAAAAGGTAAGCAGAGCCCCCTTTCATACCATTAAATTCATATTCTTTGTCTGGGTTTGTCTGTGAGTGAAAAAAATTGGCGTCTCTATAACACTGACGTTAGTCCATTTCTCAGCAATCCTTATGAATAGGGGTAGGACGGGAATGTAATAGGAATAAATAAATTCTTAATTTATTTTAATTTTGCACGTTCACAGTCATATGTTCGAGATCGGTACAGATTACTAAACGAATTTATGGTCCATTTCAAATAGATATTCATCTAGCAGGCTGAGGAATTGACAGATTCGTCCTATTCCATCCACGATCCACGTAAATGTCATTTTTATGTCAAGTTCTCAGCTTACTAGATGAATATTTATTCTTCTAATAGTGTTTTTCATTGGCAAAACTAATGCCCACTGAGTCCATGGAGTGTATTTTTGTAAGAAATTTTAGGCGTAAATATACTCTTTAGTTGAGGTCGGTAATTACATCCCGAGCGCTCGGAATATCAGTCTAACTCACTCTAGCTTGTTAAGATTTTGAGAGATGGTCCGTGCCCGGAGCGCTCGGATGGAATTACCGAACTCGGCTATGGATGATTGGGTGAATTGAAGAGCGCGGGGTTGCCATTGCTATTGCTGCCACTGTTGACAGATTACTGTATCTATTACTGTATATTTTATTGCCCAAATTTGATTTTTTTTATTAATGCATTTTATGATTATTATATTATACAGACCTGGATGTTTTTCAATTACGTTTGTACTTTATTTAGTCTTTATTTTTCATTAAAAATGTGAGAATTTATTGATTAATTTAAACGATCTTCTAACTCTTGCAGTTTAAGCTGAGTTGGCATTAATGGACGGTATACCTTGTGATAGGAGACGCCCAATTATTCTGTATAATATTTTATTTATTGTAAATTTTTCGCCAGATTCGCTTATTCAAGAATACCCGTCCTATCCTATAATAACCTAAACTACGTAGGTGCCTGGCAATAACTGTCTTAAGCCCTCTTTGAACTCTTTGTTCCTAAGGGCCGGAAAAACTAGACACGTCTAGCTGTTCAGGTTTTTCAGATTCCGCTGGTTCTATGCACGGATGTGGCATAAAAAAAACTTTATTTATCTTAAACAAAATGTCCAAATTTTATTGGAGGATTTTTTGAAAATCTCAAAATTGGGGAGGGGGGTATTACGACTGTTTTCTCAATTCTCAACTTTGACCGCCTGTAACTTGAGAACGCCTGGACCGATTAGAGTGAATCCAACTGTTTTGTCCTCTTCTTGATGACCTCTTTCATCCCCCACCATCGGAAGTTCCGTAGGTGTAATATGTCACTTCGGAGGTCGATTTTTAAGTACTTTTAGAATCGCGTTTTTTTTACCATTTCTAAAAAACCACTCTTTTCTCTATTCCTATTATTTGTCATTTTTGTTCTTTTAAATTTTTTCGATCGATCTAAAATGCTCTTGGCGCCGGTTTCGTTTTCTCGAGCTAATTTTGGCCCAAGATTGGTTTTTTCTAACGAGTGAAAACTTGTAATGTAAATTGATTTCTACTGATGCAATTTTGACTCAAAACTGTGTTTCTTGTGATTTTTCAATATTTTAGACTGTATTTCATACTTTAAATAATGCGCAGAGAACAAACAGTGAAGTTAGTAGATGAATGGGACTTTGAAGTCTGAATTAGTTATTATTGGTAGAAACAACGGTTCAACATTTCTACTAACAACCTGAAAACAATAAATTTATGTGACGAAAAGGTCTATAGGTAATTAAAAGTTTGCCAGTATGGATATATTAAATCTTTTCTATAAAATAACGTATAACTTCCAAGTAGATAGAGGTTTATACCAATTTATCACAATAATCAAGACTTAAGCACTTGGGTACATTTAACTTATTAAAATTATCACTTAAAATTGTAATTCAAAATCCACTAATAACTATTAAGCATCTGTTTCGTCCTCCACGACAGCACCGGCCTGTTCTTCGGGCGTTCGCAAGTCTATCGCTAACCTCTTCAGCGGTTTGCCAGTTTCTTCAGTTTGCGCTTTGACTTTTTTTCCATAAAGCTGGAACACCGTTGCCAATGCGTACGTTATTCTGCGAGCCTGGTCCCTTGAATCACAGACAAAACTGTGACAGATGAATGGATTTTCTATAAAGAAGAGGAAATTTATAAGACTGTCAAAATACAGTCTAAAGTGTTTTCCGGGCTTTTAAGCCGTGGTCCAATGGAATGGTGGCTGTAGACAAAACGTCAGGCAGAAATTCCATTGGACCACGGCTTCAAAGCCTGGAAAACACTTTGGATTTTAACTAGGAAGGTGTTTGATAGTAGCTGTAGGTCAAATATTGAAATCGTCAACGTTTCGACTTGTGGCCTTTCTCAGGGTTTTTATGGAAATTATATCCAGAGGCATTTAACGTAGCCATTAGAGCGTGAACTGGGATAGCTAAGATAAACATACTCCAAGCAAAGATGATGTTGTTGTGAGGAATTTGGTGTTCATGTAGAGTTCGTGCTTGACATAAAGGCGGCTGCAGATGATCGTAAGTCGCATTAAATAGGAAATGAGAAGCCTACATTTTATGATGGCATGAGTTATGCTTTTAATGCAAATGGTACAAGAAGCATTTAAAAAGCCCTAAAGTTTGTTTCCAAGAAGTAGTGACGCAGGAGGTTGACACCACAAGGTATCCTAAAATGCTATTATAAACAATCTCTTATGGGATCATACGTACCACTTTTCAGGCTTTCATCTGCAACTATTATCATACTAAAAACCCTAGTGTAAACCAAATCTTGAACACCATAGGAAATTACGTCTACGGTGAATTTTCTAGTTTGTCCAGGCTTCTTTCCCATTACCTCCGTGAAGTTGAAACCGTCCTCGCTTATTGATATATTTACTATGGGCAAAATCGTTCCTGGAGCTAAGCTTTTCGCTTGGTTAACCAAATAATCTACCGGTTTTCTAGTGTATTTGATGCCCCACAGACCTTTAGCTGGATGACCACCTGAAAAAGGAACAACTTTTAATACACATTTGATTACTCTTGTAAAAAGAAGAAAAATTCTTCCATAAAAATATTGCGTCGCCTTCTAGGTCTATAGTAAAATGCACATCACCAAGAGTCACACTGTGTGCCTTGTGAATGGGTGAAGTGGTGCAATAGGATCCACATTAAACTAAATGGATATTGTGTTTAAACAGTTGACACGACAACAGTAATTGTTGCATCAATCTGCTCTAATTTGACTGAATGCATTATGCAATTGTGCTAAGTTTTGTAGAAACTTTTACAACTATTTGGCTGGGAGTTTAGTTTTATTACTTGAAAAATCCACGCATTATGAGAACATTGAAGGTAATAAAATTTCAGGAATGAATCCATTGACGACGCGTCCATGTTTAGCCTAACATCAATGGAATCATGGTTAAACGGGCGAGTGGGGGAGGCTGGTGGGCCAGGCTTTGCAGAACTAGCCAGAGAAGGAGCAGCGGGATCCAATCCCACTGCAACCAAACATTCTGGCGAAATTGCCTGGTGGTAACTGGAACCACTTGAAACCCCGAACAAAGACCGGGACAGTCACATCGGGGCAAAACCGAGGAAGAGGACGGGGCCGTGGAGCGCCACGCCCGCAACCACCCGAGCAACCCTGGAGGGGAAAGAACCCCCTCCAGGCAGCGGCACCAGACAAGGACGACAAAAACTGTTCTGGAAAGCCTGACTAGAACTGGCCACACTGATGGCAGGGAGCGAAGAACACTTCAGGTTCCTACAGGTTAGTGCATCGTGCCAAGTTCCTCTTACAAGAACTATGGATCAATGGCGCAGGACTGCACACAAATTCTGACAATGTAGTTAGCTCACGGCGGGGTCCTAGACCATATATCTGTATCAAGAAACAACTCAAACATCTCCTACTTTCAGGGTCACTTTGATGGCCGGAAACGGTAGAGTGGAGCTGGTTATCTGCTCCGCATACTTCCCAGGTGACGCAAAGCAACACCCACCTGCAGAAGTCCGAGTGATCGTAGACTACTGCAGGGGAGAGAACCTCGAGATCGTGGTGGGGCGCGATTCGAACTCACCACTTGATATTGGGCAGTACGAACACCCGCAAAAAATTCGGATTAAGATTTAATCGCGATTACAATGGTTTGTTCTTAAGCACGGTTACTAAAAACAAGCTTAATCCGCAAATAACTTAATCCTTCCAGCTGGTGCGGTTAAGCCAAAGTTCTTAACCTAAAAATCTTAAAATCGAATTCGTATTCGCATAATCTCCTAAACTCAAACAATAATAATTATTAAAACTTATTACCGACAGATAAAATCATTTGTAAAGTTAGAAGCATTCATTTACAAGCATTTCTCAGAAATATAATGAATATAATTGATGATATATTTATTGAAGACGATTTGGATATCTTGGACATAATAGAATCTGGATTTCCAAGGCAAATTTATAATAGATCAGACTATTTTGATGATATGGATAATCTGACTTTTTATAAACGGTTTCGGCTCATGAAGCCAACAGTTAAGAGAATTTTGGAAGAAATTGAAAATAATTTGGATGTTGCGTCTGACTGGTATGACAATATTGCAATTTAAGTTAGGTAGGTACATATTGTGGACTTATGTAGGCATATAATCTCTGATGTAGGTACTTACTCTTATACTCACAAACCAGCCAGGGTTACCCATCTTCATATGACTAATCCATAGTTATAAACTTAATTTGTTTAAACCTGTTATTATTGGCCAAAATTAAGTTTACGCCTATGAGTTGATGGTGTAGACTTGGATAAATTCATCATGAATCAAAAACCTACCTTTGCCAGTACCTAAATAACATTGCAACTTCTTAAATTATTTGTAGTATAATTAAAAGAGTATCTGAAGCTATAGCTTCAAGGCGTCATAGATACCGGGTGTCCAGCACAACCCTGGACATAGGAGATTAACATGGGAAATCGGTTTTTATTTTTTTGCGCCTGTACGGTTGAATTGATTGAAAAACTTTTAGGAGTAAAGTTGTAGAGCATATGGTCAGCTATCATCCTGTAATTTTTTTAATAACCCAGTTTTGGCCGTTTTTTGGAAAAACGCTCAAAAGTGCAAAAATTTTAATTTGGCGCGTCACCCCAGCCATGCATGTGCAGTGTCGCCAATATATTTTCACTGCATAATCACGTTAATTACTACATGATAGTCCCTCAAAAAGAATAAGAAAGGAAATCCAAACGATGGCAAAAGAATAAAAAGCACCAACCGTAAGATGAGTCAGAAGATGAAGACGATGAAACACAATTTACGCCTTCGGATGAGGACTTAGATGTGGACGACATGCCTGGACAAAAGCAACCAGGTGATTCAGATGCGGAATGTCTATTTTGCAAATGTAAATTTTCTGAAGATTGCATAGGTGAACTATGGATTCAATGTTTAATGTGCAATTTGTGGTACTATGTCGAGTGTGCAGGCGCTGACAGAGATAATTATGTTTGTGACTTTTGTCGCACTGATTATTAGTCAAAGGTGTTATTTCTAGCAACTGAGCAACTGCTCCTAATTCTTTCGATATTTCCACTTGAATAAAATGCATAAATCAATTTTTGTGGATATTTTCTTTTGTAGTCCATATTGTAGCACGTTTTCAATTACTGCGTTAATTTAATTTTTTTTGTTTTTTAATAAAATAAAATTAACGAAATATTTTTATAAAAAGATAAATAAATGTCAGCATAATGTTATTTTGGTTCTACTTGTCCGGTAAAAAACAAAAAACGTTATATACACCAAAAATGTGTCAAGTATATATAAAAAAAAACAAAATGGTAGCTCATATATGTACCTTCTCCTCTAATGCATTGGTTGTGTGTGACGGTCATTAGACCAATGATTACATATGGAGGCATCGTCTGGCATTCTAAGGGCGGACAAAGAAGTGCGAGGTGCAAACTTAGTAACTTACAGCGTTAGTTATCAGTGGGGCATTTCGCACCACTCCAACATTGGCCATGGAAAGTCTTCTCAGGCCAGTCCTACTCCACATTCTGATAGAGAGGGAAGCCAAGTGGAGTACCAACACACAGAGGAGGGGGTTACATTGGAACCAAACCCACTGCATGCTGAAGTAACCGGCCTTGCTTTGCTGAGTGTGCCTTCGAACATGATGCCCCCTGTCACCTACACTTATTCAGCCTACAAGATATCTACAAAGGAGGAGTGGGACCAGAATAAAATAAGGCTACTGAGCAGGCACCACTGTTGGTACGCGGATGGCGAGGGAGTGGGAGCTGGGGCGTATGGTGGTGGACAGAGTTACAGGCTCCAGAAGAGTCTGGGAAAGCACGCAACAATATTTCAAGCGAAGCTCCATGCCTTTGAAATATCTGCCAGATTGATAAGCAATCAAAACTGGACAAACAAGAATATTAAAATATATTCGGACAGTCAAGCGGCACTCAAGGCACTTGACTCCAGCAGGATCTCCTTGAGAACTGTTTTGGGGGGTTCGAAACATACTGAACCACATTGGGGCGCGTAACACGGTAACCTTAGGCTGGATTCCAAGTCACAACAAACAAGAATAACCTAAGGATATGCGTTGTCGCATAAGGATATTCCTGGCGCATATCCTTAGGAAATTCTCCGATATCCTATTGTTACGATCGCAGCAACGCCGCATGGGAGGCGGGGCAACGCATGGGAACGTGTTGGTTGGTGGAGCTTCGCGACCTATCCGCGCTGCGTCATGGCTGACACGAGTGATTTATTGCTCGTCTGGCTTAATCTAGAAGGCAGTTGTTTACAATCGTTTTTTTTATATGAGATTATTCAAGAATTCTTATAAAGAACTTTCTAGGTTTTTCTGTAATTTTAGGATTGTATATAAAAGGCGCATAGAGCGCCCGAGTAGTAGTAGTCTTATTTTAAGCGAGCTATAAGTAAGCTAAAGTACGAAGCGATAATAGAAGGCTATAAAGTGTTAAGTAGTGAGTTATTTAGTAATCGTGTGTATTTGTGGAGTTAATAAATAGTGTTTTCGTATTAAATCGTTACACTGGAATTATTGAACCCGAGTTCGCAACAATTGGTGTCAGAAGTGGGATTCCAGTGGGAATTTGAGAACTAATATTGCTGAACTGTAAGTGAGTGCTTCATTGCCGGACATTACGTGTTTATGCCAGTGACCAGAAGCCAGCATCAAGCGATGGAGGATCAACTTGCCGCCCTGCTGTCCCTTATGCAACACCAGAAGGAAGAGCAGGAAAAACGTTATAAGGAACAAAAAGAGGAACAAGAAAGGCGTGATCAAGTACAGGAGCAACGTTATCAAGACCAGAAGGAAGAGCAGGAAAGACGTTATCTAGAACAGAAGGAAGAGCTGGAAAAACGTGATGAATTACAGGAGCGACGTTATAACGAACAAAAAAAAAACAAGAAAGACGTGATCAAGTACAGGAGCGACGTTATCAACAACAGAAGGAAGAGCTGGAAAAACGTGATCAAATACAGGAACGACGTTATCTAGAACAGAAAGAAGAGCAGGAAAAACGTTATTTAGAACAAAAAGAAGAACAGAAACGGTTTAAAGAAGAATTAGTGAGCCATTTCGCAGCTAGGGAGCAACAATTGGAAGAAAGAATAATGCAATCCGTTAACGAAGGACTCGAAGCTGTCAACCAGAAGGTTCTCGAGCTAGAAAAGAAATTCCGGGAACAACTTGAGGACGACAACGTGTCTACAGAGAGTTTTAGCACAGCCAACGCTAAAATTAAGCCTCCCGATTACGACGGTACTACTGCATGGGAAATTTATAAAACTCAGTTTGAGGCAGCTGCAAAAGCTAATGGTTGGTCCGAGCCCCAGAAAGCTACATTATTAGGGGTAGCACTTCGTGGAAAAGCGGCTGAGTTACTCCAATCTCTGTCGGCAGCGGATCAAAGTAAATATGCGGTTTTAGTACACACTCTGCAACTACGATTTGGAAATGAACACAAAGAAACCGTGTTCCAGGCCCAGCTGAGGATGAGACAGCAAAAGTCAGGTGAATCCTTACAAGAATTTGAGGCGGACATAGATAGACTCATTCACCTGGCATATCCATCGGCTCCTGAATCTTTTCAAATGCAATTTGCCGCCGAAAGGTTCATCGAGAGAGTTAGAGATAGTGACATGAGATACCACTTACGTCTAGTAAGGCCCAAGGATATCAGCGAGGCACTAGTTCGGGCCCTGGAATTCGAGGCGTCACGAGTGTCATCTAGTTCATCTCCACGTGTACGAAAGGCAACTTGCGGTGAAGAGGAGAATACGTCTATGGCTGAATCCATGGCCAGTTTACATAAAGCGATGAAAGATATGGCAGTCAGTATGCAAGCCCTGTTAGAAAGAACTCCTCGATCAACAGACAATCGGGGCATAAAATGTTTTAACTGCGGCAGACTGGGTCACATCAAGAGTAACTGCCGTAATAGGGCAAGAAGTCCGTCGCCGTCGTTTAGAAGACCAAGCGGCGACCAAGACCGCCCCAGGTCCCAGGAAAACTAATTCCGGTCAATGCAAGGGGGCAATTGACCGGGCCCGTTAAGACCCCCAGGATCTTTAAAGTCAATAATTTGGGTGGAAAAAGTCTCACAGTGGCCGGACGCATTAAAGGACAGAAGATCCAGATTACCATCGATACAGGAGCAGATGTGACCATTGTAAGGCCAGATAAACTTTTCGGATATACCATACAACCATTGCCCAACCCTATTATGTTAAAATCAGTCACTGGAGAATCTTGCCCTATAGACGGAGAAGCCGATGTCACCATCATTATTGGAGAAAGACTTGAAGTTCGGCATAAAGTGTTGGTTGCCAGGATCAAAGACGAGTTTATTTTGGGAATGGATCTCATCAGGAAACATGGATTCTCCTATGATCACAAACAGAATATTCTCACGTTTGGAGATGAGGAGTTTGCATTAGCCAATGGAAATGTGGAAACTAGTGTCCGTCTACTGGTGGTGGAAGATGTGAAAATTCCTCCAAATTCAGAACAAATTATCACAGTGACTTCTGAAAATGATCCTGGGTGGTCCATAGGACTTATAGAACCTAACCTGGATTTGACGACTGAAATCATGGTAGCCCGAACTTTGACCGACACGAAGAAGACTATGCCAGTACGAGTTGCCAATATTGGAGAAAGGACCATCAAGCTAAAAGAAGGAACAGTTCTTGCCAATTATGAGCCTGTACAATGATGAATACTTAGATGACATAATTGTCATGGGACGTGATTTCAACGAGCACTTGAAGAATTTAAGAGAAATCTTCAACAAGTTACGGAATGCTCACCTGAAGTTAAACTACAAGAAATGCAGCCTGTTCCAGAAGCAAGTCGAGTACTTGGGGCATACTATCTCAGAACAAGGCATTAAAACTAGCCATAGTAAAATATCTGCCATTAAAGATTGGCCAGTTCCCCGAGACAAACACGAAGTAAGGAGCTTTTTGGGACTATGTACTTACTACAGGAGATTTGTAGAGGGATTTGCCGACATCGCAAAACCGCTGCACAAATTAACGGAAAAGAAAACACCGTTCTTGTGGAACCACGAATGCAGTCAGGCGTTTGCAAGGCTTAAAGCTGCCCTCTGTTCTAGTCCGATCTTGGCTTACCCTATAAAGGACGGACTCTTTATTTTGGACACGGATGCAAGTAACTGTGGTCTAGGTGCAGTACTCTCTCAAAGACAAAACGGGCAAGAGAAAGTCATTGAATACTACAGTAAGACTTTAAATAAGCCAGAAAGAAACTATTGCGTCACTAGAAAGGAGCTGTTGGCCATCGTTAAAGCAGTCGAACATTACCATCGCTACTTATATGGAAAAAGGTTCCTGATTAGGACTGACCATGGAGCCTTGAAATGGTTATTACAGATGAAGAACTCTGAAGGTCAAATAGCCAGATGGATAGAGCGCCTGCAGCAGTACGATTTCCAAATTGAACATCGACCAGGAAGGTCTCACGGAAATGCCGATGCATTGTCTAGACGGCCTTGTAAAGAAGATTGTCGGCATTGTCAAAGAACTGAGCAGCGTGAGGGACTTCCTTTGGTAAGGAGAACGTCGGTAGAAATAAACGATGGCTGGACCACACAGACCCTTCGAGAAGAACAAATGAATGATCCAGATATTGGACTCATCCTCTCTGCAAAGACTGACGACAAGAGGCCAGAATGGCAAGAAATTGCTGGTAAAAGTCCAAACCTGAAGGCGCTATGGGCCCAGTGGCACTCTCTTAAAATAGAAAATGGATTACTGAAGAGAGCGTGGGAGAGTCCGGATGGCAAGACCGTAGTCAGTCAGTTGGTTGTTCCTGGAAGCAGAAAATCGGACGTACTACAGGAAATGCACGACGGAACCAGTGGAGGTCATTTTGGGGTCAATAAAACCTTGGCCAAAATTAAAGAGCGGTTCTACTGGGTGAATTATCATGAAGACGTCGAATCTTGGTGCCGCAAGTGCGAAGTTTGTTGTGCCACAAAAGGACCTCGAACAAGATCACGCGGCCGAATGGTGCAGTACACTGTAGGTGCTCCATTCGAGAGGGTAGCAATTGATGTCGCGGGACCGTTTCCTCAGACTGAGTCGGGCAATAAATACATCTTGGTCGCCATGGATTACTTCACTAAATGGCCTGAAGCATACGCCCTGCCTAATCAAGAAGCAACGACTGTGGCAACGGTGCTAGTAAATGAAATGTTCTGCAGATTTGGAGTCCCTCTCGAACTTCATTCTGATCAGGGCCGAAATTTTGAATCGGCTGTTTTCCAGAAGGTCATGGAACTTCTCGGAATTCGCAAGACCAGGACAACTCCTTTGCATCCACAGTCGGATGGGATGGTAGAGAGATTTAATCGGACCATGGAACATTACCTGTCTAAAATGGTGGCAGATCATCAGCGTGATTGGGACCAACATCTACCTCTCATGTTGATGGCATATCGAGGCTCTACGCATGAAGCCACTGGTTATACTCCGGCGAAAGTGATGTTCGGGAGGGAAATGAGGCTTCCTGCGGATTTGATGTATGGAACACCAGAAAAAGAGTCGCTCAGCTCTGAGAATTTTGTGGAGGAGCTTAAGGAGAGGCTGAACAATGTTCATGAGCAAGGAATTCATTTCAAGGTTCAGGAATAAACTGCGGATATCCAGTGATCGAGCCAAAGCAAGATATGACTTACTAGCTAACTCCCGCGGCTTCCAGGATGGTGATTTGGTGTGGCTATACAATCCGAGGCGAAAGGTGGGGAAGTCGCCCAAACTTAGCCAAAATTGGGAAGGACAATTATAAAGAAGATTAATGATGTGGTGTATAGGATCCAGCGGACCCCTAGGTCAAAGATGAAGGTCGTTCATTTGGATCGATTAGCACGATACCATGGAACTCTATCTGTTCGGGACGAACAGACTTAGGAGGAGGGCAATGTTACGATCGCAGCAACGCCGCATGGGAGGCGGGGCAACGCATGGGAGTGTGTTGGTTGGTGGAGCTTCGCGACCTATCCGCGCTGCGTCATGGCTGACACGAGTGATTTATTGCTCGTCTGGCTTAATCTAGAAGGTAGTTGTTTACAACCGTTTTTCTTATATGAGATTATTCAAGAATTCTTATAAAGAATTTTCTAGGTTTTTCTGTAATTTTAGGATTGTATATAAAAGGCGCATAGAGCGCCCGAGTAGTAGTAGTCTTATTTTAAGCGAGCTATAAGTAAGCTAAAGTACGAAGCGATAATAGAAGGCTATAAAGTGTTAAGTAGTGAGTTATTTAGTAATCGTGTGTATTTGTGGAGTTAATAAATAGTGTTTTCGTATTAAATCGTTACACTGGAATTATTGAACCCCGAGTTCGGAACACTATGTACTTCCCTAGCATATTCTAAGAAAGTCCGTTTGGCCACCAATATGATCGCCCCAGGATGTCCCCAAAAGGATATTGACATGCTTTTACGCACATCTAACGCATTTCCATAGCACATTTACCTCCTATAAGGTATATGCTAAGGATGTTCTTATCAGGTTCTAAGGATATGAGTTGGGTTACAAATAGGATGTTCTCCGAAGGTCCATAAAAGGATATATCAATGCTGGTATTGTGCTATATTGTATCAAGTAAAGAAACAAGATTTTTATTTGTTTACGCAGATATTTAATTATTAACATACAAGTTAATATGCATCAGTTATTATTTGGGGGTTCTTTGGCATCAGTTATTGGCGGCTGGACGTGAAACAACAACAAGTTGGCTGTTTTTATAAATTTTAAGTTGTGGTGGTTGGCCCATTTAGGAAAAAAAGAACTATATACTATATTTATTTCAGAAACAATTAAAATGATCCACCATCATATGATACTTTCTAAAACATACACTAAAGTATTTAAAATGAAAGGAAAAAACTTCAGTTTTATAAAACAAAGCTTTACAACACCTTTAGCAAAATAAACACAAGGTGTTCAAAACCCGTTCCGTTTTAAGGAAGACAATATTAAGAACCTAACGAATAAATTTTTGAACAAGAATGTAAGTTATAGAACTCTTATCATTTAGATCTCTATTTTTCAGGCACTATGCTTTCTTTCTATGGAACCTCTCTCTCATAGTACATTATTTAGAGGAATTATACACATTATTTAGAAGTTTATTTAAGACAGCATGGGATGTTTGATTTTCTATGGCCCAACTTTTCAAGTCTTGAACAATATTATGTTCAACCGAGCGTTCAACTGTTTCATCACATAAAATCTTTCTACTGTAAGAAGAAAAAGTACTGATGTGTAGTGATGGTGAGCTTGATGGTGAGTCATTAGTGTCATTACCAATTGACTGAAAAATTGAATTTCTTTTGGTAACGTCACTAATGAGTCAACATCAGCGTTTGTATATCTAGGCGTTATGTCTTTAATATTATACCTTTGATGTTGGCTTTTGAAAACTATATTTTTTGGGTTAACCGAAGGTCCTTCCTCCCTTGGTGCAGGAGTAAAACTAGTTGCCAACAAATCAAATTTAGTTTTTGAATTGATATACCTTCAAAATGACCTTTTGCTTTTTGCAATACTCCTGGCGCCACTGACGTCATAGGTAATCCCTGTCTTTGCTATTTTCATTATTCCACTAATGTTAAGTTTTCTAAGGCGAATTGAAATCAGGCAGCTTAGATATGAAGATTTGGTATGTATGGATACAAGTGTAGAATACAACTTACGTTTATGGAACCACAACTAAGCTACAGTAGTTTAAAGCTTACTGCAGCTGGTCTGGTTTCCTGCTTTAGCAGATTTATGGCTCAAGGCCTGGGCAAACACCAGGGAAAAAACTGTTGGAAGGTTTGGAAAATATGGATTGTTTACCTAGAAATTTGAGGTTAAGACTTGGAGTTTGGAGATTGAAAAATTACATTGTAAAATACAACAATCACGTGCCCTGACACAGAAAATTCATATAATTGGTCACATGACAACTAATTGCGAATACCTACGCATAGACAGATCTAATAGTTGACATCGACATTTGATATAGGGGGGAGTTCAAATTCGTCGAGTTGAACCTCAAACCGCTGTAGCTGCTAACAAAAACAGCTTCCATGTTTTAATCATGAAGTGTCTGTTTACTAGTGAAATATGGTATCTTCGGTTAACTGAATTCGGCCATTGACACCGCGTATATAGAGGTATAGCAAAAAAAAATTATTAATATAGGAAAAAAAATTTTTTTTTAGTAGTACCTGCTAGGTGTGCATTAACGCACATCCCTAGAATATTCTCATACTCATATCCTTGTCCGAATAAGCTAGAGATATCCGCAAAAAGTCCTTAAAAGAATATCTCGGTAAGCATTTCCAAAGCATATCCTATTCATATGAATATTTTTTTCTTGCTATGTGGGAAAGGCCTGGAAGGAAATTAAATCGCCTATTCTCTTGCAAGGAGAGCGGACCTTGTCCACTCAAAAGCGTTTATACAAAGACTCCGTGAGAAAAGTCCAAAAGACTTATTCAACCTCGACAGACAAAGCCGCTATCGGCTTATAACACCGGGCACTGTCGATTAAGACACCACAATGCGAATGCAGATTGTGCATGGAGGATGATGAGACTGTAGAACACCGGAGTCAATGTCCTGCAGCTGAAAGATGTAGTTTTCAGAACTTCGACCCACCACCGGACTTCCACAAAATCTCCCTCAAAAAGATATTCTAAAAGTACTGGGTCCTCTGAGTGAACTTTAACTAATATTGGGGCACATTAGATCTTGTAGGTCGCGGTGCACGGGACCACTCATTTGGAATCAATCAAATTTGACTGAACGCAATGTGCAACTTTGCTAAGTTTTGTAGAAACTTTTACAGCTATTTGGCTGGCAGTTTCATTTTAATAATTACGGAGCTGATGGAAAAATCCACGTATTATGACAACATTGAAGATAATAAAATTTCAGGAATGTTTAGATCACGCCTTGAAAACTTACCTAAATATTTGACCGTGAATGTTAACGGCAAATCACTAATTGTTATTGGTGGCTCCTTATCAGTCATTGTTGAATCTAGACGAGTACAGATTCACGTAGCACTAAACTGAACGATTCAACTTTATGTCCACACAGAACAGGTAACTTTTCAGTGATTGAAGTAAACAAAATCGGAATAGGACATCCTGTTTGTCGCGATGTTTCCGGTTTATGCTTTTGTCGAATTTCGTCGTGTGAAATAATCTGCTCCACTGTTGGTAATCAGCTTTTGTTTAGGTGGAATTATATGGTCTGATAAAGTAGATAAGATACCTGTTATTTTAATTGGGGCTCTTAAACCGATCTGACACACAGGTGCGATAAGATTAGGTACCCATCTGAGCAACACATGTCACGTTATGTGTATTTATCTCGGGATATGCAAGAGTTAGAAGCAATAATTTCGCCGATCCGAGGCAACGTTGTGTCATGGTTGTGCGGTGTCACGTACCATAGAGCACAACCCCTTTTGTACGGTCATTTACGTGTTATGCGTGGCTGGTTTTAAGAGGATTTTATTTCATTTAGGTATTAGCATTGTTAAAATGACATTGAAAATCATTTGATTTAAATATAGAGGCAACTGTTTCGCTACTTTCTGTTCGACCATTAGTAACGCAAAAATTAGCGTAGCTCAAACATTATATGCATATCAAGGTAATTCGCGGCTAATTTCAAAGTGTTCTGTGAAGTCTAGACTATTGTAATTTTACACAAGATTTAGTAAAGAATTTCGGCGTCACCTTAAGGTTCCGTGTAGATTGTACTACATAGGCCCCTCAGAGGACAATCGCAGGCTGCTTAACGAAAGCAACTGCCATTAATCAGAAGCAGAAAACATTCTCATAACCAAAAGAGGATTTTCTTAGATTAAAGCGACAGAAAATATATCGTTGATGTATATTATGAAGAGCAATGTGCCCAGCAGTACCCATATTTTTATTGTTTTCTCTCTGGGTAAATATTCATAGGTATTGCACCTTCTGCACCATTTTCTAAATGCAGAGTATTTAATGCACGAGCTTGCTAGTATAGCAGCAGTGCTGCCAAGTCTGGTAAAATGTCATTAGACTTGGTAATTTTTGGGCCCCTTTAGTAAGTTGGTGACAACTTTAAAGAAATAAGGTAATTGTGATGATTTATAAAAATGCTGATGATTTTATAAATTCCTCGGGTTCTTTTTCACCTTATTTTACAGCAATAGTAGTTACTGGTAACTGCTCCTCAACAATAATAATTTCAGCTTTTTCTTCTTTACTTTTTTTTCTTTTCCTTGCTAAATGTTTTTTATTGAGATACCTTCTTGTAAAAATGTGTTCCTGTACACCTTCCGGTAGCTATATTTTAGGTTAATTAAAAGAGGGCACCAGATATGTTTTTCATATTATCACGTTTTGAGACCTCCTCTATTGATATCAATCGCTTAAACTACTTCTTTCCGTAACGGACCTTTTACCTGACTGCTGTTCATGTGTTCACTTTTTTGTTTAGGAGTTAATTACAATTATCTTTGTTCCTAGCAGCTGGGTTATTAACCACCTTATAAGACGACATAATCATTGTAGTTACTTTTCCACCACCCAGCTACTGTTAGTAGTTATAACGACAGGGTTCTGGTACACTTTGACCTTGAAGTCTACGTGAGACCTAGTATAAAAGGGAGCCCGGGCACTGCCACCTAGACTATAAGGCCGTGAAGCAGAGTCTGTGACGTCATAGTCGTGGTCCAAGGTCACCATTTGAAATGGATGGATTTCAAATGATTTCGTGTATATTTTACGTGATTTTACTGTGATTATTCTGTTTTTAATGCGAATTTTCTTTTTATGAACATTACTGGACTTTAGGAAACGTAGTAAAGTTTGTGCTAAATTCGGAACTATGCATTTTAGTGTTTAAAAACTGTGAAAATGCCTTACCGGTGCTGTGTCGGGGTGCAACACAAACTTAAAGAATGGACCTAAAAAATCGGTTTTTTTGTTTCCCAGGGATGAAGATTTAAGAGAAAAATGGATTAGAGCCATTAAAAGAGAAGATTTCGTGCCTGGAGAACATAGTAGGGTACATTTATACATAAATAAGTAGCAAGAATTTTAGAGAAAGTTAGGTTATCTCTCAGATTTCGTTTATAAACAAAGCATGAATTCCATGAACTTTGTAGAAAACTGGTGTTTTAAGTATGTGAGGTGCATTTTCGCAAGGATAAAGTACAGAAAATTTTTTTATAATGAAGTAACAAATCAGACTTTGCAAGCCCCTTTGGACATTCCAAAATTGATCTGTGGTAAGAACTTATTACACACTTAACTTATGCTTATAAATTATATAGTCTCTATTTAACTATTAAATATCTGAGTATGAAACAGATCCCTTGAAGGGATACTTTTAATTATTGAGTTGAGAAATGAACTTGTATCATACCAGTCATATTCCTAGGAAAAGCAGAGGATAATAAGATAATGATGTCAACATTTTTGCCTTCTGTAACATTCATTCATATTTTTGTTAAGTCTTTTTTACACTCTTTTACAGTATCAAGCTGCTGTGGCTTGGATGCATTATTGTATAAGCTATACCTTCAAATAAAAAACGTATGTTTCTTGAATTAACTGTTTTATTTTTGATTGCTATGTTCCAAATGTTGTAATAATCAAAACATGTTTTATTTGTGTGAGTTTATCCAACTTCTTAGTTGTAGTCATAATAATTGTATTCTCAATTTTCACCCATTACAACCCGTGTAAACAAAATATCCATGGCAAGGCTTGTTTATGGGTTATAATGGATGAAAATTAGGAATATGATTACGACTATGACTAATAATAAGTTGAATAACCCGGGATTTACTACTAAAGTTGTTGGGAATTTAATCTTACATAATTACCTATAAATAGAAAAAAAAAGAACAACTTCCTAGAGATTACAACATTTTGCACTTTCAACACATATCACTGCATACAGTTTTTTATTACTTTGAGTCCTTGCTGTTACTACACACACTAGCACTCAAATCCTCTCGAAGTAGGGAGGAAGTAGGCTCGATACATCTCTGTTTGTGGAAGTAAGTAGGTAGGTACTTTCTGGACACTGGCACTTTCCAACTACTATTGAGTTTCTACCATTTTGACTGTGAAGACCTCACTAAAGAAGTTCTATGCAGGACATCAAGTTTTGGTATAAATGGTAGGTATATGATGATCTCTTGCTTATTCCTTTAAGAAAATCAACAGTTAAAAGATAATGTAATTCCTAAAGATAATTCCTAAATTTTTAACAGAAATATGAAGTTTACTGAGTTTGATCTTAGTCATGTAGTACATTTACACCACATGGACCAAATTAGACCAAGGAACAAATTGAGTACCTAATCAACTTGAATCAAAGTTTGTCAAAGAACAGCTGTTTTAGTTATAAATGGAAGCTTTAGCCCTTTTCGGAAACTGCAATTCAATTCCAGAATCCAATTAGGGGCTAAAGTGTTTACACCATAAAAAAGACGGTTTGATCTACCTCCTTTAGGTACTCTGAACCAAATATTTGATACTTGGACCAAATGTTTGGTCCATGCAGTGTACCTAAACGAGTAAATGTAATACATGGTCTATATAGGAATACGTTGAGAGCAAATAAATCTGTTTATGTAACAAATTTTGAAATTTGTAACAGGGTGTTACATAAGGGGAGCTAGGGTTTTGTATAAAAGAATATAAATGATTAGAAAATCTTTTTGCATTCTTTGCTCTGGGTGAAATAACTCTTGGGAAAAAAAGCTACATTCTTAATAGGTATATATTAAAAAGTTAAATGAAACCCTCTATACATGCCTACTGGCAAGTTTACTGTTCTAGTTTATAGACTTTAGTCTGGCCTTTTTCAAATTCAGGAATCAGGATGAGTCACTGAGGGTTAACCTAACTTTTTTTTATGAAACTATGTAGGTACTCTGTATTTTAACTTACCCTACTATTTTCTTCAGATATAGATTAGCTTACATCTATTTTTTCTTCACACCCTCATTCCTTTGAAACTAAACAACGGATTTGCTAGACCTGTTAACATTGATTTCGCACCGTGACACCCAACCACGTTTGAGAAATTTTCAACACTTTTAAAGCACTTGTTGTTAGTCTAAATGCAGCACTAGCTGCAAGAAATGTCCTAAAGTCCGGCACAATTTATAAAAACAAAATTATGAATACAAAATGAATAATATTAGTCGCAAAGTCGAAAAAAATATTTGAAATCCATACAATTGAAATGGTGTCACACTAGTGACCTTGGACCACGACTGTGACGTCACAGCTTCTGCTTCACGGCCTTATGGTCTAGGTGGCAGTGGCCCGGGGCCCCAAAATGCTGTCATTCTTTTCACATGTGACAGTCTTGTCATGTGACATATGACAGTTGCGTGATATAGGACAGCTGAGGTGTGACATATGACAGACCTGACACTTGTGGCACCTACGTGAGGCTAGACAGAGTTGACAGGCAGGGCAGACAGGGCATGAAGTGTAGGTGGTGGAAGTGCCCCTTAATGGAAAATGAAACAAATAGTTTAGGAAAAAAAATTAAGTTAGGAAAAAAGTTTTACACAACGGTGCTGTTTGGGACGTTAAATAAAATAATTTGTTTTTAAATAAGTCTTATTTATTCCCCAAAACGATTCAAATTGAGGAGATTGAGATTCTGTATTTTTTCCAAGAGGACTTTCTCCTCGATTTAATCTTGGCCGTCCAGGTACGCCTGCAGCAGTTTGATGCTCTTCCGCAGGCGATCTTGCCAACTGATTTCGTATTTAATAACACTAGAAAAAAAAAATAAATAAAAATTAATATCCCACATTTGTAATCTAACATTTCGTCAGCTTGAAAGTTTGTACAAATCGCTGAAAATCACACTGTGCCGACGCAAATTTTGGGCCACCGACATCCAAAAAGTCCTAGGTAAAATGACCAAGAGTATGCACATTCAACTAGCACTAGAAATTTCGTAAATCGCATTCATCTGCTGTTTTCAATATTTTGTCAAATTTCAGTTATTTGAAAATATATTTTATGTATATTATAACTTTTTATCATATCGACATAAACACGCATTTTTTACTTTAATACGCCACTGCTCGCCCCTCCCCCCCCCCCCCCCTTCCCCCTCGTACGTACCATCAAACCGAGCACATTTTTTATTCTACAATTTTTAATGTCTACTGTTTCTTTTTACTAATCTACTGTTCTTGATTTAGTTTTTCTACTGTTGAACAATTTCTGCATCCGGCAACACTGTCATGCATTAGTCTGTCAATTCAGGCAAATCTTCAACGAAACTATAAATTGGTTTTGCGTCCCACTGTATTACGTGCCAAAAACTAGCAACGACTGCCACCCCCTTTCCACTCAAAGGTATAACTGACAACTCAATTATTGCCTGACAAATTATTGCTTTCATCGAGCATGACAAAAATTTTAAATCTGGATGATACATTTCGATGCCATTTAATGTTTTTAGTTTACTGTAAGTACATGCACTTTGATACAAGCACAGCCAGCTCCTAATTATTGCGCCTTTGTAGAGTAAAATTTGTGGCAGTACTACTTTTGACCGGCCCTACTCATAGCTTCCAACAGAGACAGTACCCGTACATCCTCAACGAAGTGTCCGATTTCAACGATATTGTGGAAAAAGAGTACAGAAATTTTCCAGAGCAGCCTTACAAAGAAGAAAACGAGTTGCCTAAAAGTAGTTCTAAGGATAGGGATGATGTTGGAAACGTAAACTTGTGCCCCAAACACGACCCAAATTTATGTCCTAAGCATGGTGGGGACAAAAAGGGTACCGTGCCAGAACCGCGTAGCCTTGATGGTGGTACCGGGGACTCTGGTAAACCAATACCGCATATTATCCGGGTCGTTCCGCGATTAAGTAGGCAAGAGGAGTGCGACCCGTCGACAAGTAAAAGCCATTTTGATGACCAGTCTATTATACAAATTAACCCTGCGCAAAAGAGTAATAAGGACGCTTCAGAATATGCCTACGGTAAGTATTAATTGAAATAAGAATTGTATTGTATTGTATTCAATTTGAGTGGCTCTTTCAATACCAACCTATTGCCCCATACGTGATTATCGGTCTTATTACCGTCACGTATAGACACATAGTTGGTTGGGGTCCCATCCCCCATGATTTACCACACAGGTTCTTGCACGACCAAAGGAAAATCTGTGCCCTCCTAACGGTACGAGTCATATGTGAGGTCCATGTGAGTGATTTGACCAGAATGACTCGTAGAAATTTTACTTCGTTGGTAAATGGGATTGTCGTCCCGAACAAAGATGGCGCTTTCAAGAAGTCTAGCCTCTTCCTTCGGGTAAATGGCACAATCACCGTTTTCCTAGGGTCTATTGCTAGGTTTTCCTTTTAACACCAGCTGTGCACAACATCCAACACCTCTTGCACGTGGTGGAGATTTGTTGGTATGTGTGGTTTTTTATAAAGATGACGATGTCGTCTGCGTATGCTTGGACCTCGACTCCCCATAATTCCAAAGTAGCTAGAAGGTCGTTCACTAGTAGAGACCACAGAAGTAGTGAAAGGACTCCGCCCTGTGGACAACCATATTTTACCTGTAAATTCTTGCATTTTTGGTCCAACAATTTAGGTTTTATGATAAACCTGATGAAGCAGTGGAGGAGTTCTACAACAGCCGAGCCAACGCCAGCGTCTAAAACAGCCGAGAATCGTGTCGGAGTGGGTGGAACCCCGATGGAGAATGCTGAAGAAGACCCTTGTGGATGCCCAGGAGCTGATGAGGTCCTACGACTTATGGACGACAGACGAAGAGAAAAGGCCAGAGGCGGGGATCGTTACGAAGAACTAAATCGAAAGGTGAGAACAGAGTGCGGGAAGGCAAAGGAGCATTAGTTAACCGAAAGGTGCATTGAAATCGAGGCACTATAAGCCACCCATTAAACACGACATGTTCAATCTCTACAAAAAAAATCAAGGAGTTTACCAATCCGCAGCGTAAACCGCAGCAGGGTGTTTTGAGGGATGTCAATAACAGAATTTTGGTGGGCGCTGAAGAAAAGAGAAAACGATAGGAGGAATATGTGAAGACCCTCTTTAACAGTCGAACTACAAATAAACGTTGCCAAGCATTGGAATTCATACCATGTTCAAGCTATTAGCTGAAGTTAAGACATCCCCTTGTTTTGCCTAAAAGAAGGAATTTAGATGAATTTTTGGTACCTACAATCTCCTCCCACTTCTAGAAGCAAAATTTAGTTGTCTCCTATCTCTTCTTAGCCATATGGCCCAATGTTTCTGCCATTTTATTGGAGACTACTGAAGCTAAAAGTAAAAAAAAACTGCTACTCAACGATAAAAAGGCAAATTTAGATGTTGAGAGATAAAAAAGAGAGGAAAAATGTCAATCCAGCGGTGAAAGTCTCAGATAGAATCTGGTAAAATGGCTAGAATTAGTTTAAAAAAGGTGGTCAGCTAGAAGAAAGCTTAAAAGCAGGAAAAGGGAATTGGAAGCCAACTAGAGAAAGAAACGAATGGTAAAGGTGAAGTTAAAGAAGGAAAGGAAGTCTAAAGATATAAACGAGTAAGGTGAGAAAAAGGTCAGAGAGACCAGACAAAATAAACTAAAATATAAACAAAAAGAAGTAAGGCAAAGGTTAGCTCTTTTAGAAAAAAAAGCGGGTTGAGGCTCAAGCCAAAACATGTATTATAATTTTCCAAACGTCTCGAGAACGGTTAGAGGGCGGTTTTTTTGCTTTTTCGAGGTAAAAAAGTTCAGAGCATCGGAATAAGGAGTAAATTGAAGAAGAAGCTAAAGCCTTCGAGGTAAAAGACCGTGCTGAAGCTAAAGTCAAAACTGAAAAACAGAAGGCCCGAACTAACTGATAGTTAGTTCAGCATGTTTCGAACTCTAACATGTTGCGAATCCAGTTGGTTATTGTTGGTTCGATCCTTCTCGCTTTACTGGCGCTGAGTAGGGAGTCTGTAGGTGCATTATTAAAGGCCCCTTCGATGTCTATGAAAATACCAACTGCGACACCCTTTGAATGAAGGGTGTCTTGGATTTTCACCACCAAGTTATGGAGTGCTAGTTCTGTTGATTTGTTAGCGTGGTATGCATACTGTTCCGTATTAAGGGGGTACGTTGTTAGTATTCCCTCCCTTATGTATAGATCTAGCAGCTTTTTCAAGCTTTTCAGCAGAAACGAGGTTAGACTGATTGGCCTGAGTGATTTAGAATCTTTTACCTTACATCCGATCTTTGGTATGTAGACGACCCCCACCCTGGACCAGCAGTTTGGAATAAAGTTCCATGCAAGGCTCGCTCTGAAGAGCTTTGTTGTCCGAACGCAAGTAAGGATTATAAAGCGCAGCCAACGGAGACATTTTGGTTGTAGATATTTGGTATTTTTTCCATTTCGACGCTTATAACTCTGAAACTGCTCATTTGACGGGATTTTGTAGTATTGCGTAAATGTACAAAAATGAACGGGCTTTTCAAATATGTGGTCGGTTTGATGATACGTGCGGGGGGGGGGGCTGACCAGTGGCGTACCAAAGTCAAAAATGCGTTTTTTTAGGTACCCAAATTTACGGCGTCTTTGTCGAAACTCCGGGGCTATGTGGGGTATAGGACTCCTCACGGGTAGATTTCCTCATATGTGTAGACGAACAATTTTGACGTCTAATTCCTATAAGTTAAATAGGAAAATTTAACCCTTTCAAAAAACCGGTTTTTTGAAAAATATTTTGTAATGGTCCACTTCTGGGCCTTCTGGACCCCCTTAGTTAAGACGACTGGCCCAATAACGATGATACCAGGGGAAAGTGCATATCCTTGGGCACTTTTAATCCTATCTCGTCAAAGGCGTCACTTTAATACAGAGTGGTCAAAAAAATGTCCAAAGACAATTAAGGAAAAGTGTCCAAAATTTGAAGTTAGTTTTTTGCGATTTTTATGAAAACTATGGAACGATCCGGCTTCGGTGGTATATAGGCAACTAGAAGACGTGGAGAGAAAAAAAAATCAATTATTAGTTTTGGTCTAGCTCTTATACCGGGTGAGCTACAAAAGTTTTTCTGTGCCGCATTTTTTGCCAATTTTGGTATACTTTTCTCACATTTCACTCTGTAGATTCGACATTTTCGCAGCAAAAAATCTGAAATAATTCAGGGTGGTAGTAGACACATGGGCCCTTGATTGTGCCAAAAATCAAGGACCTAGCTTTAAATTTGAAATTTTGACGAATTTTTAAACTTTAAATTTCAAATTGCCACTTTGAGGTATATTTGTCCGGAGACCGTGCATCTAATCGAATGGTTTTCTATCTTAGGGGATACGTTGGAATGTTTTCTTTTTGAGACTTAGGAACCACTTTTAGCTGGTACGTCGCGAAATGCTCTTAATTGAATTTCGAAACGAACGATGCAAAATTTTTCAAATTTTGGCCGAAAATCCCGAATGGTTCCGATTCGCCAGCCACTAACTAATAATCGGATGCATTCGGCGGCCGCGTCCATCTACAACTGACAGCTGAGATTTCCCAAATGTAAACATTAACTTTAAAGCCTCAGACTAAGGAAAATCGGCCGAAAAGCGTGGAAAACTGTCTGGCCGGGGAAAATTTGAACATTTCTAGGAAGATTATTGGCAAAATGCACAGTCCTCGAGGTCGTTTTCACAAAGACTGGTCGATTTGAAAATTTCATGTCGGGATTCATTTTTGGCTGATGACGTCGAAGCCAGACCACGCGGTTTTCGCCCAGACAGTGGCGGTTACAAATTCGGGCAAAAATGTATTTTTTCGATTTTTCGGCAGACATGGGCGTAGTTATATTTTTTTTGCCATTTCTTCCGTTTTCCCATAAGAAATACATTGTGCAATGCTTTTTAAATGGGACAATATTGATTTCGTCATAAATAAAAGATGGAGGCGAAAAAAAATGGCCGCCGTAGACAGGGTAATTAAAAAATGGGGATATCTCTGAGACGAATAAAGTTAGAGAGCTGAAATTTTGTACCATGGTTCATTAGGGGATGGACTGCAAGTTACCATGGGTGGAAACCTTCTTTATGGTACCAAACCCATGGGTACCATTAACGAAATTTTGCATATAAGTTTTCACGCTTTTGCACGTGTTTTTCCCATAAGAAAAACGTTAGGCAATGCGTATTATATGGGTGGAATGTAGATTACGTCATATTTAGGGTACCATTGATGGTACATGGTTCAAATTTGTATGGTAGGTACCTATGGGGGTATCATAAATTGTGATGTAGCTGACTCAGCTATCATAGCTACAATAGCTGAGTAACGTTAATATTTAGAGAACTGTTAATGATACATGGTTCAATTTTGGATGCTGGGTGCCCATGGGAGTACCATGAATGGTACTACAGCTGACATAGCTATGTAGCTGACCATAGCTAGGTTATAGCTGTTTTATGAACCGATGATGATATCAAGTTGAAAATCGAATGGTAGGTTTCCCTTATGTGAAATTCGCTAAAAATTACATTTCTAAAAATCCAAGATGGCCGCCTGAAAAGTTTTGGTTTTAAGCCGATATCTCGGGAACGGTTTGAGCTAGAAAGCTGAAATTTGGTATGTGGCCATTTCATGGGACGGGCTAGAGGTCTCTGAGGTCCAGAACCTTGCCGCGGGTATCCAAGGTTCTATTTTGGAAACTTTTTTAATAAAATGACACTTTTTTGCTACAACTTACTGACTGTTGCTAAAGGGCGCCGAAACCAAATATATCCGACGTTTCGACTTTACGCCTACTGCCATCATCAGGGTATTCACTTTTATTACAAAAATTGCTTCATAAATGTGCCACGCCCAAACAATCAGTTTTTCGTATATGACTGACAAAATAGCTTTAACGAAGCCCATTCGACTGGCACTAACTGTTCGATTTTATCGTTTCGGGGTTCCGAGATTTAACTGATTAAATTTCTCATTGACAGGGGTAGACTGACATTTGCCATTTTATAGCAAAGTCATTTATGACAATAGAACAACAGTGTCTCAATTAAGTGTGAGTTGTCTGAAATACTGCTCAAAACGTTAATTACTATTTTGCTAAGTTTAATAGCAGTCTCATAGGAAGTAAAAAACTATTAAAATTTTGTAAAAATTACCTAATATTTTTATTTGATCGAACATTACGTCAACTAAATTAAAAATCTTGAACGACAAATTAAGCAGGTATCTTGTGGTCGAGAATGCTCTATTCATGGGTGTCAATAGCATCGTTATACCATGTTTAGTTTTCGAGTTATATAGATATAAGTATTAAAATGTCGATAAAAAGTGGAAAAATTACAATTTTGGCGCCATTTTGAAGGGGAAGGAAATTACTGAAAATTCCAGAATTGCAAATTTTTTACATATTTTTGTCCCCTCTTTCATATGAGACTATTTTTGACAAAATCTATGACAATCGATTTCGGTCGAAAAGGTCACGACCCCCTTTGAAAATTTTGAAATTTTTACATTTTTCTTTTTATCTTGGAAACGGTAAGGTTTTTCGATATGCCGGTTAATATGATGTATGAAGAGGTCATCAAGGGCTATTAGATGCATGTATCAGAAAGAAGCTAGCTTTCACGGTTTTTGAGAAAATTAAAAAAAAGTGCAAAATTTGTACCTTATTTTTGGGCCACCCGTGCTCGGTTACTGTTCTAGTCAGAGCTTCGAAAATGAGCTCTACGTGTAGCTCTATTCTTCTACTTCCTTATATGTTCTTCTACATTTTTCGATAAAAATTCATCGAAACGAGATATTAGCTGTTAAAGGCAGCAATGCACGATTTTTATCTCAAAATTTAGTTTTTTGGGCCGGTTTGAGAGCCCCATATGTTTAACGTAGAATTTTCTATGTGTCATTTAAATCTATAGTAATTGATTTTATTTGTTACTTCGAGTCGTTTTATAATGAATAGAACGTTGATTTCTGTTTTAGATAGTATAGGGTGGCTCAAAAAATGATGCAGGAAGCTAATATATGCTAATAATGCAGAAAATGTCCATAAGCAGTGTGTATTTTAAATAGAAAGGGTGGATTATTTAGTACGTAGACAAGGCAGGATAAAATGTTAGATATAGGCGATGAAAGCGTTGATAAAATGTATCAATTAAAACAATTTTAATTATGCAGGTGTCTGCTTAAAGGAGTCTGGTGTTGATATATATGAGTATTTACTGCGAAATGATTCCTTCGCCATTTTATCCACAAATTGTTAAAAAAATACTAAAATCATTCTACTTTTTTGGCTCCCCGTATAGCTTTTCGGATAAATCTTTATTAAAACGCGATATAAGCTGTTGAAAGCTGAAATTTACGATTTTGATCTCAAAATTTAGGTTTTTGGGCCAGTTGGAGAGAGCCTCATATGCTAGCCTCACCTTCTTTAATATTAGCTTGTTATTAAGAAACACCCTGTATAAGTAAATAAGAGTATGTGTTCTACCAATTTTTTTAAATGGCGTTCGTGACCTCAGTCAGTCCCTACTGCTACGGTGTACGTGCTCTATCAAAGTCACTAATAATAATAATAATAATTGCCTTTATTGAGGAAAATAATGTACAGGCCCTCAATGAGCAAACTCTACTCAAAACTTAACCCTGAACCAATCAAGACTCTCATCTACCTTTTATGTAACACAATAAGAATCCTGCGAAGATGTATGTGCTCAATCACAGTTTTTAAATGTTAAAATAACAATTGACACATAGGCCAGCAGGTGAGCATACAAATTATTAGGGTACCTTCCAAGCATGCACGCAAAAAGAGGACTCAAGAATTCTGCGTTTATTAAATGACATACGTGACCTCAGTCAGCCCCACTAAAAACTAACGATGATCGGTATTTACCGACTTTAATGGTCCAAATTGGTGTACAGGGTGATTGATTATAAGTTAACCGCCCACCTAGAGGCTTTAATTTAACTGGAGGAAAAGAATTTTTCCAATGCAAAAGCCTTTATACGGGGTGTACCCAAAGCCTGTGGCATACCAAAGTTATAATTTTCTAAGTAGAACACCCTGTATATTTATGCTTTTTCATACTCCGTTAACGTTTCTAAGCATTTTTATGAAGCATATCCTATACCTATCATCATTGGTTACCTTGATGAAATGGTGCCTAAATTTCGATATTATAGTATTTAGCCACCTTCTTAGAGGGTTTCTTTTTAATCGTATGAAACCATGGTAAATGCAAAAATTATGGATAATCATGTGTACTTTTTCATGTTGTAAAATTTTATACAGGATGTTCCTAAAACCGGCAGCATAACAAAGGTCTTTTTTCTTTTTTAATGGATCATTTAGTACGTTTTTGCCGCTGGGTATTCTTTTTACGTGGCATACTCTTAAACAAAAGCTACCATTTTCGAAAAATTGATGGGTGAAATTCCTTACACTAAAATGTTTGTAACTGAAAGGCTTTAAAAGGCGTATACTTTAAGACCTCAGCTAGATATAAAAAAAATTGCCTTTTTCATTTTTTCTTTACTCTAATATGTAAACAAAACTGTAAACTATGGTTGGAATAATTTGTTTATTAGAAGAAAAGAGCAGTCTATTAAGAAATCTTTTGTTAAATTTTTATTAAGAAATCTTAAATTTAAGTTTGCGCTTCCAATCCATAGACACTTTTGAAGTGGTGTAATAAATCGAGAATTCTTTACTTTTTACCACTAGGAAAAAAAATGCCAAAGGCATGAATATTTTTCCTTTACTGCTTTTAAGGTTTTCCTGTTACCCCCTCAATGTCACATATTAAATATAACAAAAAAAAAATCAATCCGTGGCATCAGCTGATCAGCCGGACATTTATCCACTTATGTAGCAGGGTGATCGAGATCACAACAGATGATGTTTGGGTACACCCTGTATAAAATTTTACAAAATGAAAAACTGCACATGATTATCCATAATTTTTGCATTTAACACGATTAAAAAGGAAACCTCTAATAAGGTGGCTAAATACTATAATATCGAAATTTAGGAAACCAGTGGGGATAGGTATAATAGGACAAGCTTCATAAGAAATGCTTAGACTTGTCTACGGAGTATGAAAAAGCATAAATATACAGAGTGTTCCATTTAGAAAATTATAACTTTTGTATGCCACGGGCTTTGGGTAGACCCTGTATAAAGGATTTTGTACTAGAAAAGAACTACATCTAATTATCAACAACTTTTGCATTTAACATTTTTTTTCTCCGAGTAAAGTTAAAGCCTCTAGGTGGGTGGTTAATTTATGATCAATGACCCTGTTTTATTTAGAAAGTTTTTGGCAAAAATGTCTTATTTTCAGATTTCGAAAAGGCTCCTTCCGATAAAACGTGTGAAAATTCCAAAAATGTCGATGGATTGTTTCCCATTCCCTTGCTAGAAAGCGTTTTAATAACAAAATTAATGGAGCCCAAAGACGGGTCCAAGCCATACCCCTTCAAACTTGTTGTGAAAAGCATTTTGCCTAATGTTAAGAACGTAGACGAGCTGGACAGACCTGAGACACAAGAATGTCTTAAGAATTACTTGCAACGGAGGAAGCGTCAATTTGATTATTTGAAAAAACGAAGCAAGAGACATAGGAAAGGAAAGAAAATCCGAAAAATCGCAAAAAGAAACCGGAGGCCTCCAAGAAATGTCAATGACAATGCTGAGGCTCAGATAAACAATATCGCGGAATATATTTCTAAAAATCAAACTTTCAATAACACTTTTACTTATATGCCCCTCGTCTTTGGAACCGTCACTCCGGCTGATGGGCAACTGTTGGTAGCTGGTGTTAAACAGAATGCCTCAACGGAGGAAAAATTTATGTTGGAGAAGATATTGAGCATTAAGCCATCAGCAAATCCATCGACTATTGTCGCACCGCTTCCAGTAAATCCACCAATTCCACATGCTGAAATGCCCGCAAATGGAGTCCTTCAGACTCAAACTAATGGCACTCAACCTCTATTTCCGCCGCCCCCTGGAGCATCCCAACCTCCATTTCCGGTACCACCACCAGAGAAGACTAGAAGTAATTTCAATTTAGATCTTAACTCGCCGGAAGTAAAGAAGACGTTGATGGATATTATGCATCGTCAGCAAAAAGTAGATACAGTTAAGGTAAAGACAATGTGTCAATATTGTCACATTTTGCCTGTTAATATTAATATATTATTCCAGCAAACCACAGGTAGACCAAAAAGAGACGTCAGTGTGCCAAATCAGCCCCAGCCATTCCCTCCACAACCTATACCAGCAAATCCACCGCCGGCAGCTCCTGTTGGCACATCTCCCCCAAATAGCCAGAGTCAAAGTGGACAACTAGGGCTTATCGTTGCTACTCCTCACCCTGAACCTCTCCAACCTTCAACAAAAGTAGATATTATCCCTGGAATTTTAATTTATCCCAAAAGCAACCAGCAGCGAAAGCGAAGAGAATGGTCTGATTCGAAAGTCATTGACACTGTGGGATCGTTTCAAGATTTAGATGTCAACAGCATTTTGGAGAATCTCGGTACGCCTGCCAATGGGAAGGATTATACTGAGGTAATTGCGATCAGTACAAAAATGTCAAATTAATAAGTATGTATTTTGTAGAATTTGCAGGAAAAAAAGGAGTGCAAAAGCAGTAAATGCTCAGAAGAAACAGAACAAATAATGGAAGCTCTACGCGACCTCAATCAGGATTCTATCAAAAATGGTGCTTTTGGAGACGATGATATTCTTCCCCAACCTACATTGCAAACAACTACCACTGAAAATTCGATAAACTCTGCTGCCTTTGTTAGCGACAGCAAACACGTAACCGCACTCCTAGTTAGTCCAGAAATGAAGGACAAATTAAGCAAGCTCCAAAAGGACCTTAAAATGGTGAAAGAGATCCAAAACATTTTTAACAAGGTGGCTGGTGTGAAAAAGCCACAACAGAAGGAGAAGAGAAGCGCAAAAGACAAAAACGTAGCTTACAAGAGGAAACACGTCTTGCCGGACACTGACGAGAATCGCTACGACGATATAATGAACGGTTTTATAAAAGCGAGAATCCTGCAGAAGAGCAGGAACAAAAATTCTGCGGATCCAAATAGGATGAAGACACTAAATACCGCGATTCCAGATGTAGCCCGTTTTTTAGGAATGAGTTATCGAAATTTACAGTGAATCCTGGAGTAGCTCAAGGCTCTCCACGTCAGGCAAGTCGGATCAAGAAAGATGTCGCTGCGAATATGAGAAAATCTAAGCGTGAGGACTCGGATTATAGTAAGTTGTAACTACCTAGGCGGGAAAGTGACGTCATTCGGACGTAATTTTGTGGTCACCAAAGACGTCGTGGGATGACGTCGAAACAAAGTCATATTGACGGACGTAAGTCACTTTGCGTCAAAATGACATCACTTTGCGACGTGAAAATGACGTTATTTGCTACAAACTGTTTGTTTTCTGAGGTACATATTTTTGGCTATAAAATGCTTCTAGAATCCAAATTTTCTTACCACCTTTTTGACTTTAACTTGGTAACAAGAAATTGTAAGCTCTAAAAGTAACACAAAATTTACACAAATTTTAGACTTTATCAACATAAAATTTTGTAATTTTAAGCAAAATGTTTGAATTTTGACGTAATAGCACACAATTTTGGTCTGAATGTAATGTATGTCTGGCTTGGTAACAAAAAAATTTGGTTTAACAGTAATATGAAATTTCTACATTAGTAACAGGAAACTTTAGTTTAAACGTAACATTAAATTTTGCTCTAAAAAATTTTAAATTTATTCAGTAACACAAAATTGTAGTCTAGACGTAACACAAAAATAAAAACTTTTTATTTAGTAATAAGAAATTTTGATCCGAAAGTAACATAAAATTTTTGAAGTTTAACTTTAGTGATACGAAAATTTAGTCTAAAGGGTAACACGAATTTTTTTATGTCTGACTTAGTAACAAAAAAATTTGGTTTAACAGTAACATAAAATTTCTACATTAGTAACAGGAAATTATAGTTTAAATGTAGCACAAAATTTTGGTCTAAATACTTTTAAAATTCGACCTCAGTAACACGAAATTGTAGTCTAAACATAAAATAAAAACTTTTTGTTTAGGAATAATAAATTTTGATCCGGAAGTAACATCAAATTTTTAGAGTTTGTCTGTCTTTAATAATACGAAAATTTAGCCTAAAGCGTAACACAAAATTTTTTATGTCTGACTTAGTAACAAAAAAAATTGGTTTAACAGTAACATAAAATTTCTGCATAGTGACAGGAAATTTTAGTTTAAGCGTAACACAAAACTTTGGTCTAAGTGTGTAACACATAATTCTTAAATTTCGACTTCAGTAACACAGAATTGTAGTCTAAGCGTAACACAAAAATAAATAATTTTTGATTAGTAATAAGAAATTTTGATCCGAAAGTAACATTAAAATTTTAATGTTTAACTTTATTAATACCAAAATTTAGCCTAAAGCGTAAAACATTTTAATGTCTGAATTAGTAACAAAAAAAATTGGTTTAAGAGTAACATAAAATTTCTACATTAGTAACAGGAAATTTTATTTTAAATGTAACACAAAATTTTGGTCTAAAAATTTTTAAATTTCGACTTTAGTAACACGAAATTGCTTGAAAATACAAAGTTTTTGTTTAGCAATAAAAAATTTTGATGCGAAAGTTACATCAAATTTTTAAAGTTTGACTTTAGTAATACGAAAGTTTAGCCTAAAGCGTAACACAATTTTTTTTATATCTGACTTGATAACAAAAAATTTTGGTTTAGCAGTAACATAAAATTTCTACATTAGTAATAGGAAATTTTAGTTTAAACGTAACACAAAATTTTGTAACATTAAGTTTTTTAAATTTAACTGTAGTGATACGAAAATTTAGTCTGAAGCCTAAAACGAATTTTTTGTCTGATTTGGTAACAAAAACTTTAGTTTAACAGCAACATAAAATTTTTGCATTAGTAACAGGAAATTTTAGTTTAAACGTAACAAAAAATTTTGGTCTAAAAATGAGTCACACAAAATTTTTAAATTTTGACTTCTATAATACGAAATTGTAGTCTAAACCTAACACAAAAATAAAAACTTTTTGTTTATTAATAAGAAATTTTGATCCGAAAGTAACATTAAATTTTTAAAGTTTAACATTAGTAATACGATAATTTAGTCTAAAGCGTAACACGAAATTTTTTATGTCTGACTGAGTAACAAAAAAATTTGATTTAACAGTAACAAAAAATGTCTACAGTAACGGGAAGTTTTAGTTTAAAGTTAACAAAATTTTGGTCTAAAATTTTTTTAATTTCGACTCCAGTAACACGAAATTGTAGCCTAAATGTTACAAAAAAATAAAAACTTTGTTTAGTAATAAGAAATTTTGTTCCGAAAGTAACATCAAATTTTTGAACTTTAACTTTAGTAATACGGAAATTTAGTCTAAAGCGTAACACAAAATTTTTTATACCTGAATTGGTAACAAAAAAAATTGATTTAACAGTAACATAAAATTTTTACATTAGTAGCAGGAAATTTTAGTTTAAACGTAACAAAAAATTTTGGTCTAAAAGTGAGTAACACAAAATTTTTAAATTTTGACTTCAGTAACACGAAATTGTAGTCTAAACGTTACAAAAAAATAAAAACATTTTGTTTAGTAATAAGAAATTTTGATCCGAAAGTAACATTAAAATTTTAATGTTTAACTTTAGTAATGCCAAAATTTAGCCTAAAGCGTAAAACATTTTAATGTCTGAATTAGTAACAAAAAAAATTGGTTTAAGAGTAACATAAAATTTCTACATTAGTAACAGGAAATTTTATTTTAAATGTAACACAAAATTTTGGTCTAAAAATTTTTAAATTTCGACTTTAGTAACACGAAATTGCTTGAAAATACAAAGTTTTTGTTTAGCAATAAAAAATTTTGATGCGAAAGTTACATCAAATTTTTAAAGTTTGACTTTAGTAATACGAAAGTTTAGCCTAAAGCGTAACACAATTTTTTTTATATCTGACTTGATAACAAAAAATTTTGGTTTAGCAGTAACATAAAATTTCTACATTAGTAATAGGAAATTTTAGTTTAAACGTAACACAAAATTTTGTAACATTAAGTTTTTTAAATTTAACTGTAGTGATACGAAAATTTAGTCTGAAGCCTAAAACGAATTTTTTGTCTGATTTGGTAACAAAAACTTTAGTTTAACAGCAACATAAAATTTTTGCATTAGTAACAGGAAATTTTAGTTTAAACGTAACAAAAAATTTTGGTCTAAAAATGAGTCACACAAAATTTTTAAATTTTGACTTCTATAATACGAAATTGTAGTCTAAACCTAACACAAAAATAAAAACTTTTTGTTTATTAATAAGAAATTTTGATCCGAAAGTAACATTAAATTTTTAAAGTTTAACATTAGTAATACGATAATTTAGTCTAAAGCGTAACACGAAATTTTTTATGTCTGACTGAGTAACAAAAAAATTTGATTTAACAGTAACAAAAAATGTCTACAGTAACGGGAAGTTTTAGTTTAAAGTTAACAAAATTTTGGTCTAAAATTTTTTTAATTTCGACTCCAGTAACACGAAATTGTAGCCTAAATGTTACAAAAAAATAAAAACTTTGTTTAGTAATAAGAAATTTTGTTCCGAAAGTAACATCAAATTTTTGAACTTTAACTTTAGTAATACGGAAATTTAGTCTAAAGCGTAACACAAAATTTTTTATACCTGAATTGGTAACAAAAAAAATTGATTTAACAGTAACATAAAATTTTTACATTAGTAGCAGGAAATTTTAGTTTAAACGTAACAAAAAATTTTGGTCTAAAAGTGAGTAACACAAAATTTTTAAATTTTGACTTCAGTAACACGAAATTGTAGTCTAAACGTTACAAAAAAATAAAAACATTTTGTTTAGTAATAAGAAATTTTGATCCGAAAGTAACATTAAAATTTTAATGTTTAACTTTAGTAATGCCAAAATTTAGCCTAAAGCGTAAAACATTTTAATGTCTGAATTAGTAACAAAAAAAATTGGTTTATGAGTATCATAAAATTTCTACAGTAGTAACAGGAAATTTTAGTTTAAATGTAACACAAAATTTTGGTCTAAAAATTTTTAAATTTCGACTTTATTAACACGAAATTGCTTGAAAATACAAGGTTTTTGTTTAGCAAAAAAAAATTTTGATGCGAAAGTAACATCAAATTTTTAAAGTTTGACTTTAGTAATACGAAAGTTTAGCCTAAAGCGTAACACAATTTTTTTTATATCTGACTTGGTAACAAAAAATTTTGGTTTAGCAGTAACATAAAATTTCTACATTAGTAACAGGAAATTTTAGTTTAAACGTAACACAAAATTTTGTAACATTAAATTTTTTAAATTTAACTGTAGTGATACGAACATTTAGTCTGAAGCCTAAAACGAATTTTTTTGTCTGATTTGGTAACACAAAATTTAGTTTAACAGCAACATAAAATTTTTGCATTAGTAACAGGAAATTTTAGTTTAAACGTAACAAAAAATTTTGGTCTAAAAATGAGTCACACAAAATTTTTAAATTTTGACTTCTATAATACGAAATTGTAGTCTAAACCTAACACAAAAATAAAAACTTTTTGTTTATTAATAAGAAATTTTGATCCGAAAGTAACATTAAATTTTTAAAGTTTAACATTAGTAATACGATAATTTAGTCTAAAGCGTAACACGAAATTTTTTATGTCTGACTGAGTAACAAAAAAATTCGATTTAACAGTACCAAAAAATGTCTACAGTAACGGGAAGTTTTAGTTTAAACTTAACAAAATTTTGGTTTAAAATTTTTTTAATTTCGACTCCAGTAACACGAACTTGTAGCCTAAATGTTACAAAAAAATAAAAACTTTGTTTAGTAATAAGAAATTTTGATCCGAAAGTAACATCAAATTTTTGAACTTTAACTTTAGTAATACGGAAATTTAGTCTAAAGCATAACACAAATTTTTTTATGTCTGAATTGGTAACAAAAAAAATTGGTTTAACAGTAACAGAAAATTTTTACATTAGTAACAGGAAATTTTAAGTTAAACGTAACACAAAATTTTGGTCTAAAAGTGAGTAACACAAAATTTTTAAATTTCGACTTCAGTAACACGAAATTGTAGTCTAAACGTTACAAAAAAATAAAAACATTTTGTTTAGTAATAAGAAATTTCGATCAGAAAGTAACATCAAATTTTTGAAGTTTAACTTTAGTAATACGAAAATTTTCTGTAAAGCATAACACGAAATTTTTATGCTAACTTGGTAACAAAAAATTTTGGTTTAACAGTAACATAAAATTTCTATACTAGTAACAGGCAATTTTAGTTTAAACGTAACACAAAATTTTGGTTTAAAAATATTTAAATTTAACTTCAGTAACACGAAATTGTAGTCTAAACGTAACACAAAAATAAAAACTTTTGTTTAGTAATAAGAAATTTTGATCCGAAAGTAACATCAAATTTTTGAACTTTAACTTTAGTAATACGGAAATTTAGTCTAAAGCATAACAAAAATTTTTTTATGTCTGAATTGGTAACAAAAAAAATTGGTTTAACAGTAACAGAAAATTTTTACATTAGTAACAGGAAATTTTAGGTTAAACGTAACACAAAATTTTGGTCTAAAAGTAAGTAACACAAAATTTTTAAATTTCGACTTCAGTAACACGAAATTGTAGTCTAAACGTTACAAAAAAATAAAAACATTTTGTTTAGTAATAAGAAATTTCGATCAGAAAGTAACATCAAATTTTTGAAGTTTAACTTTAGTAATACGAAAATTTTGTGTAAAGCATAACACGAAATTTTTATGCTAACTTGGTAACAAAAAATTTTGGTTTAACAGTAACATAAAATTTCTATATTAGCAACAGGCAATTTTAGTTTAAACGTAACACAAAATTTTGGTCTAAAAATGTTTAAATTTAACTTCAGTAACACGAAATTGTAGTCTAAACGTAACACAAAAATAAAAACTTTTGTTTAGTAATAAGAAATTTTGATCCAAAAGTAACATCAAATTTTTGAACTTTAACTTTAGTAATACGGAAATTTAGTCTAAAGCATAACACAAAATTTTTTATGTCTGAATTGGTAACAAAAAAAATTGGTTTAACAGTAACAGAAAATTTTTACATTAGTAACAGGAAATTTAGGTTAAACGTAACACAAAATTTTGGTCTAAAAGTGAGTAACACAAAATTTTTAAATTTCGACTTCAGTAACACGAAATTGTAGTTTAAACGTTACAAAAAAATAAAGACATTTTGTTTAGGAATAAGAAATTTCGATCAGAAAGTAACATCAAATTTTTGAAGTTTAACTTTAGTAATACGAAAATTTTGTGTAAAGCATAACACGAAATTTTTATGCTAACTTGGTAATAAAAAATTTTGGTTTAACAGTAACATAAAATTTCTATATTAGCAACAGGCAATTTTAGTTTAAACGTAACACAAAATTTTGGTCAAAAACTTTTTAAATTTAACTTCAGTAACACGAAATTGTAGTCTAAACGTAACACAAAAATAAAAACTTTTGTTTAGTAATAAGACACTTTGATCCGAAAGTTACATTACATATTTAAAGTTTTTAACTTTAGTAATACGAAAATTTAGTCTAAAACGTAACACGAAATTTTTTATGTCTGATTTGGTAACAAAAAAATTGATATGGTAAAACAGTAACATAAAATTTCGACATTAGTAACAGACAATTTTAGTTTAAACGTAACACGAATTTTTTCATTTTTGCCTCGGTGAAAACAAATTTTGTTCTGGAAGAACCCCAAAATTAAGAAATTTTAACTGTCAAGCAAACAGCAGGAATTTTTGGTCCAAACGTAACTCTAAACGTAACATAAAATTAAAAAATATTTATGTAATAACAAGAAATTTTGATCCGAAAGTAACATGAAATTTTTAAGTATTGACTTTAGTAACAGAGAAATTTAATCTAAAGCGTAACACAAAGTTTTTAAACTTTGATCGTTAACAATTTTTTAATTTTATTAAATTTTTATTGTTTGCCGGTCTAAATTGGTAATACATAACTGAACTAACCTAAACGAATCAGAGGTTAACTAACTTGAACTAATCGGCTCTTATGGGCCCGCTTTTTGCACTAACTAATCTATAGCGAGAACTGAACGAACCCAAACTAACCAAATCGAAGACTGAACTAAATTAAAATTAACTGAACTACCCAAATTAGCTGAACTATTGAATTAGCAGTTAAATGAAAGCGGTTTTTGCAGGGTGAAATAAAGACATGAGATGTCCTACGATCCAGACATCTATCAGGTAGATTTCTAATACGGTGATTTGTCCTGTTAAACCTTTCAAATGGCGTACGTGACCTCAGTTAGTCCCATCAAAAACTTTGCTTGTAATACAACAATTGTCTCGAATAATAAATATTGCCACAATTAATCACGACACGATAATGACATTGAAGGCAAATGAAGACACACGTTTTTGAGCAAGATGATATTTGTGACAAAATTCGCTATTAAACTTGACCATTGCAGATGCCCAAGTAGAAGACGCTCCATCCGTAGACGCCTCTGACATCGACAATTCAGATTTGATGTCTCAGCTGGAAGAAGAAGCCACCACTTATTTCATCAAACAAAACTTGCGCCAAATGAAAAAAACCACATCGGAAGAGCTCAGGCCTATTGAAAAGTCGAGATTGTTCGACAAAGCCGAGGAACTTTTAAAAAATGAAAAATCTTTCTTAACCGAAAACCACAATCTCGTAACTGATGCAGATTACATGGAAGGTATCACGAGTAGTGATGACACAAATAATGATGACGATGATGCTGGTGACTACGTTTCTGGAGATGCAGTTAGTTGTTGTCATCATAGTTTTAAGTAATGTATTAAAGGTTTTTTTTAAGTTATCTAAAGATGAGGATGAGATTGTTAGCGAAGCCTCAGCCATAGTTGAACCGGACGAGGGTACAGAAGACGAGGCCATGGCTAGTCAGTTATTTTCCGTTGCGGATGAGCTGCTGAAGGAAACAAGCGATGGAAAAGTGATGAGTGTCTTAGCAAATATGAACAAGGAATGTGAAACAGAGCCACCCACCACCTGCGGTACTCCTACCACTCCAGCTCCCACTGTAGCTTCGGTAAGGGCTTTGGAGATGAAGTGACTTATGGAAATGACTTATGTCATTATGATGGTGAATTTCAGACTGAAGAGTGCGAGATGGAAACAGAAGCACCAGCTACAAAAGAAAGTGAGACTGCACATGGCGGTAAACCAAGCGAAGAAAAGCGACTTAGAAGGGGCGGCTCGACGCACATGTACGAAAAATTTAATTGGGGGCCATCACGAAGGCGAAAAGGTACCTGAGATATATTTACAGGGTGTTTAAGAGTTGCAGTGCCGAAAGCTTAAGCGTGAATTCCGCAAAATGTGGAAAAAATACGAGCTAAACTCTGCGGAACAAGTGTCTTCGTTTCTGAGATACAGTCGCTCTTCAACTCTGAAACACCCAGTTGATGGCAAGTGCTTATTATTGGTGGGACGTCTAAAAGATTCCAGGAGTATTATTATTCCTACATACTTGTAGGGTGGGCACACCCTAAGGGCATGGTCGTAACCCAAAAGAGTTAGTAGCCTTATAAATTTTTGTGTATCACGGCTGACCAATACACATTTATAGGGCATTGTTCATAAGGTTTAAAAAGACTTCTTTTGTGAATATCGGAAAATGAATTGGTTGATGAAGTGCTCTGTGCACTTCATATGTGCAACAGTTCTAATTGTGGATCAAGAGTCAAACGAGTCAATCAAGAACCATTTTAATTTCTGGCAGTCTCGTTGGTGATTATATGGTGAATAACCTGCATAATACGTATATATTACTTTTTACAACCACTGTTCAAGATTACAAACATCCTCGAATGATGAGGCCTACATTACCAAAGGCAACATCACCAAGCGACTCCCCCTCTCTCTCTCTCTCTCTCTCTCTCTCTCTCTCTCTCTCTCTCTCTCTCTCTCTCTCTCTCTCTCTCTCTCTCTCTCATTACACAACATTACACAAGAAAAAATAGGCTAGACTTATATTTGTCTGTGGCTTAAAGTGGTCACCAAAATGTTTATTTGTTCCTATCATTTTGATTTATAAATGTCACTCTGACAGTCTAATTAAGCAAAATTAATATTTCTAAGCAATTTTCGGGTTTTTGCATTTCTTATCCAAGCAAATACTGTTAAATTTATTATACTATTTCGGTAATGAAAGAAAAAGTGGAAATTTGCCAACCACTATCCAGGAAACTGTATCAAAGACACTAGGAAAAATGACTGATCGGAACTTTTGTAAGTGGGCAGAGTTCTAAAAAAAAAAAACAAAAATCTACGCCTCACACCAAACATTGTGCGAACATGGACATGTTGGTTTTTCCAGTGTACCGCAATAGAATTGACACGAACTGTAGCAAAAGGGTATTACTGCAAGCATATAGATGACGAGCTTAAATCGGAGCATGTATAGCAAAGGTTTGGCAACATGCATTAGATACACTACTGTAAAAGTAGGTACTGCGACAATTCTTTATAACACACCGAAAAATTAATAAAGGATTAGTGGGAAAGAGAAAAAGTACTAAATTGTGAAGTAGCGCCAATCATTCATTTCTACAGCAGAGGCAGTTTATCCAAGAAATATTGGTCGCCAAAAAAAGAACAACGGGTGGTGATGAAAGTAGGGATAGAATGAGAGATTTGCGCCACTTCCCGAAAGTGCCCGAACCAATCGGGAACGTTCTACCCCCACCCTGCTACCTCTACAGGCTTTTAAGTCCCGCCCCCCCCCCCGACCAATCAGAATCCTTAAATCTCAGTCTGGTACCTGTATAATCCCTTGAGCCCCACCCTCAACCAATCAGAAGCGACCTAGCCGACCAATACAAAGGCACACATTTGCCCGAAACCTTAACTCCACCCTTCTCCGAAAAGGCTCCACCACCCTTCACCGAAATCTGTCCAGGGGCGTAGTCAGTCCTTCGGTACCATAAATATTTTCGGTTGGTACGCCTCTGTTTGACTGCATAGATTTTTAGTGGGGTCTCCAAGCACGTAATAGGACCGTACCAACCGAAAATATTTATGGTACGGCAGAGGACTGAGTACGCCTTTGTGCCTTTGTATTGGTCGGCTAGATCGCTTCTGATTGGTTGAGGGTGGGGCTTAAGGGATTACACAGGTACCAGACTGAGATTTAACGATTTTGATTGGTCGGTGGCGGGGCTTAAAAGCCTGCAGAGGTAGCAGGGTGGGGGTAGGACGTTCCCGATTGGTTCGGGCAAGTGGCGCAGAACTCTCATTCTATCGCTACTGATCAAGAAAAAGGTGTTTGGTCTCTAGTCTACCATACGACATACTTTTTAACAAGGTGGATATCTTACGTCAAACGCAACGTTACTATCCGAGACCAAAGAGGAAAGTCATTAAGATTTTCAAGCACAAGAACAACTTCGACAGGAAAGAGGAAATTACGGCCCTAATTCAGACCGTAAGTGAGTTCTGCGACATATGCGTTATGTGCGACAAAACTGTGCTTTAACCCTTCCCCCGTCCTTCCACTTCAGCATGGCGGTGACAGTAAAAATATCACGCAGCGTTTAAAGCTAAAATCAGTCAAGGTCGAGACGCAAGGAAGATCACTTCGCCCATTGCTTCATCGCAATTGATAATGTCCAACGTAGTTATGGGCGAACCGTCATTAAGAAATTCCATTAGACCGCGCACACAAAATTGTATCTTTAGTTAACAGCTATAAGCAATTGTGTTGTAGAACATCTATTCTTGTATCTGATAATTAAAAAACATCTTTATCTTTTATTCCCAATCTAAAATTTAATAAATTTAGCCGAGTTTCAGATTTGTTCTTCTTTAAAACACCTATGATTAATGCAGAAATTACTTAATGTTTTCTGGAAAATATGATTTTTTGCTTAGGAACGTTTAGAACCAATTTTTGAATCCTATATTGTTTTAATTGTTTCCTATTTCTTCCAGTTTTTGTTTAAAGTTGGTTTTGTTTCTAATGTGCACTCTTCAATCGATATGACATGATTCTTTTCAAACCGTAACTAACAAGAAGTGACCAAATTCTTCTAATATCTGATATATTTTTAAGTGTGAAGTAAAAGTAAATTCTAGAATTAATTTGGTACTCTACGCATTCTACGAGTAGTTAATCCGAATAACGTTCCGAAAAAGCTTAATGTCATTTGATATAATGACTTATGACTATGACAAGCTAACCTCGAATTGTTTACAACATCAGGAAACATTTTGGTAGTCACTGTGTTCTCTGATTTGATTCATATGGTTAGTGGACTTTGGACCCGCCAGTTAAGAACCGATGCGACTATGGCATAGTTCTTTTCAGCATACATTTGCTTAGATGCTCTACTACATTTTCAAATTGCCTGTTTCCCTATAACCGTTACGCACGTTAGAATCTCTCTCTCTCTCTCTCTCTCTCTCTCTCTCTCTCTCTCTCTCTTTCTTTTTCTGTGGGAAAGATAGCATAGTTCTTTTTGGCATACACCTGATTGCATGCTCTACTACCTTTTCATAGGCACCCTGCTCCTGGGGCAAACTTTACCTATTGCCTAGACCCAAGTGTCCATGAGCAGGGTGTGTCCTGCTCTTGGAGCAAAGCATCCCCTATTACCTAAGCGCAAGTCTCAGTGGTAAGGGTGTAGGGCAAAACAAGTTCAGTTTGCCTAAAGATTGTTGAATGACTCTGCCTGTAAAATTGCCAATGAATAGAAGAAAAATGTCCGTAGAAATGTCTTTAGAGCTGTTTCCCATTGGTGGAACATTTCATATCCAAGTTGGTAGAAATTTTCTTGTGAAAACGCAGGGACGTTAGCGCCTGACCCCGGTAACCAACACTTTCATAGGCAAAACAGCATTTGATTCTCTTTTAAAACTTTCTAAATCAATTCCCAAGTAATAAGCACTCACAGAATCTTTTGGTAAGGAAATGTGAAGGTTTTATAACAAAAGATCTTTAGTGTCTTTTAGTCGAATATAAACGCGCAAAGCTTGTTGTGTGCTCATATTTTATGTAGAGTTGCTCTCTATCCTAACTCTATTTCTATTTTTTTTTTTTAGTTTTACAGTTTTCTGAGTTAACTTAGCTAAACCAGTTAATTTGTAGTGACCTCTGGCTAAATGTCGCTCTTGTATCGTCAGTCGTGATCGAAGTCGTAAGGTCTGAGACTAAGTCAATTCCAATTTAAAGTTTTGACACTTTGGACTATATGGTACTGTTGCATAATATGACAATTCTTAGCAGAATTAAAGGATAATTTGTTCTGTTTGGAGCTAGAGTTATTCACTGAAACACTGTCGTATACACATTCAAATATTTCCTCATTTATTCTTAAGCTGTCATTCACGTCACGGGCATAGAGTTGACATCTAGTTACAGGGTGGCTTGTGTAACATTTTTAGCTAAGTCAACTTCCAAGAGCGCCAGCTGGCTGTTTATTAAATATGGCACACACGCTTTATTCATGTCAAAGATATAAACCGTTTAGAGGATAGGAAAGTTTATTTAACGGAAAACTGTGCCACCCTGTGTCTGTGATCAACAGTGTACCAATTTTATCAAAAACCTATTAGTGCGACAGTGTTTCAACGAACTTTACTCCAAGACAGGTAAAACATCTCTTTTTTATAAACAGCATTTATTTTGTAATTATTACTACATTTTCCTTGATTATAGATGTAAAGGCAGAACAATCTACAGCAAAACCTATGTACACAACTTGTGACATATGCAAAGGCGATGAGGACGAAGAAACCAAAAAATCAGAATCCTCCTCAAGTATATCAACTAAAGCCAGTTCATCCGCTGCCGGTGAATCCACTCACGAATCATCTGAATCTACTTCGTCAAGCCACGCAGCTGGTCAATCAAGCGCCAATGGCACTGAAACTAGTGGTCAATTAACAGCCACAAATATAGGAATAGTTAGTGAAAACCCTATCTTGGGATCTTCTGCTAGCATTGAAAGCATTCACGACGAAGAAGCGTCCTCCTTAGAAACCAGTACTCTTGCATCTGTAATATCAGAAACATCCTTAGAAGCCTCAAGTGAGGGATCAGCCCACACAACAACCCATGAAACTGAAATAAGCACAAGAACTGAAGTTAGCTCAAGTGAGGGATCATCAACAACACATGGAACTGAGATAAGCACAGGAACTGAAGCTAGCTCAAGTGAAGGATCAGTCCAAACAACAACACATGAAACTGAGATAAGTAAAGAGGTGACAGAAACTCTACAACCAAGTGAGACATCTACCCAGGCTGCAAGCGAAGGAGAGCATAGCGTGACTGGTGAAGAAAATGGATCAAGTTTAAGTGTGGAAACAACTGAAACAGTCAGCCCAGAAACCACAGAATCAGAACACGCCCAAGCCACAAGTGAGGAAGTGCATGGATCAACAATCGCGACTCACACTGAAGAAACAGTCAGTCAAGAGAGCGGAATGACGATGGTATCGGAACATGCATCCTCCAGTACTCGAGAAGAGCACAGTTCTGAAGAAGCTGAATCAACGATTGCTACAGAAAGTACTGCACGCAGCCACGAAAGTGAGGAAACCGCCAGAAGCGAAGAGATGCATAGTTCTGAACAAGCTGCATCTAATACTGCTGCAGAAGGTAGTGAAACCACTAAGAAAGGCGAAACAGAGAGTCACGAAAGTGGGGAAACTACGCTAGGGTTACATCCTACCACAAGTGAAGTGGAACACAGCTCTGGGGAATCCGAATCTAATACTGCCACAGAAATCACTACAAGTGCAGAATCAGAGAGCCAACAGAGCACTTTAGGAGAGCACGGGTTGTCCACAGAGCATAGCAGGCAGGAGGGTGCAAAAACTACTACAAGCGAGGAGACCAGCAGTCAAGGCACAGCCGAAACGGAACACACTAGCGAAGGAACTGGTTCGCATAGTACCGTAGAGTCTACCGAAACAGTTAGCAAAGATATTGAGACTACTACAGAAGGGCCGGCAAAAAGTACTGAAGAATCTGAGTCCCATACTGTAGAATCTACTGAACGGAGCACCGAGGTTGCAGCAGAAAGTACTTCAAGTGAGGAAAGCAGTAGTCATGGCACGGAACAAACTGGTTCACAGACTGCAACAGAATCTACAGAAACAGTTAGCAAAGAAAGTGAAACAACTAGTACTGAAGAGTTTAGGTCTCACACTGAAGCTGGAGCTATAGAAACTACTGAACAGAGCAGCGGGATTCCAGCAAACAGTCCGTTAAGTGAGGAGACTAAGCACAGTACCGAAGAAACTGGTTCAAATACTGAATCAGAGACTACTACAGAACGTCCAAGTGAAGAAACAGAACATCAAGAACCTGGTGCTGTAGAGACTACCGAACATAAAGAGGCTGAAATGAAAGAATCAAAATATAGCACGGAAGGAGTCACAACTACCACACCAGAAGGAATACACTCCAGTGAAACTAGTGAAACCTTGACCTCTAAGGCTAGCACTGAAGAAGCTGCATCTCATTCAATAGCAGAAACTTCCGCACTATCGCAAGAAACAATTTCTGAGGAAGCAACCTCAGAGCGTGGCTCGGAGAAAACCGAAGGGGAGCATAGTGCGGAAACAACGGAATCACAACCTGAAGAAACCGCTTTACGTTCTGAACCAGAGCAATCCTCAGCACCAACGGTAGAGGTTGGTGAGAGTAGCAAGGGAGAAGAAGTAAAAAATGCGTCTCATTACACTGAGATGGAAATAACTGGATCGTCAACTATTACACAGTCTTCGGCAACAGAAGAGTCGGTCTCGAGTGCTGAATCAACCAGTAGCATTGAAAGCAAGGAAACCGAAAGAACTGAAGCAAAATCGTCTGAATCTGAAAAAATGAAAGTTACAGACCACAGTTTGGAAGCAACTATGAATCATACTGCTGCAGCAAGTAAAGAAGGTATTGAAGAAACTACTGCGATCGAATCAACAACGGAGGAAACGTCGAAGAAAAGTGAAGGATCCCTAACTCCATCAAGTGAAGAAAATACGGAAGTGTGTGTAACTTGAAATGATTTAACAACGTTTTGTTAGCAATGGTCTTTGATTTGCTTAAAATAACTTAACAAAACATTGTTAATTTATATGTGCCCAGTATTAATAATGTGTGCCCACACAAAAAATAACTACTTTGGTTTTTTCTAGTGCGTCCTCGTCCAAATTACCGACGACTGATGCTGAGTCTTTGGAAATGTGCCAACTATTATGCGTAATGGAGGCCAAGAAAACAACACTGGCTGGTAGTACCCATTCAATCGAGGCATCTGTTTCAACAGAAGAGACTGCAAATATTACAGAATCTAAAAAGAGTGAAGGAAGTACTGAGAGCACTCAAGAAGCTGCAGCTAGTAAAACTGCAATTACTGAATCTGAAACCCACTCGAAGGCAACAGCCATTAGTGCTGAGACTTCCTCAATAAGCACCCAAGAGATCTTCAGTAAAACCTCCCATTCAACAGAGTCATCTCTTTCAGTAGAAGAGACAACGCTTACTACAGAATCTGAAAGCACTGATGAAGCTACAGCTAGTAAAAGTACTTTGACTGAATCTGAAACGCACTCTAAGGCAACCACTATTAGTATTGAGACTTCCTCTATAAGCACACAAGAGATCTTAAGTAAAACAGCTCATTCAACCAATGCATCTGTTTCAATAAAAGAGACCTCAAGAACTACAGAATCCGAAACCAACGAAACCACTGAAGAAACTAGAGCTAGTAACAGTACTATAACTGAATCTGAAACTTATCCAACTAAGGCAACCATTGGTGTTGAGACTTCCTCTGTAAGGACACAAGATATCCCCACTAAAACAGCTCCACCGAAAGAGTCAGAAAGTGAACAACGTTTCAGAAATACTACTCTTGAAAGTTCAACTGAGACAGTTGCTGAGTCAACTAAGGGAATCGTGTCTACAGTTATTGAAAGTGCTGAGGGTCCCGAACGTCCTAATACGGAATTTAAGGGCCTAGATGTCATTCCTAAGACCACAAAAGTAGTGGATTTAGTTTGGAGAACGGGAACTCACCACTTTACAAGGATAATCGAGGAACACAAAATATTCAATGAGGATGACGAAGTGATTGGAATTACGAATATTTCGAAATTGCTGTATGTTACAGGAGGGAGAGGTATGTCACAATTCGATCATAATTGGCCACTTATTCATCTCACTACATGTCCGTTAACTCGAATGTATAACATTACATCGAACAATATTAAACTTAGCCTTTGTAGTTTCAGAAATCATGGAAAGAACAGAACGCTCCACTGTAACCACTACTGAAGCTTCCACTACCAAAGTAAGCACTAAAAGCTCTGGTATCAATGGAGAACAATCCAAAACCTTAGGCAGCAAAATCACAGAACACACGTCATCTGAAGAACAAACTGAAAAAGTATCATCTAGCAGCACCAAGCTCTCTACTCAAACATCAGAAACAAATTCAACTCTTGAGGAAACTACAGCCTACAGCGAGAGAACGGAACACGCGACTACTGCCTCTTCCCAAGCTGTAGAGGAGACCTCACATGCTCCAACTGACATGACTTTGCAACCCTTTACCATTCCCACAACGGAAAATCCTACAAATACCAATACGCATGGTCCAACGGCTTCCACTGTGACCATTTGCGAATATTGTGACGACTATGCGACTTAGTGGATTTTGGATATTACTTGTATAAGACTTGGTTTGTTCCTGTAGTATCGTAAGAAAAACATGTAAGCTAATTAGTGACAATTAAACTTCTACCAAGGAATAATTTTTGTGTTTTCGAGCCTCATTCAGCTACTCTTGATATTTTTTTTTACTAAAGCTCATCTGGTGGTGGTCATCAACAAAAGCTTAAAACCTCTGTTGCTTCATTGAGGTTTCTGAATAGTCTCTTAACCATAGAGATTTATCCCTTAGAGATCTCTTCTAACTACTTTTGTGGTGGCTACGTCGTATTCTATACATCTAGTCTCGCAATCTACATGTGTGAAAGGTACATCACCATCCGGACATATTCAGCAATCTTCCAACAGTTGAAGAAAGCCTGATAAGCCTCTTTCCTTCACCACGCAATGCGTAATCTTTGTCCTCTTCCAGACCTTCCTCCAACTCAATAGTTTCATCCGTTCGCAAGCACCTCTGATACATTCACATTTCACAAGTGGAAAGAAAACCTAATTCAATTCTTTTACTTAGACAGGAAGAAAAAAACCTCATTAGCACTGTCCTCAGCAGAGATCACTTCAGAAATAACAGAAAAATTAGAAGTATCAGAAGATGAAGCAAGTTTTCCAACTGAATCCACTGTATCATTAGCAACACAACTTTTCCAAACGAAACAAGGTAACCACATGGAAAAAGTTGAAAGAAAGACTGAAGAATCTATAAAAGAACCGAGGTTTACTGGGGAAGCATCTTTACCTACTGAGCAGATACGAGAATTTAGTAAAGCAGAAACACCTTACAGCCAAAGATCTTCGACAATAGCAGAAGAAAGTTGGAAAGGGGTGGGTAACAATGATAAAGAAGATGAAGATGAAACAAGGTCTGAGGTAAACAATTCCATGGAGCCTGAAACTAGCGGTGTAGAGTACAGCACAGAGCTGACTGCTTTATCTGGAAGGCACCTAACAAAATTGCAGAGCAGTGGAAGTGAAGAAAATGTCAACAAATTTTCAACAGAAAAGTCTACAGAAGAATTTGCAAGTCTATCGCGGGAACAAGGTAAAACAGAAGAGACTGAAAAGCTAAAAAATGGAACGAGCAGGAGCACTGTAATTGAAGATGAAGCAAGAACTGAGGAAAAGATTTCCATTGAGCTTGAAACCAGCAGAGTAGAATACACTACAGAATTGACTGCTCTATTTGGAGGGCAACTATCGAAAAAGCATAGCAGTAAAAATGAAGAAACCTTGAACGAATATTCAACAGAAAAGTTTACAGAACAATTTGCAAGTATATCACAGAAGCAAGGTAAAACAGAAGATACTGAACACTCCACAAAAGAGCCTATGGAGCAAGCGAAAGGAACTAGCGGGAGCACTATAAGTGAAAAACACTACAGAAAGCTACATAAGGAAATCCAAACCGAATGGAATGTAACCAGCAAAGAACACGAGAAAATTCGAGTATCTCTAACAACCACCGAACAGAATGAATCGCACCAACTTAATTACACACAGAAAATCTCCAAGTTGCTGAAAAGCAAACAAGATATCATGGAGAACTTAAAATTGCTTTGCACTGAATGCTACTGGTCGAAACTAGGCTCAAACATCTCAAAAGCTTTCCATGTTGACAGAGAAGGTTACACTGGTAAATCTTCGGATTATCCAGAAGAGCATATGGATCACACAACTTGGAAATCATCATCTTTTTTCCTTGAAAGTCCCTCTGAAAGTTTGCACCAAAACCCATCATCGAACCAGAAATATAACGAAATGTTGTTAAGCTCCACCGCACAACACTCTATGGCCATTTCTGAACTAACAAAAATATCAGTTACTGATCAATCAGAATCCAGAGTTACTGAACAATACAGTACTGAAATAAGTACAGAACTGTCTTTAAGCTTGAGTGATCAACAATCATCTACTGAGCAACATAGAACTGAGATTATTGAAGAACATGAATCCGAAAGATCATTTGCTGCTTCTTCTTTTGAAACATCCACCGAAAACATAGTTTCACTAAGCTTAAAGAATGCTTTAGAAGGGCCTTCTACCACTAAATTAATAAATGCTAGCCAAGGTACAGAATTCTCTCTGTTACCACCATTTACTGCTTTTGGCACTGAGACTAGCAGAATTGAGAAAACATCAGTATCCAGCACTGAGGAATATAGCAGCAGTGTAAATACAGAATTATTATCAAGTTCATTCTCCTCTCCAAAAGAAGAAACTTCTTCTATAGAAAAAGCTACTTTAGCTAGTCTGAAAACAGTAGCATCGATTAGATACTCCGAAGTTCAGGAAGCCTCTACTGCTCCCTCAGCCCCATTAGCCATCCAAGTTTCTGAAGAATTTTCAAGATCAACTTTTCCTGAAACAGATTTAACACCAACTCCATCAAGACATTTAATAGAGAGCAAAGAAGAATTAGAAACCCTATTTGAATTTGAAAACAGAAGCACTGGCCAAACTTTCGTCTTCACAGTTGAAGAAACTCTAGCTCCTAGTATTCTAACCGCAAGCAGCTCTTTAGGACATACCGAGATGTACACCTTTCAAGCAAGCGAGCAATATAAATCGGAGGTTATGGAAGTTGATAAAGTTGTTAATGTGACACATAAAATTGAGGAAACTTCAAAGTCACCGAAAGATTTGGTATCAACGGTTGAGCACTTACCAAAAAAAGATGAAGAGAAAAGTGAAACTTTAATCTCAGAGTCAAATGGATCACGAGCCTCCACTGAGCACCTCCAAGATAAATCTACTACTCGTGAGGAATCAACTGTTGAATTCTCAACAGAATGGGATGAAGAAAGTACAGTATCAGAATCAACTATGACATCAACTGTATTATCAGCCTCTAGTGAGTACCTTGAAGGTAAATCTACCCAATATTCTGAGATATCTGCTGTAGCGTATGCTCAACGAACCGTGACATCCACAGACTCAGAAGGACCTAAATTAGTTAGCGAAGCTAAGAGTACCCAATTTAAACCGCTGAGTCAAACTTTAAGTTTCGGATCTTCGGAAGCTGAGACTGCTGAGGCAACGCCTTGCACAATAAAAGAGAGTCTCAGTCATATAAGTACCCACACATTGCTGCCTTCTATGCATGAAGAGAGTGCACCTATAGAACAAAGTGGTACTACGAAAAGTGCACATAAAGTTGAGGTGTCAGAGTCGCCAAAAAATATGGAAATTTATAAGGAATTAACAATGGAAGGTTCTTCAAAAGAAGATGAAGAAACGACTGACCATAAAATCTCAGAGTCAGCTTCGACATCAACTGGAACTCCAGTCACTACTTACTACATAGAAGGTACCCCTACACTGCAATCTAAGACAGCGGTAGAGTATGGGCAATCAACTGAGAGTCATAATACTTTATCTACAGAGATACGAGGTCTTAATCTAGTTACCAAACCCGAAAGTGAAAGTGAATTTACACTTTCACAACAGGTGACGCAATCTTTTAGATTTACATCTTCAGAATCTAATACTGAAGCGATATCTTCTAAAATGGGAACGTCAGAAGAGAGCACCAATGATTCAGGAGATCACACATTGCTGCAAGAGAGTGCACATACAGAAGAAAGTATTACGAAAAGTGTACATACAGTTGGGGTGTCAGAGTTGACAAAACATATGGAAATTAATAAAGAATTTACAGTGGAACATTCTTTAAAAGAAGCGGCCGAACGTATAATCTCAGAGTCAGCTTCGACATCAACTGGAACTTTAGTCACCACTGAGACACCTGTAGAGTATGGGCAACCAACTGCCACTCAGAAAACCATATCTACAAAGGTACAAAGTGCTAATCTGTTTACTGAACCCGAAAGTGAGAGCGTATTTACACTATCCAAACAGCTAACGCACACTAAGTCTTCTGAATCTGATGCTGAAGCGATATCTTCTATAATGAGAACGTCGAAAGAGAGCTTACATGATCACACATTGACTAAAGAAATCAGTGAAACTAGAGAAAAAACAAGTTTAGTGACATTTGCCACCAAGCAAGAATTACTTGCAAGAAATACCCAGAGCGTCGAAAGTGGTGTCAGTGCTGCTCCAACCAAACCAGGCAGCTATCAAAGTTCACCTTTCAGTGTAAGAACAACCTTCCGTGAATCATTGGTTACTGAGTTAGAAGTGACGTCTTCTGAGTCACCTCATTCCCAAGAAACCATATATGCTCGACCTAATGTGCTTGCACACCAACAACTTGGTGAAGTTGTTGAGGGCGAAAACTTAATGCTAACATCAGCAATGCCGACTGAAGATAGTGGGTTATCTCAGCTATTGGGCAATGCTCCAGCATCATCCACGAAATTACCTTACAAAACTGTAGTAATCAAAAAGAAACCGGCAGTATGTGAAGAGTTTAGTCCCCTAAGGAATTATGGAGAGGAGATTGAAGAAAAAAGTGGGCTTGCAGGCCCCGGTGGCTCAACTATGGAGAGAAGTGAAACTCTGAGAGAAGAGTTTAGCGAAAACGCAAAAAAGGTAGGAACGACTTTTGTAGGTGGTAAAGAAATTATTGGTGAGGACTTCAGTGAGACTGAATTTCACAGAAAGACAACACCGTCAACTAAGGACAAGACAGTTGGTGCTAGTGCTCGTGGACTCGTAGTTTCAAGTACTAAGGAAAGAAGTACAACAGGAAGTATAGGAGAAACTTTTCTGTCAGTCAGTCACACAATGTCAGAATTAATACCAAGAGAGACTGCTGCTGGAGAAAATCATAGTTCTAGTGAACATTCTGAGGAATACTCATCAGCTGGTACAGTAGTGACTGAAGAAGTGAGTGTCAAAGCAAAAGAGAAAGTAATAGAATTAGAAACCGAAGAATCATTATTGAAAAAGGAAAAATCTACAGAAGTCAGTGGAGAGTATTTCGCAGAACATAGCACTTTACAAGAAGAAATACTAAGCGAAGCTGCAGAAAGAATATATCCAACTACAGGCATTCATGAGATATCCAGAGGAAGTTCAATAGTGGGTGAAACGTATTCCCATAAAGACGAAAACATACACGAATTGACGGGAGTAAAAGACATGACTGGAAAGAGTGAAAAGGAAGAGGTGGAATTACGTCTTCCTGCCACTAGTAGGATCTTTCATTCTACTACTGAAACAATTGATATATCAGAAGAATCCTTAGCTTCTAAGAAAAAACTCAGTTCGGGAGAAGTTGTACATGAAACTTCAACAAAAGGGACTCTAGAATTCCATTCAGCTAAGAGTGGTGGAGAAGTTGAACTCACAGAATTAGAGGAATACTCTTCTGGTGCCAGTGGTGATTATTCGAAAAGTGTAGCTGGAGAACCAACAAGAATTGAGAAAGATGAAGTTGAGACCTCCGGTAAAACTGTGAAGAGTACTGTAGGTAAAGAATCAGCATATTCTAGTACCATATATCGTGAGGAAACTGAAGAAATTGACTCAGTCAGCATACAAAACAAAGGGACATCTATGGTAGAAGAAAAGTCTTCATCGGTTGTGAGATCAAGTGAAAAGACGCATTTGCCAGAAAAATCCACAAAAGTTGCTAAGACTATATCTACAATTTCAATTAAAGCAAAAGTTTCAACTTCAGCTCTAGGGGAAATTCTTGAAACAGAACTTTTGTACACTGGAGAAAACTCTCAATACAGTTGGAGAAACAGCTTTGCTCAATACGCTGAGCACAGTAGTGACAGAACAGTTGCAGGCAATTACTCTTTTGTGGTAGGTACTGAACAGCATGTGACAAGAACACCACTCATTCCCTGGGAAGAAGTGTCAAAATCCAGAGAAATAGAAGTTGATGAAGAAGTTATCGAATTACCTGACAAATTAGAAGAACTTACATCTATTGCACCATCAACTCTTACCAAAGAAAGACGAGAAAACGAGGTTACTGTAGAAGAGGGAAGTGTTGAAAGAAAACCAAAAACCAAGTCTACAACGAAATCAGACATTACCAGCGTTTCCAAAATTATTCCTAAAGAAAATGATCTGGAAACTGCCTTAACAGAACACAAACAAGAAACGGTTGTTGAAAATCAAGGCAAATTTGAAGAAAGTACGCAAGAACAAACGAAGATGAATAAGAAAGAGGACTCGGATCTAAGGATGAAGACAGAGAAAAGCGAAAGAGCTGAAGTTGAAGCAGAAGCTACAGTAGAAATTAAAGTCACAAAAGTATCTACGAGCAGTGGACATACTCAAAAACCAAAATCTACAAGAGTTTTTGACATCTCCGACAAGGCAAAAACCGAAGCTCAAGATAAACTAAAGAACGCAATAAAAGATATCGGACAGTCAGAAGAAATTACTACAGAATATTCTCACGTGGAGAAAGCAAACAAAGGATTGAACGAAAATGGTACGATAGAGAAGATCCAAAGCAGTAGCAAACATGAAACAAGCACTTCTAACCCGATTAGTCTTATATCCTCAACTTCTTTATCTTCCCGCAGACATGGAACTGCAACTTCCATTCTGGAAGCCTCAGAAGTTCCGCAAACTACTCACTCGAAACTATCATCAAAGTTTTTAATAGACGCACAGCTGGATCGTTTGCAAGAAGGAGTGAACTTAAGCTACATATCTGCCATGCCTACCGAAGGCTTTCATTTGTACTCCTTTAAAGACGAATCCACAACTACAGCCCTTGCCAAGCATATATCAAGTGTTAGTAAATCTGCTCAGACTTCAATCAAGGGCTCTGCTGGATCACATCCTTCTAACATGACTCAACCTGGCTATAGTAGCTCAATTAGATCCTCAGGAAGTGAATACACCCATTTGAAGATGACCTCAACTTCAACCTCCAGTTCTTTGGCTAAGACCACACTTGCAGGTGAGCGTTCTTCTAGAGTATGCTTAAAAGAAAGAGGGTTTTTTATAGGTTAGTTAGTTTGACAGTTGTCTACATCGTTCAACCTCAAACACGGATATTTCGGTCATTTTTGTGCGTAAATGGTATTAATCTATATTTTAATTGTGTTATGCCTTGCAGGAACTACATCTGAAGGAGAAGCAAGCGCTGCAGATGAAACAGTCGGCGAATCAAGTAAGCTACTCAACTCTTCTATTCTCAGTTACCAGTTTACCTATAATTACAGGCTTTGTAAGTAAAGAAAAGGCGACACACACAAGCCAAATTTCGGGTGAACATCATGAGAAAACAGCTTCTTCTAGAGCTGGCTATGAACATCCTCATGTTAAAGACCATACGGACCTCGATCATGAACATTTTGATAAGACTACCAAAGCCGTTGAAAAAGGAAAGGAATTAGAGACTAGTGCAACAAGTGAAAAGAGTGGTAAAGAACCGTTAAAGCCTGCTTATTCGCCATTATCCGAAGAATCTGCAACCAAAGGAAAAAGTACAGACGGAGGGGAAATCGAAAATGAGGAACCGAGTGATTCAACGTTTAAAAGTGTGGGATCTGGTTCAACTGAATATCATTTAGAAGCAGGAATCGAAGTGTCGCAGTCAGAAAACTCACACCAGAAAACTCAGCCTAAAAACGAAATGGAAGAAAGTGAAGCTCCAGAGTCTGAAACAATGGAAAGCGTCGAGATCGAAGAAGAAGAGAATGGAGAAAATGGACGTGACACTTCGAGCGGGAATATGCTCACTGAACCTGTTGAAGAAGAGATTTCAAAGATGCCAGGGTCTAGGGTCACACATTCTTTTTCTGAAAGCATTACAAATGAAGAGGTTTCGTTAAGTGAATCAGAGGAGAGGATGGAGACTACTTCCAATAAAGGGTCAGTGTCTGCTTCAGGATATAACAAACAACATTCACATGAAACTACGCATAAACATGTTGAAAGTGAAGGGTCTAGTTCCATTGGGGAACACGATCATCAAGCTGGAACCCACCCAACACATGCAACTAAAGAAAGTAGCATGTCAGCCTCCGGTACAGCTGAAAGAACAGAAACTGTAGAACACGAATCAGAAGCAACTACTTCTAGAGAGAAGTCCCTTTCGATTTCAGCTCGTAGTGACCAGCACAGTGAGACAACGCGTGAGCCTATCGAAACTAGTGCTGGTTCTATTGAGGCTTCTGAGCATGAAGCTGCAACTCACTCAACCCACGTGACCAAAGAAGACCGCTCTTCTGCTTCCAGCTCACTTGAAGAAAATGAGACACCGGTAAAACTCGAACATGAGTTAGAAGAGAGTGCAGAAACTACTTCCCGAGACGAGTCACTTTCTGTTTCAGCGAATAATAACCAGCACTTTCAAAAGACAACTCGTGAGCCTATCGAGAATAGTGCCGACTCTATTGAGGTTTCTGAGCATGAAGGTGCAACAAAGCATGGAACTCACTCGACTCATGTGACGAAAGAAGGTGAGGTATCTAGTTCACTTGAAGCTGGCACCTCAAGCTCACATGAGACCAGTGAACATGAATCAGAAGAGAGTGATGCAACTACTTCCCGAGAGGGGTCACTGTCGGTTTCAGCGAGCAGTGAGCAGCATTTTCAAGAGACAACTCTAAGGTCTATCGAAAATAACGCTGAAACTATTGAGGTTTCTGAGCATGAGGCGGCAACAAAGCATGGAACTCATTCGACTCATGTGACGAAAGAAGGTGAGGTATCAAGTTCACTTGAAGCTGGCACTTCAAGCTCACATCAGCCCAGTGAACATAAGTCAGAAGAGAATGGAACTACTTCCCTAGAGGGGTCACTGTCTGTTTCAGGGAGCAGTGACCAGCATTTTCGAGAGACAACTCTAGGGCCTATCGAAAATAACGCTGAAACTATTGAGGTTTCTGAGCATGACGCGGCAACAAAGCATGGAACTCACTTAATACATGTGACCAAAGAAGGTGAGGTGTCAGTTTCCAGAACACTTGAAGGAAATGAGGCAACCATAAAACTAAAGCATAAATTAGCTGAAGGAACTGAAGAAGTAGTGAAAGATCATACCTCTGAAGTCAGTGATACTCATTTTAAAACCACAAATGAAGAAATGAAGGAAACTGAAGAAGAGGAAGTGACGACATTAGGGAACGAAAATGTGGAGACAAGTAAAGAGCATTCAGTGGAAACCGAATCAGTTTCCCAAGGCTTAAGCCAGACCACTGAAGAAGGGGTTCAAAATTTCACTGATATTACCGAAGAAAGTAAGCCAACGGGAACAAACCAAAAGGAGACAGGCGCAGAAAGAACGCAAGAAAGCAATAATGAGGGTGTAACCACTTCGCTCGTTCGTCATAATGAATACTCAAAAGAAGAGGAAACTCATACTAAAGAAGAAGAAAATCTCCACAAGCAAACTATAGTAAGTGAAATATCGGCTGAAACCGGTTTAGAAAGCACTCACACTCATGTTCAGTCTACACTTACTGAGGAAGTAGAGGTTTCGCCTGAATCTGGTGAAGCAACAAAAGTGGTAGAACGGTATACTAAAGAAGAATTATCTGATCATGAAAATTCCATTACACCGACTTTTGAAACTGGTCCCCAAATAGAACATGGCACTCGTATTGAAACGACAAATATCGAACAAACAGAGGAATCGTTAGAAATAGAAAAGCACGGTACTTCAGAGGAGACAAATCATCACATAACTGCTGAAGATCATGTCACCTTTGAATTAAGTGAAACGCAGGGCAGAGGTGAAACAGAAGGTGCTTATAAAGAATCTGCAGAAGAAGAATCAGGTGCTACTAAAGAGCAAAAACTAACACAACCTGAATCATTAGAGCAAGAAAAGCTTGAATCTACGTCAACTCTCATACATCAGGAGTCCTCTGAAAAAGGAAATATTTTGACATCGACCGAAAAAGGAATTCATCATAGCAAAACAGAGGTAATTGAGGAAACTAGCTCAACTGAATCCCAAAAATCTTCACTGGAGACCTCTTGGTCTAGGGAAGCTGCAGAAACTAAAGAAGCCACAGAAGGGAAGTTAACAGAAGAAAGTCTAGTGGCCAGCGAATCTTCAGAACTTGAAACTTCTGCTTCTTCCAGATTTATTGGAAAGAAAACATCAGAAGGGGAGTTATTACACAGTACCACTCATCAAGAGCCTTCTGAAGAAACTCATTCTATACAAACTATAGAATTTTATTCTACTATAGAAGTCGAATCAGTTCTTGCAGGGTTTGGAACCACGCCTTGTGAGTATTGCGATCAAAAAACGTCACAAGGAATAGAAGAGAGTACTAAAGTCTCACAAACACTTTATAATTTTAAAAAAACAGAAGGCGAAATGAATATTGAATTTTCTGCTAAGGAATTTGAAGAAACAAGTACTAAATTTTCTAGTAGAGTTGAGACTGCTAAGGAACTTGAGGAAACAAGTACTGAGTTTTCTACTAAAATTGGGACTGCTAAGGAACTTGAAGAAACCAGTATTACGTTTTCTACTAGAGTTGAGACTGCTAAGGAACTTGAGGAAACAAGTACTGAGTTTTCTACTAGAGTTGAGGCTACTAACGAACTTGAGGAAACAAGTACTGAGTTTTCTACTGAAGTGGAGACTACTAAGGAACTCGAAGAAACAAGGACTAAGTTTTCTACTGGAGTTGAGACAGCTAAGGAACTTGAGGAAACAAGTAGTGAGTTTTCTACTGGAGTTGAGACTACTAACGAACTTGAAGAAACCACTACTAAGTTTTCTACTGGAGCTGAGACTGCTAAGGAACTTGAGGAAACAAGTACTGAGTTGTCTACTAGAGTTGAAGCAGCTGATACTACTGAGGAAGTTGTGACAACTGAACCTGCAACAAAACATACCAAAAAGCACAGGAGTTCCACAAATGCGGAGGAACTTTTATCAACCATTGAAATTGAGAAAAATTTTGTGGGTGTTGGAACAACTCCTTGTGAGTACTGTAAAACTTCTGAAGTTGCGAGTTGGTCTGAGAAAGTCACTGAATCTGAAAAACAACCGATTGAAACTACTATTAGTGCTATTTCTGAAGAAGCTGAAATGAGTGAAATCTTGAAAGGAAAATCTAGTGAGTCACCGAAAAGTACTGAGGAAGAAGGCTTAATCCATAAAGAAGGGATTTCAGAACACCGGGAAGCAGCAACTGAGAAATATGTAGAAACAAATGCAACAGGACAGGAAGAAAGTACTCACTACCTTAGTACAACTACGGAATCGGCTAAGTATGAACAAAAAGCCTCTGAAACCACAGAAAAAACTGAGTCAGTGCTGCCATTGGTGACTGGAGTTTCAGAATCTTACCACCGTCCTATTGCTATTTTAATCCGCGTTAGTGAAGCATTTGAGAACTTCAACAACTCCTTCCTGGAAAGGATAATCGGTCTGCCCGTGAATAAAGTAGATGTCAAGTATGTTGACTTAGGAGTGACTCCAGAAATTCCGCATCAATCAGCGTTGGATCACCATCCAAAATGGTGCAATAAAACTGACTTTGAGGCTGGTATCCATTGTTTCTGCAACATTTCCAAGTATCTGCATACACTGGAGAACAGAATTATTAAGAAGGAGCATATTAAATCAAAAAAGGATTACTGTGAGTCGTTTTTTCAAATAGACTTTTTGCAAATGGAAAAGGGTGCTAATGTACGAAAACGTAGAACGAGCATTGTTAACTTTGAGCATTTCATGAGGCAGCGTGAAACTGAGTTGGAGTTTGATAGCGTCGATGGTGTCTTTGAAAGTGACTTTGCTTTGCCAATTAAAGGTACAGTTTCCACATTTATACTTTTGGTTAGTGTACGGCAGTGTAATTTTTAGGTAAGACGATGTACCGTCTTCCAAGTGAAACTGTAGCAATTCGTTGTGGGAATGACTCAACTAATGAGCTCAAGAAATACAGAGCTCCCACAGAGGACGAACTGACCTATATATGGTCATTTCAACCTTCTTCATCCACAAGAGGTATTAAGTGAAGACTTGTTTTAAGTGAGTTAAGTCAGTGAAGTTTGCCCTTTCAGTGGAAGAGCTTCCAGAGAAGAATGACAGGCTCACTATTCATGGAATATCGCTGAAGAATGCTGGCAACTATACGTGTTCTCTGGCAGGAAAAGAAGCCATAGTGTTCGAGTCCTGGCATAAGCTGGAAGTACTAAACTTTCCCACATACGAGATCAGACTGAACATTTTCTACAGAATCAACGACTCGTGCAGCTTGCAAACCAGCGATGATTTAAAGACCCACATTCCGAAACTAATCAGTCCTCTGTTGTGTTCTGGTAAAAGAGAAATCTGCCATTTGGAAGTTGATACTCCGCGATGTTTAACTAGAGTAAGTGCCAGTTCTTGTACAATTGGAATGGATTGGGAGAATGTTTTCCAGGAAGACGACAATTACTACAACATTACGCTCCATGTGAAGACCAACGCAGAAGTGGTGTTCCTGCTTCACTCAAAGTGCAGCATCAACTGCAAGCTATCATTCTACGAGAATTTGGTACATATGGTGTATAGAAATGCCGAGGTTGCTGAACACATAAGTATTTCTGGTGAGTGCGTGTAAAATTAGATTAATGACGTCACTAGGTGGAATGTAATTGAAAAGCGCGCAGCTTGATATATTGAGAGTTCTTTTTATTTCTCTCTACCCAGGCGGGAACGTGACGTCATTGTTATGTCGAGATTTGGTGATAATTTTCTGTTACATTTAGATCAAAATGTCTTGTTACGTGATCAAAATTAAAAAAATTCGTGTTACGTTTAAACCAAGCAGAGGTCAAGTACCAATTTTGCAATTTTCGACGTCATCCAATGACGTCTTTGATGACCAATGCTTACCAAAAAATTTCCTCAAAATGACGTCACCTTCCCGCCTGGATATTTAGTGACGTCTTTCCTTTATTCTGGTTGGAAAGTCCATTTGAAAAAATTGAAACAAAAACATTTCAGTATATTCTGAGATAGAGAAGCTGCACCAAATATTTTTCGCTCCCCACCAAACTGCCAATAATGGAAGTGCTGTAGCCACTAGGATGCCTAAATTAATTGTGACTTGTCCAGCAGGTTATGGATTGGAAACTACCAAACAGAGGGTTTGCGGTAAGTTGTAATTGACAAATAATCAGGCATTGCAGCCCTAGGGCTAATGAAAGGTGAAGAAAAAAGTGTTTCATACAAATACGCTGATTCCACTTAAAAATGATTCTTATTGGACTACACTAACATGTGTATATGTAATTATGTAAGCTGAAGCATCTTCCCATGTGTTTTTAGCCTTGAAGAAGACTAAATGTTAGTCGAAACGTCAACATTCTTCAATAGAAGATAGAGAGTTTTTTTGTCCTCTACCTGCTATACCATACAGTTAATTTACATAAGGACTCTATTACACTGATCACTTAAGAGTGAGCTAGATATATGAAAATGTCATCCACGACACCAAAAAGAGTAGTTTGTAAAATATCCCATCCATAACTATTAGATGAACGAAACTTTTCCTTCGCCATGTAATTCAGAATATCCTCTACCTTTTGCAGTGGTTCTATATCTCTTCAGGTTCAAATTGGTGTTAATCAGAATCAAAATGACAATAATCTAAAGCAAATTCACAATAATCAAAATCATATTGGCATTAAACAGAAATAAATTGGCACTTTTTTCAAGTTGGTAGTATTAAACAAATCACACGAGTATGACACAATTAATTGTTTATTGCTTTGTCAATGTTTAGTGTGCGTTGGGTTAATTTTAGAACAAAAGATATTGTATTATGCTATTATTCAGGATGTCCCATAACAAGCTGTGTCAGTGGAGGGTGGAGGTAGTACATGAAAAAATAAGACATTTGACATCAAGTTGCCTGTATGAGCTTAAGTGCCAATTTGATTTTGTTTATGGTCAACTTGATTTCGATTGATGCCAATATGATGTTGAATATTGTCAATTTGCGTAATGTCATATTGAAATTGATGTTGCCAATTTGAATTTGATTAGAACTATTTTGAAAGCGTATAGTTAACGAATCACAAAATGCCCACTGATTATCTCTGACATTACAAAAACAATAAATGGATACTAAAGAAAGAGCAAATATATTTCTTTATTTCTTCTAGGAAAAAATATTTATTTATGTATTGGTTCCATATTTCAGTGGTGTGCCCGAAAAACACATACAGCAAAGACATCCAATCGTTTTGCAAAATGTGCCCTGATGGAAAGTACCAGCCCAATCCGGGATCAGAATCCTGCGTTCAGTGCAATTCTCCAGTTGATGATCCTATCTGTCTTCGGATGTTGGTAAGAATTTACAGCTGATTGGTGGTACTGGTGATAGTAAACTACTAGTTTTCGCGTCTTAGGGGATAAAATAAAAATCTTTACACAAAAACTGCTAATAACCAATCACTTTCTTCTTCAGTATACAGACACGAACCTCTTCAAGATTTACGTTGGAGCAGCCTTCGGCTTCGTGGTCCTCCTTGTCATCGTAATTGTGATATGGACTAGCGGCATGAAAGACAAGTCCGCTAATGAGGATAAGCGATTCAATGAGTCCTTGAGGCACAGAGCCCCCAATAGGACTGCGAGTCCTGACGTTGAACGGGGGGGTTTCAGCAGGTTGTCTTCAGCGAGGCCTCAACCCAGAAGGGTTCCTCCTCAGATCCCACCTGTTGACTTTTAACTACCGGAATCGTTGTCGGAAAAATAGGTGCTAAAGTTGTCCTCGTGATGGTCTGGCGACATGGAATTCGTGTATTTATTCTTAAGTCAGAATAATTATGTTAATAATGTAAGAGTAAAACATCAGTGTCTTGTAGTATAATGCAGAGTAGCAGTAACATCAATTTGTGTAAGGAAAATTTTAAAGAGTAAATTTTAAAGGTATGAAGGGTATTATGTGGATAGAGCAAATAAATCTTTTTGGCAATGTAACTCTTTTAACATAATAAAACATGTAAATTGATATCTGAATCGTGGTAGTATATTAAAACATTTAGCTACTATAATAAATTTCTTACGTCAATATCAACCTTATTCTTGTATAAAGCCAAAAGTCTGTCAGCCTCTCGGTATCCCGACTCAATGGCACCATGCACAGTTGAGAAATAGTGTGGGTGGGTCGCCTCACCAGCGAACAAAACAGCAGGTTTACCATCTTTTCTCAGAAGAGGACTTCCTAACGCCTCTTGGAAATTGCCTCCCACAGGGGCTCTCGTTGACTCGTAGGAATACGTTCCTCGGAAGTGTGGGTTACTATGCCAGGAGCTTCTGAGAAATGATAGCGAAAACAAGAGTTAGAAATTTATCTTTATGATATAGATTTACCTAAACAGCTTCTTATAATATTTTAAACTGGCTACTGCCGTGTGTACCCTACAGAAAGGGTAGAAAAAATATCGGCATTTGTTTACTCTATCCATATCTGTTAGGTAATTCTTGGATCTTTCCAAAATTCACCGGGTTAACATACCGGTTAAGCTCGTCACGTGATGGCCATCTAGCAATTTAATAGATTAAGCATCAGGTGACTGATCTACCTGGTAGATGATTTGGTTAGTTTTGAAATTCGTCCTTAATGACATCTTATATGTTAGAGAGAAAAAATATTCTAGGTTTTGCAACAACATTGAGTTTTAAACATATTAGTTTACAGCTACTAAAGAATATAAAAACTACCTCATATAATATTTAAAATAAAACATATTTTTTGACTTACCGAACCAGATCCTCTGGGTATGTGACATTGAAATGTGGTGCCAAAAATACCTCGACAACATAGTGGTGCCCTCGTGTCAAAACTACCTTTGACAGTTTCTCAATTTCCGGAACAAATTTCCCTGCATACCAAGCAATTAGTACCTTTGGATTATTCTCTCCTTGGGAAAATCCTCTAAGGTTTATTAACCATTCCATGCCTTCCTACAAGACAACAAATATGCTTTAAATTTTAAAAGATTGGACATAAAGTCATTTGTCACTGTTAGAACTATCTAACCTCTTGGAGTTTTCTCTTTTCTTCGGGAGACCACAGGAACGAGAACAGTTCAGGCGTCTGCCACCATCTCGTAGGGAACCGTAGGGCAACTTTTAAAATAGCGCCAAATCCAATTATTTCAATAGCCTCAGCTTTCTCTCGAGGTAAAGGTGGGTCAAACAAGGTTTGATGGGTGGCTTTCAAGACTCCTACAGAAGGTGTGAATATTACGTGCTGGGCAGTATAATTTTCGCCATCGGCCGTCCTAATTGTGATATTATCAGCAACTTGCCAGTCAAAGATATTTATAACCTCTTTTCCTAAAAGAACATCTTGGTCGTTGATTAAAGGCTTGTGGTTATCAGCATACAGGGGGTACTTCTCCATCATTACATCAAGAACTGTCTTATATCCAAGACCATTCCAGTTCATGCGTAAATCACCGCCACAAATCTTGTATTCGCTAATGAGTCTTAAGTCTGTTAAATCGAAATTGCTGTCAAACGAGCAGATATAGCTGTTTATCCAGTCGAGTGACTCAGATAATATCTGACCCTCATTTGAGTCATTAGAGGAATTTAGAAATACTGGAGACCTGCAAACACCAGTTGCTTGAGATTATTAATACCTATCTATTTCTCACAGAGAATGATGAGTCCCATTACAAAAAATGTTCTAATTACCTTAATTGTAAACATTCCCCAACTGAACTAACATTTTGACAATCCTCAGCAGCTTCATTAGATGCTAACAAAGATCTGGCAAAATCCATAACTTTCTTTCTGGTAGTTGGATTAACAACATCTCCGTTTGATCTGTAAAACCTGAAGCCTCCTTTCCAATCATCGGAGTGTCTTAGGATGTCGAGATGTTTGACCATAGAGTAGACAATGTTTTCTTCCTGGCCATGGCAGAATTGTGCTCCCAAATCTATGTAGGCTTCCCCAAATTTGATACTGTGTATCCTACCACCTACAACACAAAATATTGATCAGTAGAGATGAGAATGTAAGTGACAGTTACTTACCAATCCGGTTTTCAGCTTCAAGAATACTTACATTTGTGAAGTTGTTTTTTCTGAGCCTGCTTGCAGCTGCTATTCCTGCAGGCCCACTGCCAATTACAATTATTGACACTTCCGTAGGTGCCACTTGTAATGAACCAAAAACTGCATATCTAAGAAACATGAATGACAAACATAACAAACAGTAATTTAACGGAGGCATTTGAGAACAAATGATTGTAATATTAGTGCAGTATATATGTACTTATCATTTCTTCTTAAAATTTGAACTGGGTTTTGTTGAACAAAAAAGGAATATGTTTATCAATGTGACCTGTGATAAGTAGTTTTATAAACAAATTGTGTTACTTAACAATATTTTGATTTCGTTTATACCTAAAGTGCTGTAGATTTGTATACTCCTCCAACGCAATTCACTCTGTTCTGTCTCTCTCTACTGTCTCTACACTTATTAATTAAATGGTACATGGTCCCACTCATCAATGGATAAAGGATGAAAATCATCAGCTTTGAAACAAACAAAAAGGTTTTGGAAATGCTGAAAGCAGACAAGTTTTCAAATTTCCAAATTGTAATTATACATGGCATGGTTCTATATTCTTTGCAAAAGCTTTTTAGCAGTGATTTTTTATTATTTTAATTCATTTTAATATTTTTTTTTCGCTTTATAAAATGAGCTTTGAAACAAACAGTGTAATTCAATGCCGGTATGGATATTAGCCCTTGGAGTAGTTGTTTCTGCTGTATTCAGTCAACATTCTCAAAGCTTTTTGATGTATGACCGACTATTCACATATTTAAAAAAAAAAATGATCTACTTCATAACCTTCAGCATGGTTTTATAAAAGGAAGATTAATAGATACTGCCCTGCAGGAATTTATTGAGGCTATAGTCGAAGCTTTGGAGCGGGAAGAGGGTGCTTGTGGCCTCTTTCTTGACCTCTCCAAGGCATTTGACAGCCTAGATCACAGTGTACTACTGAAAAAACTGAATAAATACGGAATATCTGGATCCGCGTGCTCATGGATAGAATCATACTTGACAGGTAGAACTCAAAGTGTAAAAATAAGTGATACTAACAAGCAGGCTAGATCCAGTAAAAGTTACATTGAATGCGGTGTCCCACAGGGCAGCATTCTTGGGCCACTTCTCTTCACAATATTTCTTAACGATCTTCCTATAACCATCACATTGCAAAATTGTAAATTGGTCAACTATGCAGATGATACAACTTGCTTGGTCCACACTAGTTTGATTAATTCATTGGAGCAACTATGTAAGCAACACTTTGATCAGTTAGAGGACTGATTTTCTCAAAATAGATTAGTCTTGAATGTTGATAAAAACCCAATGTATTTGCTTCAAAACTACTAACGCGCAGTTGTTACTTGTAGAAAGTATAACGCTTAAGGAGAAGGATATATTGTCAACTAGTTCTACCAGAAAAGGGCCTGCAGTTGGATGGGGTCCTGTCATATTGCTTACACATTGAGAGTTTGGATGCCAGGCTGTCATCCGCATGTTATGCCTTGAGATTCTTGGCTAAGCACTGTGATATAGGTACATTAAAAACCCCCTATTACTTTTGCTAAAGTATGCTATAGTATTCTGGTGAAATTCCAGTAACATAAACATCTTATTCACACATCAAAAAGTTGCGATAAGAACAATCACTAAGTCACGCCCCTTAACTAGTTGTAGAACTATGTTTAGAGAAAACTCACTATTGAACCTCCCAGCCATCTCAATATTTGAGAGAAAACAAAATTCACTTCTGTGCGAACGCTATGCTGTTAATCACTCTCATAGTACCAGGAGCAGTCATTATATGTATAATTTCCCACGACCCAGATTGACTTTAACAGAGAAACAATCTACATTTTTGTGCATAAAGTTTTTGAATCATTTGCCGAGAGAGACTCCTGAAACACAGGGTCTGGATGCCTTTAAAAAAATCTTTTCAAGTTCCTGGTTGATATGGAACCATATAATTTTACTGTATATTTCCAGAATTGTAGAAATGTTTGAGATTAGTAATACTGCTGAGGTGTTTGAACACAATAATTACTTGTAATTATTGTTTCAAATCAATGATGTTAACTAATTATCTAAACTTAACGTATTTGTCTAAAAAAAAATTATGTTGTAAATCATGGATAGAAGTGTTGGAAGAAAGCAGGGTACCTACCTCGAATTTGTACTTATGTGAACCTAAGGACATCCGTTGTTTCTGCCAAAAATTGTCCGGTTTGACGATGAGGGCTGGTGGACGGCCCCCCCCGGGCAAAGTTTTCGTGCAGGGCCTTGAGGATGCGTTTCACCGACCAGGTGGCGCCTCTCATGTCCACTAGTACCGTGAAGCCCAAGTTTCTGGCTTCATCTCTGTAAATAAATAACAAAGAGTCACACAAAATTGAGGGGTTTGTACACCTTTTTTCCTTATAACCACAATTTTCCTTATGATTTTTTTACCTAACTTGAACTAACCAAAACTTTAACTCTAATATTAAATAGTTGCTAGATGTAGCGTCCTCAAAAGTAATCTCTAAAGGTTATCGGGAACAGGACCAAAAGAAAATTTCCACAAATTAAGCAGAAACTGCGGACATAAGCTGCCGACTGGCGACATAAATTATATATCAAAAAATTTTAATATTACACCCGGACCAACTACTTTCTACAGGAAAAACCGCTCAAAGTATCAAATTTCAAACTCAAATATCAAATACTAACCTCAATTTTTTTTGTTTATTAACTGTCATCTTTCAAAAATTGACATAAGCCTAATTTGTTGTCTTCCTTTAATCCTTTGTGTTAGAAAAGAATGCTAAATTACAAATGTCATGCCATGCGAGATGTTTTGGCAGCATGGCAGGAGACTTGTGAAAAGAAACGTCGTTAATGGTCATGCTCGAGTTAATAGAGATAACAAAGTTTACATGGGGTTAGAGGTAGATGCTAGAGCCAATATCGTTAAAGTAAACTTCTAGACGTGACCTACGCACCTAACATTCCAAAAAAAAACCTCGCGGAAAGTTTCTGCTTAATTTGTGGAAATTTTCTTTTGGTTCTGTTCCCGATAACCTTTGGAGTCTAATATTAAATTCATATAACAGGCCAAAATTATTATTTTGGCTCCAAAAACTCCAAAAAAAAAGTTGAAACAAGGCTTCCCCCAAATAATCTGTTTATAAATCTGGCAACATCGGAATTCTCGTAGGTTGAAGAATGTCTCTCCCGGTTATACCTCTCTCTGTCCCACACATTGCGAGTTCGGCGAGTCGAGGCGTCTCGCTCTAAACAAACGATTATCACCCGGGCAACACGCGCCAGCGCCAATCTTCAAGAGTTTATTGCACAAAAACAGAACAAAATGGCGGTTTTTTTGCACTGGGGTTAGTCCCTTCGCGTACGTCGGTTTTATTTAAACAGAAAAATGTTGCGAATTTCGGTATTTTTGCGTGGAATGGACTCGAAAAGTGTGTGCAAGATAGTTCTGCATCTTTTGTGGCAATTCGTAGCAGGTAAATATTTAATTTGTCGGCTTAATCGAACGATATTGTAAGGAGATATGCAAAGGCTATGGTCTACCTAGGTTTTTCTTAATATTGATGTTAAAATGCTCTGTTTTTATTCAAAAATGAAACAATTATTAATGATTAGGAACCGGGGTCTCCTGCAATGGAGTAGGTAACTGTTACTCAACTGGCGGTCGGGAGGGGCGCTTAAAAACTTGTGTGAACTATTTGGCATAAAATATTTAAAAATCAGGGTGTCCCTATTTAAAAATTTGGCGAACTGGAGACATAATATCTGGTTTCTCTCTTAAAATAAGTTGATTATTTAACCATATTTATATTAAATAGGTAGGGACCTTAGTCCAAAAGTTATATAGCGCTTTCGTGTAACGGCTATAGAGCAGTGTTGTCAACTCGCAAATTTAAATTCGCTCGCTTAATTCAGGAAAAACGTTCCCGGGGAGCGCTCATATCATGAGGATCCTCACTGTAGGCCTCGCGAGATTTGCATGCGCAGCATAAAGTAATGCCGTTTTTGGCTTGATGTTTAAGTCCTGAAAAAGAAGCCAAAAACAGCTGACGATCGACATGCCTAGTTACTGCGCATGAGCGAGGTTTGAAAATTATTTGAAAGTTCTACGTTGCCAAATGGTCGACGCATCTAATGTCCCGAGATTAGATAAATTAGTAAAATCTTACTAAAATCACCAATAATTAGCATTTTAGCATTTTTGAGTTTATGCAGGATACATATTACTTATAATATAACAGAACATATGATATTATAAAATCGATATCATTCACAATACATTTTTTGACACTCAGAAACGGTAATAGAAATTACATCTGTCAAACTTTGCATTTAACCCTACTTTTTGGCGACGCTTTCAAGTTTTCGTCTTGATCTTGTTCGTTCTTTGCTAAAGTTAAACTTTCACTTTAATGTTTGTTTAGTTTAAGTTACTCAAATCATTAATCGGATGCATAAATACTGTTTGGTTTAATCTAATTCAACTTTGCTTGGCTGGGTATTCCGGTGCGGCGTCTTTTGTGCTGTGTTTACTGCTGCAGATTCAGGATTGTTCCTATTTCTGACTGAGATTTGTTTAGTATACCTAGGGTATGTAGGTTCGTTTTGCAATTAAACAGATGTTCAGGGGTTTTGCTTGTATCCAGGCCCTCCTGTAATGAGCTCCTATACGAGTTCCATATTATTTTACCCATACCAAGACCTATACCTAGTTCAGGTGTTTTTTTATGCTAAACTGTAGGAAAGCATCAATGAGATGGCCTCCAAGGGTGCCTGGTTTGTTACGCGTCAAGGGCCACAACTACCAGAAGTTTCTTTCGGTAAGTACTTATACTTTATTTGCTTTAACTAATCTTTGTGTGTTTAATTCAATATGGCTTTACTTATCTTATTAAATATTCCATGTCCTTTGAAAACAAAATAAAGTTGTACTACCTATAACTAGAAATGTAGGTCCATGAAAGACACTTAAATTCTCAGTGGGATCTTTACAACAACTGTAAAGCTTTTGATTTCTCTATGTGCAAACTGAAAGTGGAATAGTTCTCTAAAACAGAATCTAGCCTTCAATGTAGCCCTTACTTAGTTATTATGTAGATACCTATCGTCCTTTTAAATTTTAATGGCTTTATATAGTCCTTTGAACATATGAAATATTGCTCCCTGCAATAAAACAAAACTCGTTGTCGTCAATCGTGCCGGACTCCTTCTGTAGCTATATAAATTGAAGTGAAGTGAATAATTTGTTTTACGCATTCTTTGTCCAAAAGACATCTAAAACATCTTGCAACGAGCCTTCGAATCAGTGCAATGAAAAATTTCGCTATTTATTTATTTTTGTCGACTTTAGTTCCCGCCAATAAACATGTCACATTTGGCATAACTTAAAAATTTGTAGACGTCAGATTCAAAACGTCACTCATCTTTCAACTAGCACGTGGTGCGCAGTAAACATGCGCAGTAAAATTTCGTCGACGAACTGCGAGATTTTCATAGCCAACTGAGGAGCTTCATTTTCGATTTTCTGTGAGGTATTGACGTTCGCCGTATCTTTAAATAATACGGGGTGTTCATTATAAAACTTCATCTAGCAGGCTATGAAATTTTGACAGAAGAGGATGACATAATCAAAATAAATGGACTTTTGTTTCTCCATCCTTTTCTTTTGACATTTCACAGCCAACTAGATGAAGTTTTTTAATGAACACCCCGTAGGTATATGGGTAAAGCTGCCGCTCCGCCCACATTAAGGGTGAAATGCTCCCAAAAGGAGCGTTTTCGCTCGAATTGGTAACACTGCTTCCAACTGACAGACTGAAGATTAGGGGTTTTCGTAACAAATCTGATTTTTTTTAAAGCTCAGTAGTGTTCTCGCATCAGCCGTCGCTACTAATCGGTCATCACGTGAGGGCGGCTGCTGGTGAAGCTACGGTGTTGCCGGCGCCGCCGGTATTTCTGAAATTCAACTACGTGGATGTTCTAAGTCTAACGTATAAGCATGTGCCAAATCTATTTTATCTTGTTGCAAGGGGCATCCAATTCTCGGCAAGGATCTGGTTACTTTATTGTCCCTTAGATCTGGTTACTTTATTATGGAGGCAAATTAATCCGTGGCGTTTCATATTTGATGCGGGAAAACACACCCATGGTACAGCCAAACGAATAAATAATAAATGGTAATTTAAATGGAATAAAATTAAACTTTTGGAGACGCCAGCAAGGTTTTATTGTTTAAGACGTAACCTGCAAAAACGTCTTAAAAAATAATAACAAAATGTCGTTTAAAAGAAATTAGAAAATTTAAAAACAATTTTTTTTTGTTCTCTCAAGAACCTGAAGTAAAAATGCGGCGGACGTGAACTTATCGCGGTAAGTTCACTGGTTCCCAGAGACCTGCTTTACAGGTACACGATTTCTTACTAAAAATGGGAAAAAAAAAACCAAGAACGAAAAACTAACGACGCAGTGTAGAAGAGAAAAGAATGCTGCCAGGTCGCTGGAATCCTCAATACTTTAGTGAGAAAAACACTACCTCACGTTTACGTGTAGTAGTGTTAGTACGAATACTTAACTGCGGGTAGTCTCTTGTGTCTGCAAAGTATCCGCTATCTGCAAGAAAATCGCCTATTCAGGAAAAGGGCACAGATGGGTTGATATTATATGGCACAACCGATCAAACACTCCACGAAACTTTTCGTAAGCGGCCAATAAGCGGTTTAATTGTTTTGGCACTCATTAAAAATATAAATAAATAGCGAGCCGGTTTTAAAACGGGATTAAAAAAAAAGGGAAAAAATACGACGAGAACAGCGGAGCCCAGGACTTTGTCCCGCGTCGAAATTCGAACTTTTCCGTCTCCGATCGTCCCTCTCTACAGTTCATAGCGCGTCTCTCTTTCGGTCGTAAGGTTACCGAGTTCAAAAAGCCCTCTCTTGCTTTGAATATCCTCGGAACCACCCCCTCGATATACTACCCTGCGAGTGGCCACTATATGGCGCTTTGGATGGCGCCTGCATAAATTTAGGAAAGGATGCGTTTTTAAATGACATTTCACATGTCATAGTTTGACAATTAAAGCTTTTTATTTAAATTGACCGTTAATTTCCTGGTCCAGTCAATTAATACATAAATTGCTCGAATTTACATTCAAAAGACGAGAAATTAAAAGTTCTCTGTGATGAGAGAATAAGATTTTAATTTGAATTAACGATATTCGGGAAATCGCTTTGATTACTAAACTATTGTTCGGATCACGTACAGGTCTGAAATTCTTTCAAGGGGCCATAAACATCTGTTAAAAGGCGCCTTTGCTGGTTAAAGAAGAAGGGCAATTGTAGGGTTTCATGTTTTATGGCTAAAATTCCCAAGAATTTGTGAAAGTGCCTGTCCAAAAACTAACAAAACAAAATGCTCTTCGACGAAAATTAAAAATAGTGCAACTAGATGTGCACTTACTGGATGTGCACAACTTTCGTAAGTTTAAAGCTTAAAAGCTTCGAAAAATGGCTTACAGAGTTGCCATGTGCCACACATGAACTCATGCCTAAATATTGAGTTCAGTTTGCACAACAGTATTAATGTAATTTATTATATTGAATGATGTTAAGTGAAAAGCTAACTGAATATATTCCACTGCTGGTAGTTCCAGTATCAGAACAATGCAGGACTTCTTTGTTAGGAATCTCACATTCACCGCCATTCACCTGACATTCACTAGCTTTCAGGTAAAACCACTTCTTCTATAAGATGGTCAAATATTGGCTTAAAATATTTTGAGTTATCACTTAGTAATTTAAGGCGCCTTAATTAGTTTTTGTTAATGTCTGGGTGAAAGCAAACATTCACCGCCAAGAAAAGTAAAATGCCGTGCTAAAACAGTGTGTGTCTTTGTTACAGATGCATATTGATTATGAGATGAAGTGAAAGCTTTCCTCTTCCGGCCAGTGTATCGATTATTACGTTCGATTTTCTCACTTATTACATAATCGTGCGTTAACAGTAACAGGAAGGTAGATAAGTAAAACAAGAGATTTCGCATTAATTTTTTTATAAACAGTCAACAATATAAAAATAAAATTAACAACATCCTATATACAAAAGTAACAACAGGAATTCCAACTTCCTTGAATTTAGTTCCATCCCTTACCACCATGGTCTACGTACTTCTCGTGCTTGGTCTCGTGGTATACATGCTTGAAAACAGGAACGTGAACTGGGTATGGCTTGTTGACGTGCACGGGATAGTGCTTCTCAATTTCCACCTTGTATGGCTTCTTAATGTACACGGGCACCAACTTCTCTACGTGGATTGGAACTTTCTTTTCAATTTCCTGCGGCACCAGCTTGTAAATTGGGATGGGGATGGGTTGGGGTACGTGGATGTGTACAGGGTAAGGTTGCGGCACTGGCACTTTGACGACTTGCGGTACTGGTACTCCGACCGGGTGTGGAACGGGGACTCCTACCTTCTTTACGACGTGCACTGGAACGGCCTTGGTGTGCTCGAAGTGTTTGGTCGGGGCTTGATGGTATTCGGCGCCGCCGCCATCGTCGCCGCCTCCGCTCGCCTGCCATCCGTGGTCCTCGACGAGGCCGTGGTCCTGAAGGTCGTATCCGCCGCCGCCGCCGCCGTCGTGGCTCTCGCTCTCTGCATATCCGGCTAGTGCGGTGCCCAACGCCAGAGCAAGTATGAAGGAGGTACCCTGAAAAAAGACCCATAAATATCACGAAATAGAAAGAGTCAAAAAGAACTACAACATTCAGATTTGTACTTTGTACTGAGCATGTGGAAATTGTTTTTCAAATAGACTATTGCAACTTTCTACTACTGTCTGCAGAATTCTTCACTAATTCTTCATATTCATCTTAACGTTGACATGAATCAACTCTGCTTCGTACAACTGTTTTATATGCGTATTTCTTTAATATTATTGAAAACTTAGGGCTGAGCTTAAATTATGAAACTGTGTCAAAAACCAGCAAAACGGACATAAACTTTTGAAACAGTAAAGTTTCTTTCGCAATACTTCCCTACAAAGTTTTTCTTTTAAACTCTAAGACATTTCTCCTTCACTTGGAGGGCGATTCTAAAGTCTCCTGGAGGAAATCATAGTCTATGGATTTCTATAAAAACATCTTCGTTCCATATACGAGGTCCCTGCTCTCAAAAGCTCAATAGAGCTACTGCAACCACCTATCAACTTTAACTCTAAGGACAAGATGCTTCCGGACATAGTTTGCACTTTTTGTCTTCAATCCAAAACATGGAGGCAAACTGGACATTTAGCAGGTGAGGAAGAAGAAGGAAGGAAATTTGGTACCACTTAGAATCGCTTCTAAGTTTCTTGGTACTTTGTTAGAAATGCTGCATTATATAACTAAGTGAGAACGCACCAAACTCCATTGAATTCTCCATCACATCCATTGAAAAAGGAAGTCTTCAGTGAGAAATATTGTGAAAATTAAAAGGAAGAGAAGAAGGTCAAAGACACTCAAAGGAATTCTTATTGCAGAACCTCGTGGAGGGCCTTAATTTGGTATTGGTTGATGATGGAAAGCTTCATCCGCTGAATACAGGACGCATCTCTGTTATTTGAAAAGATATGAAGAAGGTTAAATTAGAACATATGTAGTGAGAGTGACAGCGAAAAAGGTATAGTGAAACTCGTCTGCCAAAGAGAGAGAGAGAGAGAGAGAGATGTGGATAGAATCAATTTTTTCCGACGTACGTAAGATTAAGATTTATGTGTCATGCTGGACCCTGTCAAAAGCTTTTTCAAAGTCTATGAAGCATGCGAAGGAGTCTGCATTGAAATGAGGGATATGAGATTTTATTATGATGATTTTTGGTTGCCCCAGCAGGGTGGTGAATGTGGACAACAAACAGTCACACCCACCCTCCCCCTCCATGTAAATTTAGTTTAGTTAGTAAGTTAGTTCAGGTTTCTTTCAGTTCAGGTCAGTTCAGGTTAATGTAATTGGTCCAGTGTAGGTGTTTTGTTGTTTTTCAATCGTCTGATCACAATCGCTGTTTTACCATTTTTCTCCAGTATTGGTTTTGAATAGTTGTTCTTAAAATTAGTAAGGATAAAATTACTAAAATCTAGTAAGAGACCTACTAAGTCTAGTAGCCTAAAACCTACTAAGACACCAAAAATGCATTATTCAGATCGCACTATTGAGAGAGAAAAAAAGAAAAGTTCGATCAACTGAAAACTCTTAAATCAGTAAATAAATAAATGTAAATTAACAGCGTTTTCGGGTAACCGCTCTAGATTGCTTTGAGAGTATTGCCATCCTTATATTCTTATTGAGAAAAGAAAGAACGGAAACACTCTCAAAACGGCCAACCAACCGAAAACGCTATAAGATAAACGTCATCAGGTTAATGAACCGAACTAACTGAAAACTGATCCTTCGTTGAAGAATTGTAATAGGAGTATATTTCTCTCTGTCACACAAGAGCGTTAGCCCTAGTTTAAGCAACAAGGATAGCTAGATCTCGACCTGCAGAGATTAAATCGTATCCATCATTTATGACGTTATTCAAGATTTTTGGTAGAATTTCGATTTGTGGTTCCCAGATTTGAGTAACTATTATTTCTTTATAATCATATTTATTTGTCTTTTAATTTTTTTCGATAAAGAAATTGTTCTGATTGTCAAAGTGGAAATGACATTCAAATCATTAGCCGAGTTATGTAATATATTAACAAGCTAGAGTGAGATAGGATGATAACCTCAACTATTAAGGTCGCCTTCAAGGAGGTCATAGTAGTTTTCATCTTTGACAAGGAAAGAGAGTGGACGGGGCACGCAGTGTTATCGGCTGATGATGAAACGCCATTGTTTTGGTCCAAAACAAATAATTCCTTGGTGATGTGTTTTTTGCAATAAATTGCGTTTTGTAAGACTTTATTAAACCGAAAGGCACTTTGCATTTCTAAAACATGGTTGGTTTGATAGATTCTGTGAGGGAGGGGGGGAGGGCTGAACAGTGCCGTACCAAAGTCTTTTTTTTGCCATAATAGTTTAATCTAATGGATAACAGATATTTTTTTTACCAATAATAATTAATTGAATAGTGAGAAATTAAACCCAGACTCCTAATTATTTACCCCTTGTTCATTAAAACACGTCATCCAGAAGGCTATGATTTTTTGACAGAAAAAGATAACATAATCAAAGTAAATGAACTATTGTTCTTTTATTAGTTCCTAATGACAACTTAGTAGATTGACGTTTTCAAATGAACACCCACTACTTTCTTTCCATGAACCAAAAGCGGTCACAAATCCGTTTCATGAAATACTGGACAAGTTTGAGAAAATAAAATTAAAGAAGGTAGGAAAGTCGATAATTTGGAAGCACAAAACACTATTGATGTTTTGAGAAAACAGGCTGAGTAGTCGAATATAAAATCGATAAAAGGAGCGTAAAACAGATAGCATAAAGATATGCCAAAGATTGGAAATGAGTCGTAAAAGAGAAAAACAAACCTATGTTTGGCGAATCTTAGGAGCTGATGACGGCTTGTGTTCCGAAACAGGTTGGCCCTAAAAGAATACAATATTTGACTATCGTTTCATTTACAACTACGATAAACAGGAAACAGAGGAAGCTGATTATGGTAAGACAACCAACTCACTTTAACAGATGTTACTGAAGAGCTCGTATACAGTTTTCTTCTAGTTAGGGCAGATGGACGCTTATGAAGAAACATAAAGAAAATCAAAAAACTTTTTCTTCCATAAAAAAGGCGAAAATGAGTATAAAGGGCAAAGTTACATTAATTTTTCAGTCTGCCTCCAACGTTTCAATCCTGTGTATAAAACGATATTGTGTTTACTCCTACATGGAATCTATGAGGAAGATCTCAAAGGATCTTCAATCTGCTTCAGAAGAAAGGTGTGTAGTATTCAGTTTTGGTATCGACTTATAGTAAGTTATATTGCAAAAAAAAATTATTATTACAGTAGTTAAAATATAACTTAAAAAAATATTCAAATTTATGTGAATACAAAATAAATTATTCCATAATTATTAGCAAATAACCGGAAGAAATTCGAAAGTTATTCAAAAAAAAAAAAAACAAATTGATACCTACTTATAAGTGAACGCAACGAATTCCTTTTTTACGGAACTACCTATAGTCGGAACGATAAATATGCAAAAGGTACTTACAATTACTTTCATTTCGTGTCGGATGAGATCTGAAACCGTGAACCTGAAGAAAGTAGAACTAAACTGATGACCATTAATGAAAGTATTTACCTTTTATAACAGCAATCAGCTAGTGGGGATTCTAAGAGTGAAAGGGATTAATAATTGTATCATATCACATGTAATCTAAAAAAAGACCATTGACATTGTAAAATTTTCAATTCTGGGGATAGTTTATCTCAAAGTTATTCGGGTGGGATTTTTTGTAAGTAAAGGGGCATATTAGTCTTTCGCTCGTTAAAATTGCACAATTCTGCTCTTTGTGCGAGTGAACAATTACCATGTTTAAATACCGTCTTTTTCGTATTCTTTCTCTTACCACAAGGTCTACATTTTGTTATCATTTTTGATGACTTTCCATCTGTTCTCTTACCTGCGTGGGTCAATATGATTTCTAAACTAACTTTGTTGTCACTGAAGAAATGGCATGTTTGATCCGAGAGGTATTGCACTGGTCAAAATTGGTACACCTATTTCTAAATAAAATGTATTTATGTTTTTTAGCATGTATTTAAAGGAATTTATATGGATGTATATGTATTTATATGTACTTATGTCTATATATTGAGATTTTGATCAGTTATTACTTTCAATTAAAACATTTTGATGAAAAGGAATTCAAAAACAGTGTCAATAAAGTAAGGAAAAAATATATATCGTTTTATTAGTAATTGGGTTCTATATCGGTATACGAACCAAAGAATTTTTAGTTTTTTTTTTTTGAATACGTGGTACCTGCTAAAAGAGAAAATCTCTGGAAAATTCATATTTATTAGCAAAAAACGAAAATTACTATGAATTTAAGGTATTTATTACTATATTACTATATTACTATGGTTTAAGGTTAGGTCAGGTTTTGGCTATTTGAATCTAATTTAGATTACTTCAAGTCAATTAAGTTTAGTTTAGACCAATTCGGGTCAATTCAGGATAGGATAGTCTACTTCAGTTCAATTATCTGTGTGGGTTAGTTTAAGTGTTAATATTGTTCAAGGAAAAATCCATGAAGTTTGTACTCGTTTTCAAGTAGGTTTATCCTGTTGGGTAAAACAGAACTTAACTAACCTGAACTAACCAAAGACAAAGTAAAACTAACTAAGGTAAACTAACCTGACCAACACCCCCCCCCCCCCCCCCCCAAAAGGGCCGCTGCAATAAGAAGCGGGGGAGGGCCGTGTAAGACTGGACTGACTCAATCAAAAGAAAACATAACTAAACTAACCTAACCAAAGGAACAACAGAACTGAACTAATCAAAGGTAAAGTAAAACTGAACTCACCTAACCAACGAGCCCACACTTAATGTGTAGCAAGTAACAGGCTCTGTAGAGGCCGTAAGGGGCCGTTGCAACAAGAAGCAAAGACGAACCGCCATAAAAGCCAAATAAGACTGGACTAAAGGGGACAAGGACCAGATGCGACCCATAAAACTGAACCAACCTAACCAACAGAGCTTATGTGCAGCAATCAATAAGTTTCGTAGCGGCCCTAAAGGGGCAACCTAAGGGGCCGCTGCGGCAAGGTGAGAAGTGAGAGGCATTGAGAAATGCATCATCGTATCATAGTGTTTTCTTTTATAATCTACATATTTTACAAAGTGGCAAAGGAAAAATTATCTGTCACTTTTGTTGTCAATTAAAAACTGTATCTGTCCTTGTTTCTGACAAAAGCCTAGACAAAGATATGTATATTTAGTTAACACTGATGATTAACGTCAACTGTCAAACCACAATAGCCAACATGACTGGAAAGAATTACTGTTTCTTTTCGTCAAGTTTTGTTTTGTGACGTTTGCGTGGTTGTAATTGTATAATTGTGTTTTAAGGACCTAAAAGACAGGTACAACTGGGCTGACCAAACTATAGAAAAAACATAACTAACCTAACCAAAACAAGAACAGAACTGAACTAAGCTGACCTAACCAAAGGCAAAGTAACGCTAAACTAACCTAACCAACAGGTCCAGAAGCGCTCCTCACGGGCTGCCGTAAAGGACCGAACTAGCCTGACCTAACTAAAGGCAAAGTTAGGGGGTTAGGGCCGCCTTTGCTTTTTGATGGAACGGCCCCTTAAGGCCTCTACAGACCATGTTACTTGCTATACACATTAAGTGTGGGCTCTGTTGGTTAGGTTAGTTTACCTTGGCGTCGCGATTAGTTTTATTTTGTTTTTGATTAGTTCAGGTTAGTTAGGTTCTGTTTTACCCAATAGGATAAACCTACTTGAAAACGAGTACAAGCTTTATGGGTTTTTCCTTGAAAAATATTAACACTTAAAGGGCCTTGGTTAGGTTAGTTTAGTTATGTTTTGCTTTGATTTGGTTACTCTAGTCTTATTTGTCTTTTAAGGTGGCCCTTTAGGGCGGCTACAGAACAATTTGCTTCCTACATATTAAGTGTGTTAGGTTAGTTCAGCTTGCCTTTCTCTTTGGTTAGATCAGGTTAGTTCAGTTATGGTTTTCCTTTGATTTTAATCATTCCAGTTTTAGTTATCTTTTAGGGCTGCCCGTTAGGGCCGCGTTTGCTTTTTGTCTCAGCAGCTTTTCCTCAGGGCCATTCCTTGGTTGGTTAGGTTAGTTCAGTTTTGTTTTGCCTTTAGTTAATTTAGGTTAGTTCAGCCAGGTAGCACGATGACGTGAAAATGACGGCAGTGTTACGGCAGATGTAACGTCGAAATCATCTAAAACATGACGTCGAAATGACGGGCCCAAATCATACTGACGTGTCACCTTACTGACGTGAAACTGTCGTCAGCTTCGTGAAGGTGATAGTAAATTTTAGTTTACTTACTGACGTGAAAGTGACGTCAGCTTGGCTAGGCAAAATCACGTAACGTCAGGAATTTTTTTTGCTATAAAAAATTCATAGTTGCATTCTAGAATTTTAACTTTATTATTTTGATTTATACAGAAAAAATGTATGAACAAGTAAATTGACAAGATGGACGTCTGTCAACACATAAGGTCAGAAGCAGTCAATACGACCCCAGAGAGGGCGCCACAAAAAGGGGCGAATCGGCAAATCTCCATCACTTTGCCTTTCTCTCTAATATAAAATTATGAGAGAACCCCCTCGCTTTATAAATTCTTATGTTTTAATTGTTATTAGCTATTAACTGGCGTTAATTGTGATTAACGTCAGTTCTATGACGTGAGTTGATGACGTCATTAGTTCGTCAGCAATGTCATTGTATTGACGCCATTATGTAGGCTCCAGTCTCAACTGACCAACGCGACCATAAACTGGCGTCATTTTGACGTCGGGGTGCTACTGGGGAGTTTTGTTTTTCCTTTGTTAAGGTTAGTTCAGGTTAGTTTTTAGTTCAGGTTAGTTCTTTCAGGCATTGCACTTTGTTTAGGTGAGTTCGGTTATGTTTTTCCTTTGGTTTGGTTAGTTCAGATTTACTTGTCTTTTACGGCGGGCCATGGACTGATGCCTATAGACCTTGTCACAGTTAGTTTAGTTTTACTTTGCTTTTTTGTTACATTATTTCATGTTATATTACTTCGGTCTTTCTTTAGAATGGGTTAAATTTAGTTGGTAGGGGTAGTTTTCAAGTAAAACACAACTCTTTTAGGCGATTAAATCTTCATCAGGGCCTGGTTGTATGGTCCTGATGACAAAAGTAATATGCACATTCAAATGCGTTTTTATATCTAAGACGCCGCATAGACATAAAGAAAGACCAAATGTGTGGGCTTTTATTGACGGCACAAAGACGTTAGTTCGTCTAAAACACGTTATAAAAATCTTAAATTTGTTTAAAAAAATATGCTTTCGAGATGAATTGATTCTGAATATTATGGCGAAGGAACGTTTCTTGTTAAAATCAAGCAGGTCTTGCTTTTAGTTCAGCTTAAATTATGCTATAATTTATTTGGAGAATGTTCTTGACATAGCTTTTGATGATAATTCAAAACTTACTGGGTCAAAACACGAAAAGGATTTTTAGGGAGATTTGTTTTTGTTTATGAAGTTATAAACAAATTAATCAAACTACCCACATAGCACGGAAAGCACAATCTTTTCTCGATATATGCCAGGCATCTACCAAAAGGCACATGAATTGTGGAGTCCGCCTGGCACATGCCTGGCATTTTATCGTTTTTGGAGTTTAGTATATATTTATTAGGATATGCTAAGATTGCTAAGTATAGATATACTTGACATTTATTACTTTATTATAATCCTGGATTCTTGTAAAGAAAATTCGTCAAAAAGAAAAATTGTATTATTGAACGTATGTAGCACTCATGGGCGCGTGTGGCCCATGTGACAAAATTGACAGTCGTTGGCGTAAGACGTTGACATTGTTGACAGGCTACGCTTGCGGTCATTGCGCTCTCGCGGTCGGCCATTGTAATCTCGAACCCGAATGTTACCACTCACGTTTTGCCAATAATTTGACGTAAGACGTCATTGAGTCGAAGGTTCCCACTGCTAAAAAAGGGGTCAAAACTGTAAAACGGGAAGGTATCTCCAGACTAGCTCGATGTACACAAACTTGCTCATATTCTCTACTAATGCAATTAACTAAACTGTTTTTAATGAGTGCTTCAGTATAGGTACGTTGCTAATGTTTGAATATTATGTTTACGCATTAATTCTTTATTTAAATTATTACATTAACAGATAAATATCTAGGATTTTATCTTCTAATTGACCCTGGAAGATTAATTCCCTCGGTCAGTTTTTTTCTATCAATATAGAGTACACGTTATTGGTATGCGACTCAAGCTCCCAATTTGTTGGTTTCTTCTATTTGTTCATTCTGGGCAAGTAAGTAACGGTATACTTGAAGGAAAGGTAGGGCACCTGCTTCATTTTCTTGCACTGCTAGTACCTATACTACCTAGTCTACTCCCAGTCGTTTAACCTCTGTGACGATAGATAGAAGAGTGTTACCACCCTTTGTGACTATTACGATAACGATTTGTGTTGGATTGGCGGGTTGGGAACAAAATTCGAACCACAAGCTCATCGCCGACGTTTCGTTTAATAATGTTTGTTAAACTTCTTCAGGAACTGTAAAAGGAAATTCCTTCGGTTTTTAAGACGTGCCAGTTCTTGGTTGAGTGTGATGCTGTCTTTCATAATGGTGTATGTGCCCTGTACGAGTGTGCTTCTGATGTCATTAAAGAAACCCATAGTTGTCAGTTTCCGCAGGAGTAGAACTATGGGTTTCTTTAATGACATCAGAAGCACACACGGAGAACTTTCTATCATGAAGGAAGCCATCACAATCAACCAAAAACTGGCAAGTCTTAAAAAAGCGAAAAATTTCCTTTACAGTCCCTGAAAAAGTTTAAGCATTAAACGAAACGTCGGCGATGAGCTTGTAGTTCGAATTTTGTTCCCAATTCGCCAATTGAACACAAATCAATAGATCCTGGGACGCAGTTTTTCACTTCATTATGATAATTTTGAGTAATTTGTAATAAACTAAATATTTACTCACGTACCAACTACAATGAAGAGACCACGAGAATTATGTTCGCCATTCTATTCAGAAAATGAATTTGAGTGATTGAAAAAACCTCATCTTTCTATATTATGGTAATACCCTTTTCTGACAATCTTAATCTATTAATATAGGTACAATTAAAGGTACTAAAAAAAATCCAAGCCTGAACTTCGAAAGGAAAATAGATTAAGTTAAGTTCTTAAGCCGCTAACGCTATAACGTTCATTTTTTTTCCAGGGCTCCATTAAAATTAAGCATGAATTCGCTCAAATCCTTGATGGGAAAACTTTCTGTGACGATCTCATTCAAATTACGTATTTCGATTTTCACAAGTTCAACAGGACAACAAAGGCATTATCTGTAAACTTTACTCTATTTGATGACGTCGTTGTGCGAAATGAAATTGAGGTAAAGTGAAAAAAAATAACTGAAAATGTTATGCACAGTTTTTAATTATCAAGGTTTGTTTTTTTTTTTTTATTTTGGCCTTTGAAGATAAGAAGTATGTTTTATTTGTGGAAAAATAACGAGTATAAGAAGACCCCAATTAGTTGGACTATGTTGGTGTGCTCATTTCTTGAGAACGGGAATTTTGCCATTCAGTCATTAATGACAGATTCTTCGATACAACAGTGCCCTATAAAGAAGGTAAATAATATTCTTATATCAGACTGTATATGTAATCATCGTATTGATGTACTCTACCTGTTAAGCATAATTATACTTATTAACGCTGGGTAGATAAACATATACAAAGAATCTATTAAAAAAATAAAATGTTGAAAGTCATTGTTTAACATAGAGCATCCACAATATGACTAAATAACAAAGAAGTGTGAACACTGATTCACAAAGACGTTTTTTACTAAAAGGAGCTCTATTTAGAACATTTTAGAGGTAGCGTGATTACTCTTTTATAGTTATTTAGAGCATTATCTGCTCTATTCCTCTTATGCCAATAAATATTTTCTATTTTAAAGCATGAACAATAAATTATTATTAAGTTCCCCAAAGCATTGAGCATTAGGCGTAAACATAGCAAGATTATAATGTTTTCAATGAGGGACTTTTTGTTCAGTTTAGCACAGGAAATAATTTATAGAGCATATTTTTACGCATTTTGAAACAGAAATATGAGCAATGAGAAAAAAAAAGAATATAAATGTAAGTTTTGAGTTTTTGATTTCGTGTTCAGTTTAGAACATCTCGTTCTGCTTCATCTCTTCCAACATGCCTGTCTTGATCACTTTTATCCTCACATTATTTACATACTTCCGCACTGATAGCAGTTCTACTTAGAACATTTCTAAGTAATTTAGAGCATTAAATAATGTAGAATTTCTCTATTTCTCTCTATTTGATCCCCAAAGCATTGGGCACTCAAAAAAAATACGTAAATAGTGTTACGCCCGACCGTCGGTCCACAGAGATTCCTGCCGAAGCGGCAACGCCGAGCGCCGACCGCGACCTGGGTAACACATCTAGAATAAACGAGAACCGGGAACAGTCGCCTCCGTTCCCGAAAGTACGAGAGTGTGTTCAGGCCAGGTATATAAACCAGCGATCCGCGCGAGATGGGATGGAATAGATAGTGCAGTGTAGTAAAGAAGCGAAATAAGCGGCCAGCGAACAGTGCGAATTGTTAGTAGAGAGTAATTGTGTTTTAATCGTGTTATAATAGTTAAAAGTGTATAGTTAATTGACGATAAATTATTGGAACCCGCATCCCGTAACAATAATAACGATACACGGGGTTGTACATTGTAAATGTAACTTTATTTATTAAATTATAGTAAATTAAAATAAACCTCGTGCTTTGTTTTCCAGGGGCATCACTACATAAGAAACATGTCGCCGCCAAATTTTGATGGATGGCCGAGCATAATTCCTGAAGGGAAATGGAAACTCCATATAGAGTACTACTTCCACAATACTTATTGTTTTAGCGTTGAATGGGTTTCGAGGGTAACAAAAAATTGATGCAAGGCTCAATGAAAACAAATTTAAGTAGAAGCCAATGCCACTTTGTGCAGGTACCTATATATTATACAGTGTGATTCAAAAGTAAACTTAGACCTTTAAGGGGCCTATTCCTGACATAGAATTGAGAAAAAAAATTCATATCGACAAAAGTCTAGAAACGCTTTGTTTTCGAGCTACAGCCCTTTAATATTGAATAATAACGGTTTTTATTTTATAGAACCCTTCACAAAAATTAAAACTCGATGAAATTTGGTACGTTTAGATTAAATGCATTGTATTGTTATACGTTACACATTTTTACAACACAATTAAAACACAATTACTCTCTACTAACAATTCGCACTGTTCGTTTGTCCTTATTTTTCTTGCCGGCACTTATTCCGTTATGTACTTATTTACTACTATATTCACTGCACTATCTATTCGATCCCATCTCGCGAAGCTCGCTCTCGTACTTTCGAGAACGGATGCGGCTGTTCCGGGTTCTCTTTTACTCTAGATCTGTTCCGGAGGTCGCGATCGTCGCTCGGTGTTGCCGCTTCGGCCCGAATCTCTGTGGTCCCACGGTTGGGCGTAACAATATTGTTTTTGATATAAAGCCACACAAAGAAATCACAAGCTTTTGGGCCACACCACTTTAGTTTTTCGATTAAGAAACCTGCCAACAAATAATGTCCGCAAATAATTAATTGTTTGTTGTGTGAAAGGGGGGTGCTCCATCTTGTTGAAAATAAAACTCTGTAAATTTGTCATTATGCAAGTGCTCAACAAATGGTAGCAAAATTTGCATTTCTGACCAGACTTTTCTGCTGCTAAGCTGCTTAAGGGTCAATCAGTCGAGGAGCTGTAATTCCTGCCCAAACGCCAATTTTTTCAGGAGGTGCAGTTATCACGATAAAAGTCTTTTACGTCAGTCTCATACGAGACCGAGACCGAGATCGAGACCGAGACTTTAATGTCGACTTCGAGATCGAGACCGAGACTGTCTAGGTCTCGGTCTGCGAAACCGAGGCCGAGACCGATACTGCCAATCGAGAGTCTCGGTCTCGAACAACATCATTCGTTTGTTGTTTACAACCGTTTTTTTTTTATGTGAGATTATTCAAGAATTCTTATAAAGAAGTTTCTAGGTTTTTCTGTAATTTTAGGATTGTATATAAAAGGCGCATAGAGCGCGCAGGATATAATAGTCATATTTTAGTCGAGCTATAAGTAAGCTAAAGTTACGAAGCGATATTAGAAGGCTATAAAGTGTTAAGTAATGAGTTATTCAGTAGTCGCGTGTAATTGTGGAAATAAATAAATAGTGTTTTCGTGTTAAATCGTTACACTGGAATTATTGAACCCCGAGTTCGCAACAATTGGTGTCAGAAGTGCGATTCCAGTGGGAATTTGAGGACTAATATTGCTGAACTATAAGTGAGTGCTTCATTGCCGGACATTACGTGTTTATGCCAGTGACCAGAAGCCAGCATTAAGCGATGGAGAATCAACTTGCCGCCCTGCTGTCCCTTATGCAACAACAGAAGGAAGAGCAAGAAAGACGTTATGTAGAACAAAAAGAAGAGCAGGAAAAACGTTATAAGGAACAAAAAGAGGAGCAGGAAAAACGTTATAAAGAACAAAAAGAGGAACAAGAAAGACGTGATCAAGTACAGGAGCGACGTTATCAACAACAGAAAGAAGAGCAGAAAAATCATTATCAAGAACAAAAGGAAGAACAGAAACGGTTTAAAGAAGAATTAGTGAACCATCTCGCAGCTAGGGAGCAACAATTGGAAGAAAGAATAATGCAATCCGTTAACGAATCCGTTAACGGCGTGAACGAATCCATTAACGGCGTTAACGAAGGACTCAAAGCTGTCAACCAGAGGGTTCTCGAACTAGAAAAGAAATTCCGGGAACAATTTGAGGACGACACCGTGTCTACAGAGAGTTTTAGCACAGCCAACGCTAAAATTAAGCCTCCCGATTATGACGGTACTACGGCGTGGGAAATTTATAAAACCCAATTTGAAGCAGCTGCAAACGCTAATGGCTGGTCCGAGCCCCAGAAAGCTACATACGTGGTGAGAGTATACAAATATACTCTCACCAAGTCGTATAAGGCAAGGGTCTATCACGCCTTACTGACGAGTTTAAGGTAGACCCTGGGACGAAACGCCATCACCACGTACGTAGGCTACAACGATCTCAGTCGTCCCAGTGGTGTTTCCCTGAATAACAAAAATCCTTTCTGGGAAGACATTTCCCATCTATGGCTCGTCATTTACAATACCATAATTGGTGACCCTCGACAAAAGCCACACGCAATCTTTCGAGCAAAAGAGTGCAACAAAGATCGCTTCAACGCCACGAGACTACCAGAGTAGCATCTCTCTCACACCCACCGCACGCAGCACCCAGTAAACTCTCTCTTCACTCACTGCACTGTGGAATTATCTCACACACATCACTCCCTGGTACCATTCTCGGCAACACTGGCACATCCTTCGACACTCACCTCGCTCAAGCAACCACAACACAACTTCGACCCCTCAATTCGCAAAATGAGTTGTAACATTGTGAAATTTATGCACTTACCTTATTTGGGGTAATTATGGTTTTCGCCCATTAGGTCAGAGTTTTATTGTGTACCTAGTTCAGTAATTTCCAATATCACCTTGGTTATCTGCCCTTTTTGACTGAGAATGTATTGCCTTCTATTACGTTCTGTTTCATGATGCCTGAGTTTACCTTTCTGGGTTGAGAAGAGTGTGGACAGCCCGGCATTAGCTCACATTGTTTTATAAGTGGAAGGTGTCGCCTGTTAGCTGCAATTTCAAGCTGAGTTTTCCCGTTTGGGGACCCTTTCATGATGGTACCTACCTCTATTTTTTTTGTTTTCCTGGGCTTGGAGGATCTGAGGATTGTGGTGAAATTGCCATTGCCAATCGGCCAGGAGTGTGTGTTTCTATCGTTATTGTCGGTTTTCTGTAAATTTTGATTGGGGGTTCGTCTGCTTATGTTTATGTTACGATGTTTGGAAGTGGGGTTAAGTAATAAAATCACCGGTGCAAAATTGACAAATAGTGTCACAGTCACTTAGCCATCACTCATTAGTGACAATTGCGGAGTTCGGTAATTACATCCGAGTGCCCCGGACATAGACCATCTTCCCACATCTTAGCGAGCTAGAGCGAGAGAGACTCATATATTCCGAGCGATATCGGCGAAGCTCCCGACAGCGTTCCCTTCGATGGATGGCGCCGTCTGTCATCGTCCAATTCTCCCATACTGTATTCTGACGTCACCAGAGTACTAAAAGGTACTTATTGTCAGTTTTGATTTCGTGGAGATTGATGTTACGTTCCTTGAGGTCGGACTAATTGGCCATTACTAATGGGATACTTCTTCCTGGTTTGCTGTTCCGCAGTTCTTCTGTCTCTTTTTTTTCCTATTTTCAGCTGTTTGTTTTCGGCTACTCTTCGTGACGTCATCGTGGGTCGAGCACGTGCATATTTGTTTGTGACATTTTGGGCATCATTGCGGAAGGGTTATGAAGGTCACTCGTGAGTATAAAAGGGCAGGACATTGACTTTTGATTTTTTTTGATTCTGACTTCTGGTGCGTGAGCCAGAATCCCGTCGTGCTGGCCGTGATTTGCAAATGTCCTCGTGGTCTACTTTGAGTGATTTTCATCTCAATACTCTTTGGAGGATCAAGACCAGGGCATATTCCAAATGGTAGTTGCTTTTTGAAGTTTTTCCGGATCCTCGTGGAGAGGATTATTGTCGATTTACGCCGCTCTACCTTTACCTCTTGGAGGGATAAAAAGCAAGCCACGCCGCCAACGTCATCACCTTGCCCCGTTTGTCAACCTTGCAGGTATGTGTAGCTCCATTTAATGGAATATTCTGTAGTTTTCCGTGCTAATTCACGTGTTTCTATAGGGGTTTTTTTTTGTGGCGGGCTTCTGCTACGACCACGTTTTTTTATTAACGGGCTTCTACGTTTGACGTTCTTCCGCCGTCCACGTGCCTTGTCGGCGCATTTTTGGAACATCCACGCCGTTCCTGGAGGCCTGCTCCTCATCAGAGACCTTCGGATAGCTGCTCTTCAGGACCACCCTGATCCGCGATAAGGGGACAGTGCTGGAGTGAGAGCTTTCCAATTTGTTATATTGTAAATGGGCGTCGATGGTGGCTGAGCGTTGAACCGACTATCATAATTTTTTTTATCTTATCAATTTTAATTATTAACTTTACTTTTTGCCGTCACTATAACAATTTAAAGTAGTATTTTTTTTGGTAGTATTGAGGCCCCAAGTAATCGATTCTTGTTATCTTGTCGATCAATTTTTATGACAATTTACTGAGTAGTAATTTCTCTCAGACTCTCAATTTTTTTTTTGTGTGCTTCACACACGTTAATTTATTTATAAAGAATTAACTCTTGCTAGGTATTGGACAGCACTACGTCTGTACAGTTACGAATCTTTTATGTACCGCACCCTTTATGTTTTGTACCGTATTGTGTTGTGAAATTTTGAGGACAGATATTGAGGGCTCGTGATTCCTCACTTTAGTATTTATCGTTACTAAGTAAATTTCAATTTTCAGGTATTTAAAGTTAGATTTGATCAGGTATCCCATAATCACTCTAACATTACAGCGTTAGTCATTAGTTGGTACGCTACGGAAGCTACCCTGTGTAAGTTTATGGCCATAAACCCTGAGCTCCGTCCCTAATTAGTTGATTATTGAGAGCCGTATTGATTAGTAATAATTCATATTCATTAATACATAAGCGTTCCTTCACCATATATTCGAGAATATTGCAATTACCTTAAATTTTGTGTTTAATTGCTTTATGGCATTTAAAATTTTATTTGAATTGCTTTTCCTCAATTTGTTAACCAATCTATCAATAGAAACAGTGTTATTTGTCCTCAAACAATTTTGCTTTAATTTCATGCGGATTTTGACTGGTGCAGATAATTGAGATTTATAGTTTCTTATTTGCATTTTTTTATTAAAAGTAAATTTAAATCAGAGTAGTTAGGAAAGTGGTAGTGAAAGAGGGATATATTTCGTGATTGGTATATTCCTGTATGGCATAACATCCTTCTCAGGACCTGGCGTCTTCCGGAAATCACGTGGCGCCTATCGGGATATAAAATAATACAACTAATATCGTATTGAACCTACCCCATCTTCACTGTTGCTGGCGGCCCGCTAGTGCTCCTGCTCGATTACTTACTATTCACCTCCTTTCGCTCTTTCTGAAGTAAGGTATTAAGTAACGATTTTCTTTTAGTAAGTTCCAGAGTTTCCAATTAACAAACAAGAACTAATCAGTGCTTAACATTCCCAATAACTCTTGACAGTAAATTAATATTATAAAATAAAAGCGTCACAGAGTCTCGCTTCTTTTCCATCATACAACCTCCGTTCTTGTTGTCACTGGGAGGGGAGTATTGTGGCGGAACTTTATCCACCGACTCACAGGTGGCACCATTAGACGAAACTCTTCATAAGATTACACCGCCTTTCCTGCGACGAATTTTTCTTCAAATACAAGTTCCAACTATAAAGGCAACGTTCTACCACGCCTTACATAGGCTACAACGATCTCAGATCGTCGCAGTGGTGTTTCCCTGAATAACAAAAATCCTTTCTGGCAATACATTTCCCATTTATGGCACGTCATTTACGACGCACAGTGGGGCAGAGGTGGAAAAAACTCCTAAGTTCGTAAAGTGTCACAAACATTTATTTACATTGCATTTTATTCTTAATTAGTTAGTAAGTACAGAAACAATTCGTTTAATCCGTAAAAAAATACGGGGCAGCCAAATTAAATTTTTAAGTTGCTGAACTTTTTTTAAATGTTAAATACAAATTTTTCCTTTGCGACAATTTCTAGGTTGTGATGTGCAGCTCATTTCATTAATAAGAATCTTACAATCCTTTTGAGTTCGTAAATGTGAGAAATAACATTTACTAATATTTGAAGTTATATAAATATAAGTAAATGTTCTTTGAAAAACCGCAGTGCAATATAATGTTAAAACACGATTTGAGAAAAGTCGTTATTATTCTTTATCCACGACCATACTATAATAATCACATTATTCTTGTACATTCTCAAGACTAACGATTCACAAGTAAATAATGAGTTGTCATGGAAACGAAACATGTCGTAGGCAACTGACAACTGAAAAAGTAAACTCCCTAAACATGAAATCGGTAGTTACCACTGGTTCATTCAAATAATTATCCTTCTATTAGGATGTATTGAGGCAAATGTAGGTTACAGTGTCTCTTTTTCACTAAAATATGTACTTTTCACTGAAAAATACGTAAAATAGGCCATAAAATGAAGTAATTTACCGTCCACCCTCGTAGCATTGAAATGAACATGCGGTGACATGCGCGGGTGACTAGACCGTCATCTATCGACAAGACGCATCAAACGTCGCGCCATTGAATAGCGAAACCAGTCGTGGTCGTCGTTTTAAAATTGTAAATTATCTTTGTGGCATCTATAACCTATCATATTTGGATAAAGTATAGTATTCAACGCGCATTTAATGAGCGTTATTCTCTCGAGTAACTTGTGCCACTCGCTTCGCTCGTGGGCTTAAACGTTACCCTCGAGAATAACGACTCTCATTAAATGCTTGTTGTATAATATACTATTAAATTGCAAACAATTGCATTTGAATCGAAATATACTACATAACATATTTCCAAAATATTGTACGCCTTTAGTTGCCTATTGAGTCATTATCATCATTTATATAAAAAATTGTATGGCGATCATGTAAAATGTCAAGGCTGAAAAAAACTTTACTGGGTCTACGCATATAATCAGAAGAAGTAGGCTTTGACAACTCATCTGTTTTGCTTTCACTTTTTATTTTTATGTAGTGTTATTGTCATCGAATGTAATTTTTAAAGATTTTTGTTGACATGGCTAATAAAACTATTATTTACGGTGATTTGTGTGTAGTAAGAATCGGTCCTATTAACCACCAGTCGTTTGATAATTTCGTCCAGCAGAAGTTTCCTGACATTTGTACTACAAAGTTAGTTTATTTTTGGCGAAAATTTAGAAGAGGTTTTTACCTAACTTTATGACAAAATGGAGATCACTCGATCGAGACAAAACGGCTTTTACAAAGAAACACGGTGAGTAGATGAAGAACACATTTATATTTATATTTTTCATGGCGAGGATAATATTTCTTCGCGTGGAGGAAGGCCAGACAAGAGATTTGAAGAATGTGGAGATCGGAGTCAGAGAAGCAAAATCCGCAAACTTCAAGAATCATACTCTAATATATAAAGAATAACTCTAAACATTTAATAAACGCTGCATCCACCTCGACGCCTTCGAACAAGTTTGAAGCTTTTAGTGAAGATTTTGCGTTATTACTGTTTATTCGCGCAGCAAATATCGGTATAAGGTTATTTGAAATGCCCTGAAGAATGCAGGGCGCAACTTATTTCCAAGCTACAAGAAAATAACAACTGCTAAAAAGAGATGTTACCCAGACAATATCCATATAACTGATACGTCTGCGGAGGTTTCACTTCAGAATTTACTAAACCATACTGCGGAAAGAATTCTCAAAACAAGAAATGCTGGGGAATTAGAAGAACTAAACAGATTTGTTGACATTGTTATCGAAATGGGGATTTGGCGGAGCGGAGCTTCCGGACAGAGTGAGTATTTTCAGCGCTATTCCATAAAAAATGAAAATTCCGAATCCAAATTGTTTATGACCTCTATGGTACCTATAAGACTGACTTTTAATGACCATCGAGACGACAGAAACTGTATCTGGAAAAATCCTCGGCCTTCATCTACGCGATTCTGTAGATCGTTGCGTTATATATACGAAAAAGAAACCCTTGAATTGGCTCGAGCTGAGAAGAAAAGTGTTGAAAGTGCAAATAAAAACTTAGAGATAACAGTTTTAATCTTTGGCGCTTGTACAATACTTGTTAAGCACATTCTGGTTTTTACTATGTTGGACGGAAAGGTGACCCAGGCAGTAACGGGAACTACTTCTGCAAGCAACTGCTTTATTTGTAAAACTCGACCATCAAAAATGAACAATTTATTACAAATTCAGTATAAAAAGTCAAATGAAGAAGCCATTCAACTGGGTTTGTCACCTTTACATATTGTGGAATGTATGGAATATATCCTTCATATTGCATATAATTTGAGTTTTAGAAATTGGAAAACCTCAAAAGGTACTCTTCCGCTCAAAGAAGCTGAGAAAACCCGGATTCAGCAAAAATTTTTGTAAAAACTCGCAATCCGTGTAGATTTTGTTCCGACAGGGATATGGCTAATTCAGAAATGACATCAGAAATTATCAAATTTAATAACGATTTAATTCATAAATTTGCTATTATTCTTGAAGTCATAACTCGGTCAATTCAATAAAATTTGGAACTTTTGGGCGATATACTGCTGAACTGGCTCTTCAACTTTACTCTTGGCACTACATGCCCTCAACAGTCCAAAACATCCTAATTCACGGTGCTGAAATCATAGCAAACGCAGTGCTTCCTATCGGCCAGCTTTCTGAAGAGGCACAGGAGAGTCGAAATAAAGATATCAAGATCTTCAGATTAAACCATGCTAGAAAAAAACTCTCGTGTATCAACGAATGAAGATGTTTTTTATCGGATTTTAGAATCACCGAGCCTAAGAAGAAACATTTTCCAATTAGCGAGGAAGCCTTGGAATTATTGACTTAGTTTTGTTTTTGTACGTTTTGTAAATTTTGTAATTAAGGAAAATAATTTCGTTTTGTGTTTAGTCTACACATACAATAATTTAGCTTTTTTAACTCTAACCTGCAAGTGATTGCAATAATTCCAGTACAGAAAGAAAATTAATTGTAGGAATCTAACAAGCTAAACTTTCCACATTGTGTCAATAGTTGGTGTCCACATTGTGCAGAAATAAAAATTACTGTCAACTATTGTCAAACCAATCAAAAATTAGTTCTTTCAGGTTACTGATTCAAAGTGATCCAGAACCTTGCAAACTACACTACTATCCTGTATATCTTTTGACACTTGACCACTTATTTGGGTCGTTAATTAGTTCAGGTTAGTTCCGGTTAATTCGTTTGGGTCGTTAGTTAAGTGGCTTTGATGGTAGTGTGTAGAAAAGTAGAAGAACCATTTTACTTTCTCTTTCTCTCGCCTTCCACCCGCTTCCAGGCGCAGAATCCTCCAAGTAGCACTACTACATTTAAACAACTTATCCTAATTTCAATTTAACGTTAAGACTTACAGTAACGAAATAAGGATTATAAGTCAACTGTTGGAATATGGGAAATCTTAAATAAAAATGCAGCGTGTTGCTTATTGAATGTATTACTCACACTAGCTAGATTCTTAAAAAGAAATCCTATCGCTTCGCCTTGGACGCACAAAAAAAGGGTTTGCATTTGTATACAAACTACCTACGAGTGTAATTTTGTTTCGAATAATGCAACTTCCGTTTTTAAAAATTATTTATTTTTAAAATACACAAGCTACATCCGATAAATACCCTAAGAAGCTATCTTATAGACTGCCTGCTGCTACATAATAGATGCATATTTATAGTAAATAAATGTTGATTCAGCAACTGTGATATATATGTTTACAATGCCTCATCATAAGTGACCATATAATTGTGTTTACACATTTTACTGAATAAGAAAATATAAGAGGAGGTTTCTGTCGTTTGTTCATTAAATATAAGGATTCAATTTCAAAAGAAGTCAAAATCCGCCAAACAGTGTCATTCTGTAGTAGAAATTCCAAAAAGATATATAGGAGTTATTCTTTAAAATAAATTAGTTTTTTTGCAGTTTTAATAATAAAAATATCATAAGAGTGTGAGCAAGGGATCCTAAGGGGGGGGGGGGGGGGGGGCAATTCAAGCCATGATAAGAACTAAATTCCCGACATTAAAAGTCATTTCTAAATTTCATATTTCAAAACTCCTTCCACGTTTTCGAAAAATTTTATAACTTGATTTGAAGTTTTCCAAAGACTCGAAACTGGCATTTGCAGGCGCTTTGACACTATAGACTCTAATCATAACCTGAATTATCCCTCCCATTTTTAATTGATCTTGGCCATTATCTTAATTAGAATTTACCCAAACTATCTAAATTTCTATTTTTAAATCCTTTGAATCATATTTGACTCGAATTTTGACCTGAATTGACCCAGAAATTTTTAATCTCCATTTTTTACGTTTTGAGTAATTTTTAATCGATCTTAATTTGGATATCCCCATACTCTCTAAATTTGTGTTTTTAAACCCTTTGAGTCACTTTTCACCGATATTTACCTTGATCTTAGTTAAACATTTTTGGACGCTCTGTGTAATTTCTTAATCATTTTTAACCCTAATCTTAACCTGAGTTGGCCCAGAAAATTTTAATCTGCCTTTTTGACGCTTTGAGTAATTTTTAACTGATCCTGGCCATTTTCTTAATTAGAATTTCCTCAAATTCCCTAAATTTGTGTTTTTAAGCCCTTTGAGCCACTTTTCATCGATTTTTACCTTAATCTTAGTGTGACTTTCTCATAAACACATCAAAATATAAATTTTTAGAGAAAGTGGTGCCTTTTTAACCGATTTTAGCCTTAATTCTAATCTGAGTTTCTCCAAAGACTCCAAATTTGCATTTTTGGACGCTCTGTGCAATTTCTTAATCATTTTTAACCCTAATCTTAAGCTGAGTTGGCCCAGAAAATTTTAATCCGCCTTTTTGACGCTTTGAGTAATTTTTAACTGATCCTGGCCATTTTCTTAATTTGAATTTCCTCAAATTCCCTAAATTTGTGTTTTTAAACCCTTTGAGCCACTTTTCATCGATTTTTACCTTAATCTTAGTGTGACTTGCTCATAAAACGTCAAAATATAAATTTTTAGAGAAAGTGGTGCCTTTTTAACCGATTTTAGCCTTAATTCTAATCTGAGTTTCTCCAAAGACTCCAAATTTGCATTTTTGGACGCTCTGTGCAATTTCTTAATCATTTTTAACCCTAATCTTAAGCTGAGTTGGCCCAGAAAATTTTAATCCGCCTTTTTGACGCTTTGAGTAATTTTTAACTGATCCTGGCCATTTTCTTAATTTGAATTTCCTCAAATTCCCTAAATTTGTGTTTTTAAACCCCTTGAGCCACTTTTCATCGATTTTTACCTTAATCTTAGTGTGACTTGCTCATAAAACGTCAAAATATAAATTTTTAGAGAAAGTGGTGTCTTTTTAACCGATTTTAGCCTTAATTCTAATCTGAATTTCTCCAAAGACTCCAAATTTGCATTTTTGGACGCTCTGTGTAATTTCTTAATCATTTTTAACCCTAATCTTAAGCTGAGTTGGCCCAGAAAATTTTAATCTGCCTTTTTGACGCTTTGAGTAATTTTTAACTGATCCTGGCCATTTTCTTAATTTGACTTTAGCATTTTCTGGAAATGGTGATCCTTGATTGGAGTGCTCTCTACAGGTAGTTTCAGGCAACCGGATTGGTGACTGATGACATGCTAGTTAATGCGATTGGTTGAAAATGACCAGTTAGTGATCAACCCAATCCGGACAGCAATTTCCAATTGCTAATGTGCCCTTACCCCACATAGCAGCAAAACTATTGAGTACGTACTTACACAGAGTGGCACATTCTTAACGCAGGTTTCGTAATATCTCAAAATATTGATTTGAGACAAAGGCGATGTCATGTAGTAGGGTTAGAGCTTCATTTAGAAAATAGTGACCTTTAAACAGGATGATTCAAAAAGTGCCTAATGCCGATTCAAACATACGTTTTTTTTTAAGTAAGACACTACTACAGTAGTAATTTTTTTTATGTAGCAAATCCTGTGACTATTCCTAATAGTTTTAGATATAATTGCGTGTTTAAAATTGTATTTTTTTTTGCTTAAAAAATGTGTAGTTCCTTAGCGGCTTGAGATAGAGCCAAACTCAATGCACTTTCCTAATTTAGTTTTGAAAGATCTATCAATCAACACAATTTTTTTAAATTTAGAAGTAGAAGTGTAAAATAGTACAAACTGAGAGACCCTTATTTAAAATGTGTAATCTAAGAAATAAAATTGAAATTTGTTTGGTTCTACTTCAAGCCTGTTAAGAGCTACAGATTTTTAAAATATAACAAATTACAATTTTTAGATGCAATTATCTGCACGTAAAAACTATTTCTAATTTCAAATGCAAGAACACCATAATACCTTATGATATATCGTTAATAAAATACATGTTTGAATCGTAAATACTTTTTGGAACACCCTGTATAATGGTCACTATTTTTAAAATGTTGTTCTAACTGCTCTACATGATACAGATTTTATCTCAACTTAATTTCTATATTAGCTTTGATGCTATCGAATCCTGCGTTAAGTTTGTGCCACCCAGTATAGTAATAAATAATAATAATGAGATAAACCCAACTCGGCGAATTTTTTTTATTTTATTATAGTTATTGTAATATATTTAAGAAACTTGCAGTTATAAAGTTTGGAAAGGTACAACTCTATCAACTGAATTTATTGATTAAACGCTATACCTCAATCCTCAATAAACACTAAATTTTCCTCTAAATGAATCGAACGAAACAAACGGCAAATTAATATCATCATTAACCAAAAAGATATTAAGTTATTTCCAAATTTTTGGCATTTGGCCTCACTGTGCGACGCCATACGTTTATTAGATTCGACAACATTAAATTCACTTTTTAATGCATTTTTCGGTTTATTGTGTTTCAGAGGCAACTAGATCAGAAGAGCATTTGATTACCATCACCATGGAAATATAACACAAAGTGTTTTTTACGATATGGTGGTAAATACGTGAAAGTCACTGAGTCGACCCGATCGTATAAGTTTTTGTAACTAGGTATAGTGCTACATGGGATAGGCATAATTAAATTGTGATTGGGAATGAACGTCACATAGCTTCGCTTCCGTTCCGTCCAAAAACATTTTGTAAAATCTAATAGAAATCAGTTTCAACGGCATTCTAATAGTAATCAATGGTAGATCCTTATCGGGAACAAGGAAAAGTTGCGGAAGTCGGATCGACACTCGCATCAGTCAAAGCACGGTCCATTACACAGCCGGGCTAAGCGATAGCGGGTAATGGCTGAAAACCGGAGATGAATGGCCGGCTGAAAAGCTAGCCGCTTGCTGGAAATTATCCACCTAAGCCGGGGCCAACGGCAATCCGACAAGCTATGGTAATTTTTGGACCGGGGTAAAAACGAAGGGATTTAAGGGGAGGGGCGCGGGCCGCTGAACTCGAACCATTTAAAATTTCGAAACCTGCTGCAGGAGATGTTCCCCCCTATGTTAATTTACATTGGCATTCAGAGAAGTACTATCTTCCTCTTCCACACCCTTTTTTTCTTACTATAATTTATAAATCCAGATTCCAATAATATCAACATCAATAGTTCTCATCATTTTCCATTGTACGTGTACGCACGGAGTAGCGATAACTAAGACATTAATCGGAAACATACACAATTTCCATAAAAATGAAACAAGAAACAAACCAAACACTGACCTCCAACTTATAGTTTACAGGAACATTATAAGTAGGCACATTTGATAGGTATTTAATCATTTGGTTATCCAGATACACTGAATATCACTCAACTATTCCGTCAATGCGCAATTGACCTTCAATCACATCAAAAGAACGTTCAAATTGGAATGAAACTCAAATAACAAATACAATAAAAAAAGAATGCGCATCATCTCTATCCCATGATGGTTAATTAAACATGCATCTATTAAGAGCAATTCTAATGGAGTGGTTGGAATCACAATTTTGAGTTCATCCTTGGTGGTGCTAAATGCGGTTAAAAAGGATTTTTTTAGCTCGGCCCGAGGTCAAAGATTAGGTGTGAAGGCAGTCCTATAAATGTGATAATCGAGGATGTAAAAAAACAATGAAACTTTTGCTTGTAGGAGAAAAATTGAAAAAAATTCTTTCCATATGCTCCATTTCCCGTTCCAATTCAACCAGCTCGCAAAGTCTTTATGACTCCCCTTTTCTGTTTGGGATTATGATTTGATATGTTATTGAGAAATCAGTTAGTGTGTGTTGGTTTTCCATAAACGGTGTGCGCAAGCTTCCCATTCGGCCTCCTTGATACCAAAACATCCAACATATATTTTGATAAAGTCTGCCGCAGCTGTAGACGAAACGTCAGGAAGAAATTTCATTAGACCACGGCTTCAAAGCCCGAAAAACACTTTAAATTGTATGGCGTAGGTAATTTCAAAAATTCTGCAACGTGTTACGGTACTTTTCTAAGAGTGTTTCTTCCTATATTCTGCGAGTGCATACATTGGTTTCATAACGCATAAAAAATCTTGAATGGGGCGTGTCAATCTTTCTTAAAAACATGTTCTGTCTACACAATTCTATAAAGTTGGCTTCTCCACCCAAATTTTTCAGTACAAAATGATGCAGAGTCACTCAAATCAAATTTCACTGACTAGTTGTATACGGCGAAACTAGTCTGGGGATGGGCACAATTAAAGCTTGCAAAATGATCGATTTTGGCCTGGTTAATCAGTCGTTTAAAAGGTCAAAAACAACATTTTTTTGGCTAAAAATTGATTTCTGTATTTTACAGTAATCTGCATTGACGAGTGCAATCTCGTTAGTTCAACAAACGGACACAGATGGAGCCACCGGGAGACTTGTCTCGGTGCTGATATGAAACGTGTCTTAATACCGAAAATTTGGCTTTCTGATTGTGTCAAAGCCTCACTGACGAGGCGACAATTAGAGCTTGGGGAATGATGGTTCAACAGTCGTTTAAAAGGTTTCATTTTCAAAAGGTAAAAAGTTAAAACAGCGTTTTCATAGTACCGCCGTCTAAAAATTGAAATCTGTATTTTACAGTAATCTGCATAAAAATTATCTTTTTCGAAAAAATGATTAAAATATTTACTTTTTTGTAGTCAAATATATTCGTAATTAATTAAAAAAATTTATTTTTTAATTCAAAACTGAAAAAACTACATTTACATTTAAATCAAAAAAGCCTCGAAAAATAGAAACCAGTTTTTTTTGCAACTTTAAAGAAACTTTTTTGGTCCGAAATCTCAAGCAACTGCTACAAAATCAGTAGATAAAAAATAATTTGTTTTTTTATCAAAAATCAAGTTACAAAAAGTTCATTGTTTCAGAAAAATTTATCAAGAAATTTACAAAAACCGTCAAATTGCGTTCAACCAAAAGATTAACTTCTTGATTTCAAAACTGCTAAAACGGCTTTTTAGTTAAAAAAAAAACCAAATTGTCTCGAAACAATAAAAATTTTTTTTGCGATTTTAAAGATTGTTTTTCTACAACCGTCAAAATATGACACAGTTGACATTGAAATTTGACAGTATGCAAACTGACTCATACTTTCATTATTATCTTTCTCGCACGTCGCCCATAGCAGCGTAAAAACAAGTTACTGGTTGCAATAGGACATGTGCGACAAAGAACTGTGAAGCTTAATCATTTATAAAATCGTTAAAGATGTTCCATATTAGTGGCAGCTGGACTTTTATACCGTTGTAGAAAAAATGTTGTTCCTAATTCTTGCGCAAAGTGTCTTTCGCGCACTTGACTGCTGCCCCAACTCCGCTTCGCGAATTAAACAAGTTTATTTCGATAAACTGTTTTTAAAAACTTTATTTCAAACTTAAAACTGTAATTTACAAAGTTTAGTTTCAGAAATAAATGACTACTCAAAATAGCTACAATACAATGTCGAAAGCTAATCGAATAATGCCTGCTGGGACGAAGGTAAAACAGTTTTATTGCACATTATGCATAGCTCAGCATCATCCTCAGTTGGATGACCTCCTTGTATGATAGTTGCGTTACATATCTCCTCCCTCCTTAAGCTCGGAAAACAGGGGTTGACCGGTTTTTCGATCTTCTAGCTGGATTTGGATGGTTGGTCCATTTTTGGCTCGGCGAGATTGTTTTGACCTCCAAATTCTGCGGAAGATGTAAACTGCAATAACAATAATAATTGTTGTGATGATTAACACTAAGGGTGGGACCCAATGGTTAACGAAGATGGCCGGACGTTGCATCGAATGGAACTCTACGGCAGATAGAATTTCTTGCGCTTTGTTCAGCTCTTCTAGGTTGACTTCTTGAAGTTGAAGTTTGTTGAACGCCTTGTTTTCTGTTACGTAGATGAACTCGGGTAGATCTAGGATGTACTGGTACTCTGTTTTTCTTTCTCTCTCGAAGGTTCTGTTGTTGATGTCGATAGGGCATTCTGGTAGAGTCACAACACTGGGTTCGTGGACTACGTATATACTTTGTTGACATTCACTCTTAACGATGGCTTCGTGAAAGGGAATAATCAGTATTTCTTCTCCGTTGAGGCGTTTTACTGTGGTTTTCTTGTACTCGATTGTCGGCATAGGGCACTCGTTGGTTGTTGTAGTTAGCAGTTTATAAAGACAGGCTTCTTCTTTGGACAGCATGAGTTGTTGGCACACAAATATGTCTTCTAATTGTGGGCATTCTTCGCTGATTGTCCAGAAATCTTCTTTAGTGAGAATTATATAGGGATTGGACAGGTATATTGTTTGGTTTTGGATTGGTATTAGGTACACTCTGTACATTGTGTACTGGATGGGAAGAACAATTGGTGTGTGTATCGCGAACAAGATCAAGTTGTTTTTGATTGTTACTTGAGTAGACAGGAATTTATAATAATTTATTAATTCGCTGAATTTTGGTATTCGGTCTTTTCCGTACAAGTCTTGAATGTTATGGATCATTTCTCTAAGTTGTGCTGGATTTAATATAGAGTTGTGCATCGTGTTTACATGCGCAAATGAAATTGCATTTTCTATGTTATTAATCATTTGATTTAAAGTATTTAGTTGAAACATTACATTCTCTAAAATCAATGACATGTATAGAGCATATGCTAAGTCCTGATTCAATTGCTGGATTAGATCTAATCTACCTAAAATGAGTTTTTCGTTTTCCGCAAGCGAATGCATTTGCTTAGAATAATTAGTTACGATATTATTCAATATTACATGTTCGGTTTTAAAGTCATTTTGCATATTTTGCTGATTCTCATATATCGTCGCGAAATATGATTCGAATCGAGTTTCATCGTCGGAATCGAGTGTTCCGAAGAGCCATTTGTTTACTTTTCCAACTGCGTTTATTAAACCGCGCTTGGCTTGATTTCCGTGAAATATTTTTGTACTAGCACGAATTGTTTGCAAGTAGTCAAGGGTTTGTTTATACTTATGAATCGTTAAAGTTAAGAAGTTTTCGGTTTTGTTCGTGTTAATGATGTTACTTGTCTTTTCTAGGAGAAGTTAAATGCTTGTTAAACAATCTTCAATTTCAGTTATGTTGATATGATAAGGAGAAGTATGCTTAGACGTCGTAATGTAAGTTTGTCCTAAGGAAATGGGCAGGATGGGATTATTTACCCTTTTTATTTCTAAGGCTATAGCTATGTGTAGCAGCAGAAGTAGAGGGCAATGTCTCATCTGAAACAATGCGACGTTATGGTTTTAATTCATTCTTGTGAATTTTCTTGTTTTGTGAAGTAATCACGTTTTCTTTGTCGACAATAGGTGCAATGACTTTTTTGTACTTACTGGACTCTTTGGTTTTTGATTTCTGTGTAAAGCTTTTAGTAAACACGGGTTTGTTTGGATTAATAGGAATTTCGTCGAGAGTCGAGAGTTTCAAAGGGTTTTTATAATCTAATTTCCCACGCACTATTTGGAATGGAGTATATTTAAGTGCACTGTGGTTGGAATTATTATAAGACAAAATTGCGTAATTCATTAGATTAGTTATGTTTTCGTTGGGTTTTTGGTTTTTTAAAGTCAGAATAGTCTCACAAAGAGTTGAGTGTAGTCGGTCTATTGGACTATTTGAGTTAGGGTTATGTGCGGTGCAATAATGAATTTCAATTTTGTGAAGGGCACAAAGGTTTTGAATTACCTCGTTCTTAAAAGTAGAACCGTTGTCTGTGGTTATCTTTCGAGGAAGTCCATAATGGTTAAAATAAACAATTAGTTTATTTGCTATCTCGGTGCTTGTCGGGGACATTAAAGGATACGCTTGACCTAATTTTGAAAAACTGTCAACAAGGGTCAAAAATGAGTTGTTATGGGTTTTATAAACGTCGATGTATATATGATCGAAAGGTTCATGGCCTATAGGAGTAGGCTTAAAGACAAGTTTGTTAGGGTGTCTTTCATATTTTGACTTTTGACAAATTTCACAAAGGTTGACATACATTTTCACATCAATTTCGAGGTTTGGCCAGTAGAAAATTTTCTTTAGGGCAAGAATATTTTCCTGAATTTCACGATGCGAAGTTTTTGTTTCGTGGTAGTATTTTACTTTTTGTTGTTGTTCCTCTATGTCAGTAATGTCTTCCAGTAGAGTATTGGAAATACACAGGGTGAAAAAACCATGTTTGAAATATTTTTGAAATATTGACAGAACAATTGGTTCGAGTGATTTGTTTTTAAAATGTAGGCAATATGTACCTTTAGGGATAAAGTGTTCTTTTATTATTTTTAAAATGTCGTCTTCTGATGGGTCGTTGTTTAGGAAAACGTATGTTCGTTGTTTGTCGAATATATGCTCTTTCTGAATTCTAATTTTATTGTTATTAGCATATCGAAATACGATTTGGTGTTTATAGATATTTAGAGCCTTCTGCACATACGGTGCGCCTATGATACTGTCACGAAAATGTTTGTGATGACTGAGGGGTTAATTATTTAAATGATAGAGATTGGGACTATTTATTGTAGAATATTACTATATTTGACTGGGCGTTAATTTACGCTTTAAATCTCTAATCTTTAAAAGGGTACCGGGTCGTCGTTACCTCCCCCGAAGGGTCCTATGCTGATTTTCTCACTGAATAGGGGCTTTCAAAAATATGGGGGGTTTATATTTAAAATAAGAAGAGGAGATTCAAGTAAACTTCTATTTTCTGTGCCTTAAAATTACCCTAACTACTTAACTGAAATGACTAATATGAAAACAAACACCGTTATAACAAAAGGGTCTTACCTAGGTCAAGTGTAGAGGAGGACCGTATCGTGCCAACCAATTTAACGTACTTCAGGGGTACTCCTATGCGTACCCGTGGCTTCTCTTAGGACAACAAGGACTTCTAGGGCAACTTTCTTCCTTGTACTCGGACGATAACCAATTTTGGAAAACACTTAATTACTCTTCGACGGGTGGTCGTTCGTCTATCTGACGTAACGCCCCCAAAAGGATCAACCCGAACTTCAAAAGAATCTTGGAGTCTTGCCTACGTGCAAGCCACCGAGCAAGTCCCCATCGCTAGCCCAAAAAATCCTCGAGTTTACTTCTCTTTTCGTCAGCACTTTTTCCAATGCATTGCAACGTTCTTTTCCATGACGTCAATCAGCGGTTCGAAGTACCCAGTTGTTGAACAAATTTACGATCTATGATTTATAAATTTGGGTCAACTATTCCTTGGTTACTAAACCGGTCATCGGCCGACCATTTCTAAGGACGCTGCAATTTTATGTCTTTTTGCTTCTTTGTGACAATACGATTTTCTACACTTGAATGTTGTGTTATAGTGTCACATGGTATGTGTTCGTTTGGTGGTCTTATTACTTCGTTTGAGATTATGTTAATTTTTGGTTGTTCCTGGTTCAATGTATTAAGAATCTCGTCTAATTCATCACAAGGTAAATCCGGGACCTCATTAGAGTCCAAGTTGGGAATAATGGATAATTGATCGTCTTCGATGGGGTTTATTTGAATACGGGACAAGGAATCGGCATTTGTGTTTTGTTTGCCTTTCTTGTAGATGACTTCGTAATCAAATTCTTGGAGTTTTAAACGCCAACGGACAAGTTTTGAATTAGGCTCTTTAATGGAAAATAGCCACTGAAGAGGTTTGTGGTCTGTTATTATTTTGAACTTGGTACCAAAAAGATAGGGGCGGAAGTATTTGGTAGCCCATACGATTGCTAACAGTTCCTTTTCAATCGTGCTGTAATTAATTTCAGCAGGATTCAAAATTCGGGAAGCATATGCAATGGGTAAATCTTTGCCAATAGGTCCTTGAGACAATATGGCACCAATAGCATAATTCGAGGCGTCCGTCGTAAGGTTAAAAGACTGGGAAAAATCTGGGTGTTGCAAAATAGGGTCATTCATGAGGATATTTTTGCAAGCTTCGAAAGAATGCATAAATTCGGGAGTGTGTTCAACTTTTTGATTTTTCTTTAGACAATTTTTTAACGGTTTAGGTAAGTGAGCAAAGTTTTTGATGAATTTTCGGTAGTAACCAACTAGGCCTAGAAATGATTTAATTTCTTTCGGAGTTCGGGGAATAGGAAATCTTTGTACTGCCTCGACTTTTCGTGGGTTTGGTTTTATGCCATTAGGAGTGATTACATGGCCTAGAAACGGTTTTACAAAGGAACTCAGATTTATCAAGCTGAATTTTAAGATTATGTTCTCTAAGCTTTTTAAAGACTAATTTCATGTTATTTATGTGTTCTTGAAGAGAAATCGAGAATATTATTATATCGTCCATATATACTAGACAAATTTTATTATTTATTTCTTTGAGAACATTATCCATGACTCTTTGAAAAGTCGCAGGAGCATTTTTGAGTCCAAACGGCATTCGGATGTACTCATAATGACCGTTGTCTACACTGAAGGCGGTTTTTTCGACTGAATTGGGGTTCATTTCAATTTGGTGAAATCCTGAAGCGAGGTCTATTGTTGTGAAATATTGGCATCGACCAAGTTTGTCTAAAATATCCGAGATGTTAGGACAATCCACACAGGGGATGTCCAAGGGCTAGAAGAAGGGCGAATTATACCGTCGGTTAACATTTGCGATAGTTGTTTCTGTACTTCTCGTTTGTGCACATAAGGGTATCTATAAAACTTGGTGTGAACAGGGACTTCGTCTGTGGTTTTTATTTCGTGTTTCACCTGGTTAGTGAAACTAAGTTTTTGATCGGGTTTATGCAGGATGTCTGAAAATTCAAGGATGAGCTCTTTAAGGGCGGACTGTTCTTCTTTGTTTAGATGCTGTGATCGAATAAGAGAAAAATCACACTTTTCTCTACAATTATCTTGGACTGTATGACAATCAGATCGAATTTGTTCTATGTTAAATATTTCGAACTTTTCGGGCACAAACAATTGGGCATACCCGGAGATAGTATCTGGGTAGAAATTGACAATAACACTATGGTTTTGCAAATTTCGGATTTCTAATGGAACATAGCCGTCTTTAACGACAAGGAGTGAAGAAGGGATTTCGATATCTTCATTCTTGAATTCTGGCATTAGAATTTCGTTGCCATCTGGTATGTTTGTGAAAATATTTTTCATCACGATGGTTGAGGGTGGAATTTCGACTTTTTGGATATTAAAATCGTCACGGTACGACAAAGGTATTTCGAGGTGTTCGTTGACTAACCGTTTGTTCATAATATCTATATTTAGACCTAATTTTCTTAGGTCACGTATGCCTATTATTCCATCAAAGTAATCGTGGAAATTATGGAGAATGAATTCAAGTTCCACGTCTATACCGTATTCATTTAAGAGGCGAACCTTGACTTTGTGTTGGGTGTTGGTTTCTCCAGTACAAGTCACTAGGGTATGTTTGGAATTATATATTAATTCAGGGAAAGCAGTTTCAGCAAGGATTGGTCTAAATAGAGATGTGTGACTTATATCTTGCGGCTATTTACTGACACAGCACAGTTCTTGATACAGGTACTTTGTTGATTGATTTGAATTCATAATCTCTTTAATTTTTAGTGAAGTTAATTTCTATCAGGGTAGTTAGGAGAGTGTTAGTAAAAGAGAGATATATTTCGTGATTGGTATACCTCTATTGCGCAACAGCCTTCTCAGGACCTGGTGTTCCGGAAATCACGTGGCGCCTATTGGGATATATATATTTAGACACAATTTATTTATACACATAACAAAGTATAGAATCCACCCCGTCTTCACTGAAGTTAGCGGCCCATCAGTGTTCCTGCACAATTACTTGCTACTCACCTCCTGTGCTCTTTTAAGTAAAGTATTTGGTAACGTTTTTTTTTCTGATAGTTCGTCCCGTAAATTCCAATTAGCAAACCAGTGTTAATCAATTAATCCCAATAATTCTATATATTAATTTAATTAAATAAAAGCGTCACAAGTTATAAAAGTTCGGTTGTTGCCAATATTGTCAATTTTTAGGTCGATCTGTGTTAGGTAGTTAATTAGTAACACCTTTTATGTTTAGTCGCTGCTACCCCTTACCGTTTAAGACACATCCCAATAGTAGTTCGGTATTGTTCTTTCTACAGAAGTCGACCAGTCGTTGTTGTAAATGGGTAGTGAGATGAATTGGACTGCAAACCTTACAGAGCTAATATATTAGCAATGTTAGATTTAGAAACGAGCAAAGCTAAGTTATCTCCAGCCGAAATCTATGCAAACAAAAAAAACTCACCCGTAAAATTACGGAAATGTTAAGCTCTTCGCTCATTTGTCCCACATCTGCATTCCCTGCCGGGGTGCAGGAAACCCGTCGACCGGACGGCAGATGAATGCCGCTTACTGATAAAAAAGGAATTAGAGAACGAAAGCGAAAAAATGAGTTTCTCTGTTTTTGACAGGCCCTTAACCGCGCACACGAGATATGCCGCATTAAAGGGGCACTCGTTTCTCTTTAATTAAAGCCCGGTGGCACCCCGTTGAGTTTGCTTAAGTCCCAATAGGGCCATTGCCGCTGCTTTTTCGGATTTTCCGAGACGGCTGAAGGTGATATTGGACATACGTGGTAAAAACAAATTAATTTTTTTGTCAAAAGTTAATACCTAGGTTCGTGGTCATTAGCAACCCCCAAACTGTATTGCGACGAGTATAATTATCTTTATGGGATTGGATTTTTCGAAAGTCAACAAAAGAGATGTCGTCAAGCACCTAAAAATAAAAATTTAATATGGGGCCTTTCTTCCCTCCTGCCATATTTCTCGCTTAAGTGATAATGATGCATTAATATTCTGCTGGGGAGTCTTATAATGTAACTAGCGAGGGACCCTCGCAAAGCCTTGATAACCCGACGAACGGCCAGGAAATTTAGCTACACAACTCAAATGACACATGCACGATGTGATTACGTTTGCATGAATATGTATATTATATAATGTATATGCGACTTGTATACTTTAATGCACCATACGAACGGTGATAGCTTACCGTTAACTACATTCAGCAAAGAGGCTATAATGGATGTTTTTGGTTTAGAGTAAGGAGACATTCGCCGGGATTAAACACTGCTGTTCTTTTAAATCCTTAACCTGTCAATAGTAAAAAATAGTAGCTGAGATTTGTATGCGAACCTTGGGGTTAGAATACAAAAAAATAGTAGATTATGTCCCTAGGAGCAAAAATGGGTCTTTTCGTGTTGAACTTTCGTGTGGGACAATTTAGACGATCTAATAGGGCAGATTAGGAGCTCTCCATAATTATGGCTTTTCAGCCCTACAAAATCGTTAGAAAGTTTGGTGTGATCCCGGCAGTGCTCCAATAGAACTTGGCGCAAATCGTACCTCTACTAACACAGCTTTTCAGAGCGAGCCTTGTGTGGAACTGTTTTTCAAACTGTTGGTCAATAATGAGGATCGCTTAGATAACGAAGATGGGATATAAAGGAAAAGATCCTAAATGGCTCAGGCAAGTCAGTCTAACATCGTTCTTGTTGAAAAACTACGAAAAGCTGCTAGACTTGTACTTAAGGAAGGCGGCGCTAATAACACACTCTTTTAGTGCAAAACAGTATGCATACCATTTTACTAATAAACAACAGAACTAGCATTTTAGTGTGGAGAAAATTCAATGTACCCTGGAGACAAGAGGGGTTACCACACGATACATATAACAATGCACTGTATACTCCCCAATCAACGCTAGTAAAACAAGAAAAGACTAAGCAACAATAACCAATTGGTCACATGCTAAATGCCAGACTGATCAACCCATCACTAAATCAGATTTAGAACAGAGTAGAGTCTAGAAGGTGCATGTAGTTCTTTCACTATTATTGTGTGTGCGTACTAGTAGATGACTTTAATTCTGGCTACTCTGGAACTGGAGGAGACAAGGACCCAGCATATGCGGACGACATCATTACCCTCAAAAGAAACCAACAAAACTAACAATTTTCCAGCATCGTACAAGAGGTCCCGGATATTGTACACAGCTGGTGCTCAAAAGAAAACCTTAGGTAAACGGTGGTTGTGCCATTTACCTGAGGGAGAGGCTCGATTTTCGAAAACCGCCAGCATTGTTCGGGATAATAATTCCATGTACTAACGAAGTGAACTATCTGGAAATTACCCTTGACAAAAAACTCGCAGGGAATCCACATATGTCTCGTATAGTTTGGTACCACCGCTCATGCAGCAACAACCCGGATCAAATATTGGATATTTTTAGGTTTGGAGTATACCACACTGATGATTTGAATTCACAGAAACTTATACCTGATAAAGAAAGTTTCGTCAATTGTACTATGGCATCGCCACCTGACGGTGTTAGGTCGAAACCTCTGCAAAAGGGACTCGACCATGTGCTCCTGTGGCTGAACAGAGTGTTCATGGTGAACGTGGCACTGGGATACGTCCCTAAGGCGTAGGGATCTGCGAACACGGTTTTCACACCAAAAGCTGGAGAAAGTGACTACTATGTCGCTAAATCGTTTAGACCCGTAAGTTTGACATTCTTTCTAATGAAAACGTTAGAAAAGATGGTCGATAGGTACATTATAGAGGTAATTTTGGCAAGACAACCCATAAACAAAGATTATCATAGTAAAGAGAAGTCGACTGACACGACTCTCCACTCTGTAGTGCATAAAATAGAGAAGGCATACCTACTCGAATAAAGAAGTGCTGCTGGTACTCTTTTTCGATATTGAGCGAGCATTCGACAAAGCTAGAACAAACAAAACCTACGGGTACTCCAATACACTTGGTAAGCTGAGTCAGATCGGCGCACAGTAGTCTAAATGTAATAATTACAGGGACATTATGTGACAAACTTGCCTTCAAAAAATATGAATAATATGTATGGTTTTACAAACAGAATAGAGTCCAGCTTAAGTGCGTATACAGGTTTTTTTGTTTGATGCAACGTAAACAAAAATTAAAATGTTTATTTATACAGGGTGTCTTTTTTAAGTGCGTGCAGTGTTGCTATCTACGAAACGGCTGTAGTTACAAAGTCGGTTAAATTAGCAAAAAGTTGACTTTTGTAGAGCCTGTTTAGAAAACGTTCACAGGGTTGCCACATTTCGAGTGGTTTCTGAAATTTTTAGAAAAATCTAAAAAATGCCAAAATTTAAATCTCTTCTATTTCAATAACTATTGATTACACAAAAAAAGTTTAAATTACGAAGTTTCACTACACTTTAATCTCTCTCATATGACATCTCGATCAGCTTCGTGTAACGCTTACCAACCTAGTTACCAGTATAAAGTTATTTTTTTTAAATACGGACCTGGATTTTTTTTTCATAATTTGAAAGTTCTTTTTATTCTTAATATAAGAGCGTATTACACAATTAGGGTTTTAAACGTTTCGACCAAATAAACCATCATCAAGGTATTCTATCTAAATCCCATCCTGTTTTTGGAGTAATGAAAGTTAATACTGTGTTTTTCTTCAGTAAATGCGTCAGAATAATTACCATCAATACTTGCAATGTTTTCAGACCCTTAAAGAAAATTATTACAAAAATTAAAAGAAAGAAATCTTATTATTGTGCTAATATGAACAAGATACTTATATTAGAAATGGAGCGATGACTTAATATTTTGACCTCTTTTGTAAACAACTATTGTTTTAAGAAATTAAATGCTCAAATAGTCTTCCTTGGTTTCTTAGACATAACCTTGCCCTCTTCTTGTTAACAGTGAAAATAATACCCAATGACAAATCTTTATTTTGGTGTAACTCGAGTAGTTCGGGCAGGAAATTTGTTGACAAATGTTGACAGTTGAAGTTGACACAAAATGTTCTGTTTGGAATAAATAAAAATAAATAACAAGTTTTCATATAGATTAAGAATAAAACTAGAAGTTCACGTGTTAAAAGATGTAGCTAGTGAGACTAAATTTTTAAACAATAAAAACTGTCCTGTTTGAGCCAAAATGGTGTTTTATTGTCTTCCATAAACTTTAACACTTCTTAATATTGGCCTGGACGTTTTTTAACAATTGTGGCGTAATTTTATTACAAGCTATTTGAATTTTCCTTTTCAAATCCTCCACATCTTGTGGCGCACTTTTGTACACATCATTCTTTATAAAACCCCAAATAGAAAAATCTATAGGAGTTATATCAGGGGACCTAGGAGGCCAATTAACTGGCAATTTTTTATCACAATTAGTTTAAGAAATTTAACGTATCACATAAATATTACCAAATGTTTAATTATTATTTTTGGTAAAACTTCTGAACGGATTTGTTTAATTCCTTTTTTGGCTGAAAAGTCACTTTATTTAGAAATTTAATGCTTTCTTAGTTTTGATTGAAATAATTGCTTTTGGAGTACAGGGAGTAACAACTATACCTACAAGGTTGTGCCTTAGAAACCAAGGATGACAATTTGAACATTTCATTTCTTAAGACAATAATGGTTTATAAAATAAATAGCATTAAGTCATCGCTTCATTTCTAAAATAAGTATTTTGTTCAAACTAGCACAATAATAAGATTCCTTTCTTTTAATTTTTGTAATAATTTTCTTTAAGGTACTAAAAACATTGCAAGTATTGATGGTAATTATTCGGATGCATTTACTGAAGAAAAACACAGTGTTAACTTTCATTACTCCATAAACAAAATCGGATTTAGATAGAATACCTTGATGATGGATTTAACTGGTCGAAATGTTTAAAACCCTAATCGTGTAATATGCCGTTACATTAAGAATAAAGAGAACTTTCAAATTATGAAAAAAAAGTCCAAGTCCGTATTTAAAAAAATGTACTTTATACTGGTAACCAGGTTGGTAAGCGTTACACGAAGCTAATCGAGATGTCATATGAGAGAGTTTAGAATGCAGAGAAACTTGGTAATTTAAACTTTTTTTTTGTCACCAATAGTTTTTGAAATAAACTGCTAACAAAAAAGATCGATACGGCAAAATTGTTCTTCATGTTTAGGGATCTGTATCTCGGAAATGCCTTAGCCGAAATTCATAACTTAAAGAGACTTTGGAAGATCGTTTCTTCTAGAATCAGGGAGGGAGGCTAGTTTTAAACCAAAGTGATTTTCTAAATGATATACAGGGTAAAGAAAAAAGCACTGCAAAATGGTTGCATTTCAACCCACTGCATTTGGTAGCTAGAGTATCTTCAGAACATTCGTTCCTATGAGATTTGAGGACCTTGACTAATATCTCGGGACATGTTCAGCGCTTTTTAGTTTTATGGCCCACAAGAGAAATTACTGGGGTTTATCAAAATGTGTGCGTTTTCTTATAAGTTGCCCTGTATCGCGAGAATGCCGCTGCCGATTTTAATGACGTAAATTATCTCCAAAAGATAAATGATTGTAAAATCAGCGGCGTACACTCAAGTTTAACAAAACCTTTCTATTCCACGTTGTACAAAAATGGCAAAAAATTTACTGAAAAACTGATCAATATTTTGTTAATAAGGACGTCATGGCGGTTGTTCTAACTTTAAGGCTCTTATTGTAATTACATTTAAGAGCCATGGTCGATATCTCGGGACGTTTTTGGCAGTTTTTTGTTTTTTGGCCAACAAAAAAAATTACGGGGGTTTTTCAAAAAGTGTGCGTTTTCTTATAAGTTGCCCTGTTTCGCGAGAATGCCGCTGCCGATTATTGGCAAAATGCCCAGTCCTCGAGGTCGTTTTCACAAAGACTGGTCGATTTGAAAATTTCGTGTCCGGATTTATGTCAAAAAAATTCTCCTAAATCAAAGACCCACTTTATCGGATTTAGAGTTTCAACTCGAATGTAAAATGTAGACTAAATATAACTACCGGCCGTGACGTAAGCGATTAAAGATATGGGTGATATCTTTGAAACGATTAAAGTTAGAAAGCTGAAATTTGGTATGTGCCTTACTACGACTACATGGTGCCTTACAACGTTTTGTTCGTTCAATATCCGCCATCACCAGGCTTTTAAATTACGTCCGTTTACCCGTTGGTTCAAATTTGAATGGTGGGTAATCTACTGAGCTGCCGTAAAATATGAATAGCTGATGTAGATATCGTAGCGACCATAGCTGAGATATAGCTGTTTCATAAAGTATTATAAACCGATGGTCGTATCGAGTTGAAAATCGAATGGTAGGTTTCCCTTATGTAATATTAGCGCAAAATAGCATCTCAAAAAAGCGGCGACGGCAGCAACATAGCACATAACCATGTGTTTTAAATGGGAGGAATATAGAAAATGTTGTATTTATGATACCATTGATGGTACATGGTTCAAATTTGGATGGTAGGTACCTATGGGGGTATCATAAATTGTGATGTAGCTGACTCAGCTATCATAGCTACAGTAGCTGAGTAACGTTAATATTTAGAGAACTGTTAATGATACATGGTTCAACTTTGGATGCTGGGTGCCCATTGTGGTACCATGAATGGTAGTATAGCTGACATAGCTATGTAACTGGCGGTAGCTAGGTTATAGCTGTTTTATGAACCGATGGTGATATCGACTTGAAAATTGAATGGTAGGATTCCCGTATGTAAAATGGCATTTTTTAAAATCCAAGATGGCGGCCTGAAAAATTTTGGTTTTAAGCCGATATCTCTGGAACGGTTTAAGCTAGAAAGCTGAAATTAAGTATATGGCTACTTTATGGGTTGTGCTAGAGGTCTCTAAGGTCCTGAACCTTGCCGCGGGTACCAAAGGTTCTATTTTGGAAACTTTTTTAACAAAATTACATTTTTTTGCTACAACTTACTCACTGTTGCTAAAGGGCGCTGAAACCAAATATATCGGACGTTTCGACTTTACACTTACTATAGGCCATCATCAGGGTATTCTCTTTTATTACAATTATTGCTTTATAAATGTGCCACGCCCAAACAATCCGTTTTTCGTATATGACTGACAAAATAGCTTTAACGAAGCCCATTCGACTGGTACTAACTGTTCGATTTTATCGTTTCTAGGTTCCGAGATTTAACTGATTAAATTTTTCACTGATAGGGGTAGAGTGACTTGCCATTTTATAGCAAAGCCATTTATGGCAATAGCACAACAGTGTCTCAATTAAATGTGAGTCGTCTCAAATACTGTTCAAAACGTTAATTACTATTTTGCTAAGTTTAATAACATTCTTATAAGAAATAAAAAACAATTAAAATTTTATAAAAATTACCTAATATTTTTATTTGATCGAACATTACGTCAACTAAATTAAAAATCTTGAACGACAAATTAAGCAGGTATTTTGTGGTCGAGAATGCTCTATTCATGGATGTCAATAGCATCGTTATACCATGTTTAGTTTTCGAATTATATAGATGTAAGTATTAAAATGTCGATCAAAAGTGGAAAAATTACGTTTTTGGCTCCATTTTGAAGGGGAAAGAAATTACCGAAAATTCCAGAATTGCAATTTTTTTACATATTTTTGTCCCCTTTTTCATATGAGACTATTTTTGAAAAAATCTATGACAATCGATTTTGGCTGAAAACTTTCACGACCCCCCTTTGAAAATTTTGAAATTTTTACATTTTTCTGTTTATCTTGGAAACGGTAAGGTTTTTCGATATGCCGGTTAATATGATGTATGAAGAGGTCATCAAGGGCTATCAGATGCATGTATCAGAAAGAAGCTAGCTTTCACGGTTTTTGAGAAAATTAAAAAAAAGTGCAAAATTTGTACCTTATTTTTGGGCCACCCGTGCTCAGTTACTGTTCTAGTCAGAGCTTCGAAAATGGGCTCTACGTGTAGCTCTGTTCTTCTACTTCCTTAGCTGTTCTTATACATTTTTTGATAAATCTTCATCGAAACGAGATATTAGCTGTTAAAGGCAGCAATGCACGAGTTTATCTCAAAATTTAGTTTTTTGGGCCGGTTTGAGAGCCCCATATGTTTAACCTAGAATTTTCTATATGTGTCATTTAAATCTATAGTAATCAATTTTATTTGTTACTTCGAGTCGTTTTATAATGAATATGACGTTGATTTCTGTTTTAGATAGTATAGGGTGGCTCAAAAAATGATGCAGGAAGCTAATATATGCTAATAATGCAAAAAAGGTCCATAATCAATGTGTATTTTACATAGAAAGGGTGGATTATTTAGTACGTAGACAAGCCAGAATAAAATGTTAGATATAGGCGATGAAAGAGTTATTAAAACTTAGTAATGAAAGCAATTTTAATTATTCAAGGAGTCTGGTGTTGTCAGGTATTAGTAATATTTACTGCAGAACCATTCCTTCGCCATTTTATTCACAAATTGTTAAAAAACACTAAAATTATTGTACTTTTTTTGCTCCTCTTATAGCTTTTGGGATAAAACCTCATTAAAACGCAATATAAGCTGTTGAAGGCTGAAATTCACGATTTTTATCTAAAAATTTAGGTTTTTGGGGCAGTTGAGGAGAGTCTCATATGCTTAATATAGAAATATCTACTTTTCCCATATAAATCAATAGTAATCGATTTTATTCGTAGATTCTAGTAGTCGTATGATAAATAGGGCATATATTTACGTTTTGGATAGTATAGAGTGTCCCAAAAAAAGTGTTGTAACCTAGAATTTTAGGATTTTTTCATGTAAATTGATATCTTTTAATTTATTGCGTAAGTTCCAGTAGTTTTATGATAAATAGAGCGTTGATTTCTGTTTTAAATAGTATACGGTGTCCCAAATAATGCTGCAACATTTAACTTTAGTTTTTTTTGTTTAACAATACTTTTTTGTAGGTTTTTTATTCTCTTATTATAAATAATATCTTCAGGTTCTTTGTTAATAATTTTACGGCAGTTTGGGCTACATCTGAGGAACGTTCAGATATTTCCTAAACTACGGGCGCTCCGAGCGCGTGGTCAAAAAAAAAAGAAAAAAAAATGAAAAAAAAAATGTCGCGTTTCAAGTAAAAAGCACACCTAAACAAACCAACTCAAGATTTTTGCTGACCAACTTGTTAGTTTTAATTTTATTTTTAACTTCAAGCTATCTCTTTTGTCATATAAGAAGTCCAATATTTTGTCTTTGTCTTCACCATGGGAAAATCTACTATAACATAAGAAAGCGTTATTCCGTGCATGAATCTTACAGCATTTTTGGGAGGCAGCTCTAGACCGCTTTGAGAGTATTCCTAGGACCTTACATTTTTATTGAGAAAACAAAGGGTGGGAATAAGGACATTTTGGCAACAAGTCTATCTCTTCGAAGTATGGCCATAAAAATAGAAAGTAACTGACAACAGAGTTTTCGGATAGAGACCGCTCTGAGAGTATTCCCAGTCCTTGCATTATTATTGAGAAAACAAAGTAATGCCTTATGCCTATCACTGCAATTGAGAGAGGTGATAAGAGACACAAATAAGGATGACATTTTTTTGCTGCTATTCTTGCTTGCTCCTGCTCTGCAATCTCAACAATTCTTTCATGTCAAGTTTTGAAGGTCGCTATTTTGATTCTTTGACTTTGGGTCTTTTTTTCCTGTATTATTGATTAAAGCTTTTTTGAATACAATGGACTTCTTTTGCCAATAAAACTAAAACTTATGTCGGAACCAGAAGATTACCATAATAACTCTTTCATCCCTTGTTTGTCATTATTTGTTTCATTCTTTCAACTTGTACGACATGCTCTATTTTAAAACAGCTTTGATGGTGATGTTCTTGTACTTACAGGAGTGGGAAAAGGTATTGTTAAGCCCCTCTCTAAGTTTTTAAAAATATGTTGTAGAAGGGCAAACTGATACAACATGATTTATTCTAATGCAATGGTGGACACATGTACTAGGAGGAGTCTAGGTAGATGAAATAAAATAAAACACATTCAGTATAAGTACACAAGATGTAGCATTTAATGCTCACGTTTCAAAAAAAAAACACTATACAGAGGAGACGGCATTACCAAATAAATTTTGAGGTATCTCGTCCTAAAGTTGTTAATAATATTTTATATAATATATTTTTATGAAAAAGCAGAACACAATAAAGTTTCCTCTCATACATTATTAATAACATAGAGGTACGATAGTCTCTCATTGATCTGTATTGATTTATTCATCTTCGTATACATTAGATAAGGCGATAATGATTTCATGATGGTAATCACTTAAAACGAACAGCCAACATTCTATTGGAGGTAAGTCGTATATACAGTAATTAAAATACAATAAACGGTATGCCGGGTAAGCCGCGGGAGGCTCTGACATAGAGCGTTAGTATACTTAGTCTAGGCATAAATACTTAATACAATATGTACAATGCACCAGAGTATATTTAATCAAAAACTATATCTCTGAGTCTAGTGTAAACTGGTATACATAACAAAACCCTCGTCTTGCCCAGCAACATAACAAAAGGTAGGTAACGCAGAAAAACGCAATTTCGAAGAATAGTCATCATCAACTCCATCCGAACCCTCTCATTGGCCAGCATTTACCATGTATGTGATAAATTTATAAATAATTACATTAATATCCTACAGCATCACTAAAGTCGTATACGTTGCACGGCTGGCAATGAGCTGGAGTCGAACAGAACGAGTCTGATTAGGTTAATTGGATTATTAGGTATGGAATTATGATTGCTGATGGTTCAAGGTAGACGAATTAGTTTCTATTATCCAGCTATCGTTCCACTGACGGGTGTTTAGGTCCACTGAGCATGCACAGCGGTTGATATGAGACAACAATTATTTTCTATGTTTGTGTACAGCAGACCTAAATTGATTTGATAATTATTGGGGATTCACAAAATCGTGGTACTTAACAGCATGTTTTCTATTCTTCTATTCCCTAGAAAGTGCAATCAAGGGCTGAAGGAAATCTGTGCAACAGAAAATGCATGTAAAGTTTCCCTGGAAGACAAAGCCAGTGCACCATTTTTGCTGGTAATATTGAGTAGGGTGCAGCAATAAATCACGAATAGAAGTCTATCGAAAGTTGTAATTTCCTGGAAATTATAAACTTAACTAATTAAAACCTTTTTTGCCTAAAGGAGGCCTTGTTAACTTACTTTTTCTGCTCTTTCTAGACCAAACCAATAGCTTATGACCATTTGCACCCACATGTTTAAGAAAAGTTTAAGCTAATGTGGTATTTTTGACGCATTGTGTCACATTCAAAACAACACGTAGCTAAAGCTTTCCATAAACACGTCGGTGCTAGAGGATAATAAAGATTAAAGTCAAGGTAAGCTTCAGTTGGCCCTAATCTACATCTAAATTTCTAAAAAGACCTGGAGGGTATTAAGGACTGTAACTAATATGGTAGACATTAAGATGTGAAACTGACAGACCTGTTCTGAATTAAGATTTTGATACAGATTGAAAGTAACCATGTGAAGACTAAAGGCATGGCAAGAATGTTTAGTTCCTATTCGGTATTTATTGAAAGAAATTAGGTGACTTTACTGAAAGTATGTTTCTTCAATATCATTGTCTAGAAGCTCTAGATTAAGGATTTGACGCATCTTCAAGAATGTCAAAAGAAAATGAAAAAATGTCAAATGAAACATCAAAAGAAGGTGACTTTATTGAAAGTTTATATCTTTAATTATTAATAATAAAAATAAAATGATTAAAGATACTGTGAGAAGAGTTAGTACCTGTTTTGTATTAATTCAAGGAAATTTGGTAATGGTCATCGTTTAGAAGTTCAGGATTAAAGATTCGATGTGTCTTAAAGAATGAAAGTAACCATGTGAAGATTAAAGGCATTGCAAGAAGAAGGTTTAGTGCTTGTTCGTATTTGTTGAAAGAAGCACAAGTTAGGTGATTTTATTGAAAGTGTATATCTTTAATTATTGGTTTGTCATAGAGAAACTCTAGATTATGATAAAATGATTAAATATATTGTAAGAAAGAAGTTAGTGCCTTTTTTGAACTTATTAAAAGAAATATGGGATTAAAGATTCGATGCGTCTTAAAGAATGTACGTAACCATGTCAAGATTAAAGACATTGCAAGAAGGTTTAGTGCTTGTTCAGTATTTGTTGAAAGAAAATTGTCAGTGACTAAATTTATATCTTGAATTATTGTTTTATCATCGAGAAACTCTAGATTATGATAAAATGATTAAAGATATTGTAAGAAGAGTTTAGAATCTCTTTTGTAAAAACTTAGTAAAAGAAGTTTGGTGATCCTCATTGAAAGTTTATTTATTCAATTACTGGTCATGGTTTAGAAGTTCAGGATTAAAGATTCGATGCGTCTGGAAGAATGTACGTAACCATGTGAAGATTAAAGATATTGCAAAATGGTTTAATGCCTGTTCTGTATTTGTTGAAAGAAGAACAAGTTAGGTTACTTTATATCTTTAATTATTGGTTTATCATAGAGAATCTCTATGATAAAATCATTAAAGGTATTATAAGAAGAGTTAGTGCCTGTTTTGTACCTATTAAAAGAAGTGTGGTGATCCGCATTGAAAATTTATTTTTTCAAACACTGGTCATCGTTTAGAAGTTCAGGATTAAAGATTCGATGCGTCTTGAAGAATGTACGTAACCATGTTAAGATTAAAGACATTGCAAGAAGTTTTAGTGCTTGTTCAGTATTTGTTGAAAGAAAATTGTCAGTGACTAAGTTTATTTCTTTAATTATTGTTTTATCATAGAGAAACTCTAGATTATGATAAAATGATTTAAGATATTGTAAGAAGAGTTAGAATCTCTTTTGTAAATACATAGTAAAAGAAGTTTGGTGATCCTCATTGAAAGTTTATTTATTCAATCACTGGTCATGGTTTAGAAGTTCAGGATTAAAGATTCGATGCGTCTGGAATAATGTACGTAATCAGGTGAAGATTAAAGGGATTGCAAAATGGTTTAATGCCTGTTCTGTATTTGTTGAAAGAAGAACAAGTTAGGTGACTTTATATCTTTAAATATTGGTTTATCATAGAGACACTCTATGATAAAATCATTAAAGATATTATAAGAAGAGTTAGTGACTGTTTTGTACCTATTAAAAGAAATGTGGTGATCCGCATTGAAAATTTATTTTTTCAAACACTGGTCATCGTTTAGAAGTTCAGGATTAAAGATTCGATGCGTCTTGAAGAATGTACGTAACCATGTTAAGATTAAAGACATTGCAAGAAGGTTTAGTGCTTGTTCAGTATTTGTTAAAAGAAACTTGTTAGTGACTAAGTTTATATATCTAATTATTGTTTTATCATAGAGAAGCTCTAGATTATGATAAAATGATTAAAGATATTGTAAGAAGAGTTTAGAATCTCTTTTGTAAAAACTTAGTAAAAGAAGTTTGGTGATCCTCATTGAAAGTTTATTTATTCAATTACTGGTCATGGTTTAGAAGTTCAGGATTAGAGATTCGATGCGTCTGGAAGAATGTACGTAACCATGTGAAGATTAAAGATATTGCAAAATGGTTTAATGTCTGTTTGGATTTGTTTCTTTAATTATTGGTTTATCATAGAGAAACACCTAAATTATGATAAAATGATTAAAGATATTGTAAGAAGAGTTAGTGCCTGTTTTGTACTTATTAAAAGAAGTTTGCTGATCCTCTTGTGGGAATAGAACATAGAACAATGAAGAATTTTCATGTCTTAATTGTTTTCTGTCTAACACAAAACATGGGACAAGAGATGGTTTATGCAGAAGTTCAGGTCAAAAAAAAAAAAGATGTGAATCATTACAATTAAACCGTTGAACCCGCTGAGTTTTACTTCTAATACAAAACATGAACAACTACCTGAGAAACGCAATTTTCACACTTCAGAACACTCTGAGAGAAAGATGAACTGAGAACAGTTTCCTGAAGTTTGTTGTGTCTAAAATCCATATTATGGCAAATGGATAAAGTATCAACTTAATTGTGCACCCAGTTGTAGAAGAGAAATGCCTTTCAGTTTGCTTGAGAAACAATTTTGCTTATGTAAGGAAATATGACACCACTCGGTTACTTTTGTCTATGGTAACTAACAGAGTCTGGTGGTAGCTGGTAAATAATCCCCTACACGCTTTTAAAGCCCCTAAAAATCGTTTAAAGTTGTGTAAAATAGACTTCATTATTGCCTCTGAATAATCACCACAAAGATAAACATCTTAGTTGGCTCCGAACTTGGAACTTGAAACTCCAAAATCTGTTCTCCCAATGTAAGGAGAATTTAAGGCAAAAAGTACTTAATTTTCCATAAGCAAGAACTTTCGATAGACTTTCATCGTATACACTAGTATGGAAGCTCTGAAATAAGACTCTTAATAGCACGCTTTGTCTATGCCTTAATCATCAATTAATACATTATAGCCACCATTTTGTTGTCCCAATTATTAAAAAAAAAACACCGTCAGGAAATACTTAAAAACCATAATGTTGAACAATGGATATGATATAATGATTGAGTATACATAATGTTAACGTAATCTCTGCCACAAATAGCTGCTAGTAACAATTAGTTGCATTTTTTACGAGGAAAAAAGATAGGAACAAAAATTTTACGTATTTTTACCGCCATAACACCACAATTAACAAATAAAGGTATTCAGTACCTTACAATAGTTATTTTCAATATAAATGGGAAGGTCTAATAAAAAGAAAGGAAAGGGAGGAAGAAGGATATTTTTGGTTGTTTTTAATTCCCAAAAAAAGTTGTATTTTCATGAAGAATTTACTTTTAAGTGTATATTATAATAGCCATTAAAGTTTAACTCTAAACACCATTTCGAATTTCAATATTGATCAGTGGATTAAAGTAAACGATATTGATTGATGAGTTTCAGCTATTTGCTTTTCTTGAAATAAATGTATAATAACACATCTCTCTAATAAAAACAGATGCAAATGAAAGCTAAATAATTATTATCATCCAAGGTGATGATGGATAATTTAAGCAAGAGAGGTTGGAAGTTTCTTGAAATCCTTTCCATGTTTGCCAACCAAGAGCTTTAATTACGTCAAAGTAGGTAAGTGCGTTTTAAAACTTTTACCACTGATTCTATTTTCCAACTCTTACATGTCGATTATTGTCTACATCGAAAGCCTTATATTCACTAGGAAAACACCTAAAAGCTGCAAAGGAATCATACACTTTTCATTTTTTAAACCAAGAAAAACATATCGTTATCGATTTTGCATCGTCTTGAACCCGGTTTAATAAAGGTAATGAGTTTACCTTTTGATAGCAATTAAGCACACTATAGGGAATAGGATCTATTTATCACTTGTGAGAATGATATAGGATTACAGTTTACGTATTTCGCGTTGACATGATATAATAAACCCTTAATTTCCCGATCATTTTTCTTCTTTTTTCGTCGTATCGGTCATCTGTTATATAATTTTTTAAATTTAGAGAAAGAACGGGATTAGGTACGTTCAGTGAGTCAGTCAGTTATAACGCTAGATGATGACAAGAAAAATGAAAAAATACTGAGAGCAAATGATTCGATTAGACATGAAGGGGTAACCTGAACTTACTAGATTTTTGCAGTGCCAGACAAATTCTACTTAACAAACTAGATTTTTTGCAATACTCAGTTTCCGTTTGTTTTCGCAATACCATAAACAAATTTAAAGTAACAACATTCAAAGCTAACCACTTTTGATGGTGACTATTATTGGTTCTCAACACTCTAGGGATGGAAAGGTAATCGTTGCTTATCAACTGCCCCAGAATTTGTTTATATGCGCTTATACAATTCAGAATAAATGAAAACAATGAGCAACTGTATTTGTACATACTAAGAAATGTTAGTTCAGGGTAGTGATCAGATCACTTTTTTAGGCTCTAAGGAATAACAATACGGTGTATTCATTAGGAAACGTCATCTAGAAGGCTGTGAATTTTTGACAGAAAAGGATGACATAATCAAAATAAATGGACTAAACAACCCTTATTTTCTATATATTCCCAAGGGAACTCTCATTCATCACGATATCACTCACAACATACCAACGGTTATTCGATGATATTTTGCTATTGTTGTTGACAGGAAAATACCAAAGTAACTGAACTGGAAAAAGTTTCAGATGTCATTACTTGACCTGAAATTAGTTAACTTAAGAAAACGTAGGGCTGAACCACACAGACTGGGCAACTTTGTGCAAAAACGAATATTCCTCATATATCTTCCAAGAGAAAAAGAAATAGACACAGCGAGTACGTCACGAATCACTATGGTTATGTGAGTTGAAGTGAGAGAGCATTCTGCTGTTGGAGAATGCTCAAACATGTAATCTTCTAAAAATGCGGTGTTAAAAGTTAAAAAAAAAGCAAGGGTTATCTAACTTCTTAGGGCCACCTATACAAGTTGACTTTAAACCTTAAGTGAAGTTTAAACTCTATATTTGACGTGTCGTTTATCTGTGGCACAGTCTGTCCGTTCAACTTCAAGCTGTAGTTTAAACAGAACTAGGTAAATGATTAGGACTTAGTTGAAGTCCTAATCATAAAGTTAATTTTTGTATGAATACAATTACGATTAATGGCCGCTTTTTCAACTCAAGTTTAAAACCCACTTGAAGTTTAAACTCCAGATTTGACGTATTGTTTATGTGTCTCAAGAGTTGAATAACCCTTGCCTTAACGGACTCGTTTGCGGTAATTAAATGATGATAAAAGATGTTTTACATCTTCTATCGAAAAACACAGACGTTTCAACTATACTTTAGGCTTGATAGTACAAGTCACCCTCAAAGACGGATTCAGCTAAACTCGACTGGTACTTGAACCCGCCCATAAGAATAGCATTGCTGTCAAATTAATTTCATTTCTGACACTTGGTGACAGCAATGCTTTTCTTATGGGCGAGTTTAAGTACCAGTCGAGTTTAGCTGAACCCGACTTTGAGGGTGACTTGTACAATCTGGCCTTAGTGTTTTTCCATGTTCTCTTTTATGAAAAGAAGAAGTCAATAAGAAAATAGCAATCCAACTGTAGCCCTGAGAAGCCCCCATGAAAAAAAAAAGAGGAGAAAGAGAGTTCTCTTCACAGTTCTTTGACCCCCAGCAATATGTATTGCCACTTTTTATAGTCGATACGTCAATGTTCTTCAGCAGAGGATAGAGAGACTATTTTTGTCTTTCTGTTATAAATCAAGTTGGGTAAACCAAAGTTACTATCCATCTTAAAAATGTCAAATCTAACTTTTATTGAACATGAGTGAACTCGGTGAACTGAGTTGAACAAAGTTATCATATTTATATCTAGTCGCTCCTTGAAAGTTTATAAATCTGCAAAGAATTGAACAACTCAAAGTCAAAGTCTCATATATTAAATAATTGCGTTACTCGAGTTTCGCTCTTGAGAGCATCATCAGACGCATTACGTTTCCTTTAAAATCGACAACACACCGAACATCCACCTACATCTACATACACTCAGAGAGACTAGATGTTCGCTATGCAAGCAGGTTTACTGCACAGCAAATTCAGTTCGATCATAACCGCAACTAAGACCATCAACCCCTGGGAAAACCTAGTAAGCAATAAGTGAGACTACAGGATAATCTTTGCTTATCTTCCAGAGCTATAGTTATAATTTGAGCAGGTACTGAACTATATAGATTAATTAAATTTAGTTCCCTTGAAGAGACTATTAATCTAATCGAAACGTAGGCCACTGGAAATCTTAAGAGTGTTCATCCTCAGACTTCACGACGATAAAATAAAATTGACCATTTTTAAACCTTTCCTCTGGAAAACAAACCACAAATGCAACGTTTAACAAGATTGCACATTTCAAGAATTAAGTAAACAAGCTAATAAAGTGAAGAAATTTGTGCACATGCTGACTAGGTTTAGGAGCCAATGAAAGGCAACTGAATCTAGGATCCTAAGAAGATATTTCAAATTCGGGGGACCAGTTGTGTATCAACTTCTAACATTTCCATACCAAGTACTAATAATTTGGCAACTTTGCAGCGGCGTATCCAGATTGAATCGTATATCATTGTTTTTGAAATCGCTAGAACTTTGTCCCCAAGCTTTGGAATTTCACTACATTAAGACGTATACAAATTTCGATTTTTCCTATAAATTAATTATACATTTATTATCACTATTGGGTTCCTAGATACGTCACTGCAATGGTTACATACACTTGTAAGTCTCTACTGTATTTATCGAGGACCAATAAGTACCTATCATTTAAGAGAATTAAATCTACCGATATTAGTATAGAGGCTGATCGTTTGCTAAGGGAAAAGGATGAGGCGCGGGACGAAATGAGGGGGGAGGGAGAGACAAAAATTTATCAATACTAGGACGAGGGCGTCAAAGAAAACACAACAAGTAACCTAACCTATGATACCACATCACTTTAAAAGGTTTGCCTATAACATTTTTGCGTAATTGTCGGTGTAGCAAACAAACGTTACATATTCAGTTTTTGGGGGAGCCTCTTCGGGACGCCTCCAAAGGCCTTACCAAATATTTATATACACAATAGTCAGCAGTCAGCACAATTAGTTTACTTAATACTTTTGTACAAGTTTTTTTTTCCCGTTATTATCTAGACACTGGGACACTACATTTACACTTTGTACAGGTATAATCACATTTAAGAGTTGCATATTTTTATGTCCATTGCCGCGTTGACAAAGTGGTGAAGGGAACCTAAAAGAGAAAGAAAAATAAATTAGAATGACAGCTAGAAAAATGTACGACTATAAAGTTAGCCAAAAATTCTGGTTTTTCGTCAATTTCATTTTTTAGGTCTTGAATAATGCTTATATGATTACAGTTTACTATTGTAGCGTTTTCTTTTTAAGAATAGAAAATCTATCGGCACTCCTCGGACACCACACCTCGTACAGTACCTTTCTAGTTTCTAAGAAGCTATCGATCATTGGGTCATGGTGCCCTCTTACATGTTTGCCCACTCTGACTGTCGCAGAGTACTTTGAACTATCTCACCAGAAAACCACTTTAACGGAATACCTTGAACACTCTAGCTAGAAATCCCTTAAAGAGGAGGTACCCGAATTGTCAGTCTTAGACGTTGACATGTTAGGTGATTACGTTGACCTTACAGCATTGCCAAATTTCATCCTTAAATTCCCTTATTTTATTCATGTGCTCATCAGATATTTTCCCTAAATTTTTATCTTTTAGAAGCCGTATACAGAAGAAGAATGGATTATGTTTCTCTTTTGTACAGGTGTTGATCTTTTAGCTTTTGTGCGACTCAATTTAAAAGGTTTTCTAAAATAAGATGTTATAGAGTAACCATAACGCACTGTCGTATTCTTAGCATTCTTTCCAACATGCTGATATGAACGTAGTTATGAATACACAGTAATTTAGATGCATGAAATGTATCTTCTGAGTTCCACCTATATTTTAGTGCACTTATATAATCCATGTTTCAACCGTATTTAATTCCGGAAAAATCTAACATTTCTCCTTCTGCAGCTTCCTCTTCTTTGCAGCATGGTTTCAAGGTCTAGAGACGTTTCGTCAGAACTTTTTTCTCCATTCAGTGAAGAAACTGAAATTCTAACCACGACGGAAAAAAATTGATTGACTTTTCCTTCTGCAGCTTCCTCTAAAGTTGACTTTTCTTGAACGCCCAATCTGAACGGTTTTAAAGTAACTGTATTCAAACGCTACTTTGATTGCAAAAATTCTTAACCTTACTTGTACAACAATAACAGCCAATTCTTGTATTCTCTGAGAGTATCTCAATAGTTAGTAAACAAAGTAGATCTATAGATTGAAATAAAACTCAGGCAAATGCAAATAGAAGATTATTATGGTCTTTAGTAATATCCCAGTTCCAAAACTTCCTGCTTATTTTCGTCGTTCAGTAATGAAAATGTATCCATAACCACAATGGAAAAAAACTGATAGACTTATCGTTTTGCAGCTTCCTCCTAAGGCTGGCTCTTTTTTTTGTAGCAATCTTCGAACGTGGGTTTCGTGTTCCAACATATTCTGAAAACTTTCTGCATCTTTTCGTCGTTCAGTGAAGAAACTGAATACTGATACACGATAGAAGAACTTCGCTACAGTTATCCTTCTGCAGCTTCCTCTAAGGCTGATTCTGCTTTTTTAGTAATGTTCCAGAATGGGTTTCGTGTTCCAGTGACGTTTGAGTTTCGTGTTCCAGTGACGTTGGGTCAAAAATATGAAAAATTCTTGCACCTTTTCGTTGTTCAGTGAAGAAGAAATTTGAGACTTATCCATCTGCAGTTTCCTCCATGGCTGTCTCCATAGCTTCTAATAACGTTTTGTGAAAACTTCTTGCCTTTTTTCGTCGTTCAGTGAAGAAACTCAGTCCTTAACATGACAGAAGAATTTTGCTAGAGTTATCCTTCTGCAGCTTTTTTCAAGACTGACTGTTTTTTAGTGATATTCCAGTGTAGGTTTCGTATTCTAGAGACGCTGGATCAAACATCTTTGCATCTTTTCGTTGTTCAGTGAAGAAGAAGTTTGATGCTTATCCTTCTGCAGCTTCCTCCTTGGCTGACTATTCTTTTTTAGCAATCTTCGAATGTGGGTTTCATGTTCCAATAACGTTTTTGTATCCTTTCGTCGTTCAGTGACAAAACTGAGTCCAGATCATGGCAGAAAAATTTTGCTACAGTTATCCTTCTGCAGCTTCTTCTAAGACTGACTCTGTTTTTAGTGATATTCCAGTGTGGGTTTCTTGCTCTAGTGACGCTGGATCAAAAATTCTAGCATCTTTTCGTTTTTCAGAGAAGAAGAAATTTGATAGACTTATCCTTCTGCAGCTTCTTACAAGGCTGACTCTTGTTTTTTAGCAATCTTCGAATGTGGGTTTCGAGTTCCAATAACCTTTTGTGAAAAGTTTCTGCAGTTACTCCAAAACTTCCTGCTTCTTTTCGTTGATCAGTAAAAAAATTGAATCCGTACCCACAACGGAAAAGAACTGATAAGACATCCTTCTGCAGCTTCCTCCAAGGCTGGCTATTCTTTTCTAGCAATCTTCGAATGTAGGTTTCGTGTTCCAATAACTTTTTGTGAAAACTTCCTGCATCTTTCGTCGTTCAGTATCGAAACTGAATCCACAACACGACCGAGGAATGTTGCTACAGCTATCCTTCTGCAGCTTCTTCTAAGGCTGACTCTGCTTTTTTAGTGATATTCCAGTGTGGATTTCGTGTTCTAGTGACGCTGACTCTTATTTTTTAGCAATCTTCGAATGTGGGTTTCGTGTTCCAATAACCTTTTGTGAAAAGTTTCTGCAGTTATTCCAAAACTTCCTGCTTCTTTTCGTCGACCAGTAAAAAAATTGAATCCGTAACCATAACGGAAAAGAACTGATAAGACATCCTTCCGCAGCTTTTTCCAAGACTGACTCTATTTTTTAGTGATATTCCAGTGTGGGTTTCGCATTCTAGTGACGCTGGATCAAACATCTTTGCACCTTTTCGTTGTTTAGTGAAGAAGAAGTTTGAAGCTTATCCTTCTGCAGCTTCCTCCTTGGCTGACTCTTCTTTTTTAGCAATCTTCGAATGTTGGTTTCATGTTCCAATAACGTTTTTGTATCCTTTCGTCGTTCAGTGACAAAAACTGAGTCCAGATCATGACAGAAGAATTTTGCTACAGTTATCCTTCTGCAGCTTCTTCTAAGACTGACTCTGTTTTTAGTGATATTCCAGTGTGGGTTTCTTGCTCTAGTGACGCTGGATCAAAAATTCTAGCATCTTTTCGTTGTTCAGAGAAGAAGAAATTTGATAGACTTATCCTTCTGCAGCTTCTTACAAGGCTGACTCTGGTTTTTTAGCAATCTTCGAATGTGGGTTTCGAGTTCTAATAACGTTTTATGAAAAGTTCTTGCATCCTTTCGTTGTTAAGTGACGAAACTGAGTCCATATCGAGGATAGAAGAATATTGCAACAGTTATCCTTCTGCAGCTTCTTCCATTGCTGATTCCGTTTTTTTTAGTTATGTTCCAGTATCCGTTTCATGTTCCAGTGACGTTGGGTCAAAAATTCTTGCATCTTTTCGTTGTTCAGTGAAGAAGAAATTTGATAGACTTGGCCTTCTGCAGCTTCCTCCAAGGCTAGCTCTTCTTTATTAGCAATCTTCGAAAGTGGTTCCAATAACATATTGTGAAAACTTTCTGCATCTTTTCGTCGTTCAGTGAAGAGACTGAATCCATATCGAGGACAGAAGAATATTGCAACAGTTATCATTCTGCAGCTTCTTCCATTGGCTGATTCCGCTTTTTTAGTTATGTTCCAGTATCGGTTTCGTGTTCCAGTGACGTTGGGTCAAAAATTCTTGCATCTTTTTGTTGTTTAGTGAAGAACAAATTTCAAAGGCCGACTATTCTTCTTTAGAAAACTTTCAGTGTGGGTTTCGTGTTCCAATGACGTTTTGTCAAAACTTTCTGCATCTTCCCGTGATACAGTGAAGAAACTGAATCCACAACAACTGCGAAAACTCTTCGGATTTTAAGCAACATGCATTGTAAGTTCCTCTTTGCATTACCACACGAAATTCTCCCGAGTAGTAATGATGTTGTCTGGTAATGATGTGATCCTTGTAACTGTCTGGAAGGGCCAGAATAGTCTTGGCTTGTCTGCATGATTCTGACTGAATCCAATTTGTCTTCGTTTCTTCCTATGCCCATCGGTGCTACCATTAATTTTGGTTACTTTTGGTGTGGTAACTGTCTAAGGTAATCTAGGTTGAGAAATGTAGAGACCAAAGGAGCAGAGCGCAGTTTTCCTAGTATTGAATATAGACTTACAGATGCTTAGTAAGTCAGCGAACAGAAACTTTTGTTTTCCTATCACTAACTTGTATTATGACGTAGAGATTCAATTGAAAGTATTTTGATACGTCAGAAGACTCTTAAAATGGGTTAAAAATTACCAAGTCAACTGGCGCCAACCAATGAAATTATTGAACCTCAACCTTGATAACATTTTTGGCTAACTCTAACTGATAGGTATGAAGAAACTTACTGAATTAAAACATTGCCTTAAACACGGGGTAAGAACTGCTCACCGAGGCAACTGGCAGTTATGAGTCAGTTCACTTCATCCTTTACATTTTATTATATCGTAAATAAAAACAATTTATGCAGTGAGGCTAATGACAGTTTAATTCTGCAAATTTCCAGACATCTGCAACCAGTTTCACTTACCTCACAGATGATGGCCGTAGTATTCGGGATAATGCGCGTATTGGTTGTGAAATGCTGGGTCTCCGGGCGGTCGATGCATCATTTGTTGGTCGCCCATCATGTAGCCCATCGTACCGTCCGGACTGTAAGCACCACTGGGACCTGCATGCGGAGAGAAAACTATTAGTGGTGTTAGGGAGCTGTCCTAAGGCAAGTACATGGACGAAAGTTTTCTATTTTACATCTACTAAAAACAGTTTTCAGTAAGGTAGTTAATTCTCAATGCTAGACCGAAACTTGATTTTTTTTTTTTAATAAGGTATTTGACGGTCATTGAACATCTCAATCCTTCAAGAGTTAGTGCCTAAGCCTCCAGTAAAAGTAGCATTGAACAATCATAAGTTTTGAAAAACCGGTAGGTTCAAAGTTGCTGTTTCGCTGTATATAATAAGGCTAAACGTGATTCAGTTCTTTCTTTCTGTAAGTATTCCCCATAAATGTAATTAAATGCATTTAAGAGTGGCGTTGATAGCCTCGACCGATTTATCTCAGTTTTATAATGAATCGTGATTTCCATTAAAGCTTAACGTTGTTTTATGCATTTTTGAAAGGTATGGGGCCGATCCCATACCTGCAATCGAGCCGATATGAATTGTAAGTAAAAAGTCTTGTATATGTGTCGTTATCGTAGGGCAAAGCCAAGCCCCGGTGCAGGCTCTTGGGTATTTTTCTGCATTTGAATTTTTAAAATGGAAGTTGGGTGTTTCTGTGATGGTATTGATTATTTGTGTACATGTGTGACGGTTACGTGGAGCATTTTCGACGCAGCACTTACTTACGGATTTCGATTATTTAACACCATTAACCGAAAATCGAGCAACGGTTTTAAAATGCCTCTCGGTCATTATCTCTGAGTGGTCGTCATATTTGCTAGAGAGCTTTTCATTTTAGAAAGCACGGCAAAAAGCAGTCGATACTTGATAAATTGCCAAAAAGGCGTCCTTCTTCGTGGCAATGCTGCTTCCTTGTTCCCGAAACCGTTCGATAAAGTTTAGAAAACGCTCTCAGGCAAAAACCCTTCACGCTATTCCTTAATAACTAAACGTATTTCCTTAAATGTGCCTGTCTAATTAAACCCGGTTCGTTCCCCAAATTTCATCAGATGTTGTATTATCCGAGAGCATAATATGTCTGCGTAAGTTAAATTAGCTAAATCCATCCACCAGGAGGCTTTTTGGGAACGAAATTCTATCAAATTCCTCTCCCTTGCTGGATGTAAGGGCGGCCGATTGTATGCGGCGGGTGATGGATTGGCTCGCAAGGGTCAATGGCTTCCTCCATTTCTCTTTGCCTGTCTTCAGCAGGAACAAAAAAAGACCTAAAATCGATACGGAGCAAGAAGTACTTTTACAGGGTCACGAATTGAACATTCGAGATATGCATTAACTTCGTTGGCTGGGGGTATTTTGTTTATTATTGCTTTGCTAGAAAGTAGAGAGAATAACATCAAAATATATTAGGTATTGTATTATAATAATAATGTTAAAGTGGCAAGGAAAAAAGACAGTTTATGATGGGTATAACCACGATGGTTCCTATTTTTTTCTGACTAAAAAAAGCCCTGAGGAAGACCTCGTTAAAAGTTGAAAAATTGACCAGTAGCTTCACACTTTTTTGCATCAAAAAAAATTGAAGAAAATAGATATGTGACCTCAAAATAACAACAGCAAAATTGGTGTGGTTTTAGGAGATTTTCGGCGATTTTATGCTGCAAAACGTAATGTACACAGAACACAAAAAGATGTTAATGAAAAAAAGGCAAAATTAGGCTTCTTTAAAATTTCGTGATAAATAAAAATGATCTGCAACAACTAATTGTTTCCTGAAGTTTTCATAAAATTAAAGGCATTTTGCCTTAACGACATATTCTCTTGAATCCTCACCACATTGAGGTTTTTCTCATTTTGTCACAAATAACTGAGCTATACAAACCCAAATAGAAAAATAGAATCAAAACGTTTTAAGACGAGTAGAGCCACTTATTGACCGCCAAATTTAGATATTTTGTTAAAAAAACCCAAAGTTAAATGTATGTTATCTTATTTATGCATCATGTTGTATAACGAAGTTTTAGTGAAGAAAACGTATCATAGAAATCAAATCTGACATGCTTAAAAATTAGTAAGGGTTTTAAGTCTGGAGGGAGACAAGAGATTCTGGTTTACAATCTAAAGTTTTCTAGATTTGAAGCCGTGGTCCAACGGATTTCTTCTTCTTTGTTCCTCCAAAGACCGCAGAGATCCCCCACCCGGAGTTTACCGAGTGCCATGCAGCTGTAGCTCGGTATACATTGGCACCACAAAACGCAGTGTCAACACGAAGATTACGGAATACAAGAGGAGTTGCAGGCTGAGGCATTGAGATCTTTAAACACGACAACAATTTCAACAGAAAAGAGGAAATTACGAGTTCTAAGACATAGTTGAAGTGCGCCAAAACTTCGCGCCACCACTACCCCCACCTCAGTCCCTCCATTGCAGCGCGATGGCGAGGGACTAAATATCATGGAGCTCACCACAGTCGAATCAGTCAACGTCAGGAAGCACGGGAGATCACTTCGCCCATGAATCTCCATTGCACCACGGCTTCAAAGCCCGGAAAACATTTTAAGGCAGAAAACGGTGAAGGTCCTTTGATAGCTATCATTGAGGAAATATAACGCCTTTGATAATGTCTATCGAAGCCGTAGACGAAACGTCAGGAAGAAATTCCATTGCACCACGGCTTCAAAGCCCGGAAAACACTTTAGATTGTATATTGAGGAAATGGTTAGAACCTTGGGTTTACAAAATGTTCTAAAAAAGGGCATAAAGAGTTAGGTGTTCCATTCAGGTTGAAGAAAGAAGCACTACGTTCTGGTTCCGATAACCTGCGAGGTACAGAGCAATATGTGCCGATTCTCATATTGGGCCATGCCGTATTAGATCTAATTCGCTGGTGGATGTATCCTGCTCCTGCTCTGTACAACATCTCACCGCTCTTTAAAGCTCTTTTGGTTTTAAGCCGCGGTCTCCAATTTGTTGACCAGCCAAAGCTGTACTGATGAGGAGTAGACCTCGAAACCAGTATACAGATGGGTTGATCGACAAATTGGTGACCACCTACTCTTTATACAGAGTGTCCAGTTTAAAATGATGTACATGGGAATATTGAAAACCGTTGGAGATACAAGGTCGCTTAAATAGAAGAAAAGTTGTGTATTGGTCTGCTTAAAAATAATCCGAGTCAATGATATTTTAAATCCTTATCCTTCCGATGATACAGGGTGAAAACCAAAAAAGTGCATTATGCAAAAACACTAATATTTTACTTATTACAAGAGCTACGTTCATGAAAATTTCAGATTAGGTGTAGGAGAATATGGTGATTCCGAAAGTCGTCTAGGCCTACTATATTGTGCGCGACCGTTGTCAACTTTCGTTTTTCTTATGCAGGCAGTATTCAAATTTTGCACTTTTAAAATCTCCGTAAAAAATGCTCTTCAATCATGTATAACATCTTTATGTTCGGCCAAGAAAAATACTTATTCTTGGCCGCCAATACAAGCCAAAAGAAGGCCATAGAGATGCAATTACAGTTAGCCTCGGGGTATACGTGAAGAGCAGAAGTAATAAAGGGGGTAAGTGTCAAAATTCATATTTTGTGATAATTACTCTTTTCTATCATGTCAATCTACGAAAAAGTACCACAGAAATGTATAAACAAGATTTGGGGCTACTAATGAACTTTTCTTGTTGGTTTAAGGTAGTCATGAGTTCTACAAGACAATCCTACAAACGTGGCGGTTTAATAAACCTTGACCGCGCTTGATAGCATGGTTACCATGGTGACAAACTGCGTACCCAATAGAAATTCATTTCTCGCCTCAAAGGCTAATGGTGAGTTGCAGGCATTCATTAAATCAATGTTCTAGTGATTTTTGAAGGAATATAATTTCCATAGAAATCCAAAAACTGGCCAATGGTCTACATCTATCGTTTCAATCAAATATTTGTCATATTTTATTATATTTAAAGTGAACATTGAAAATTCTGAAAATCAAGGTCAAACAATATGGAACAACCTATTTTCGACAAAATTACCCCTTTAGTAAGTTGCCAAAATATTAATCTGTTGGGCTTTAGGTTCTCTCCTTTTTTATAAATTTCTTATACTTTATTGTTGATTTCCTTACCATTTATTGTCAACCTATGTGGCAGAATATAGTCACGAAACTTTATCAACAAAACTTGGAGGATATTAATGGATTTTCTCATTGGCCTCATCAAAGAACAATCCTAAAACCACAGCGATTTAAAAAGCTTCGATACGGCTTGACAGCACGGTTGCCAGGGTGACCGTCTCCGTGACCAATAAGAGTTCGATTATCGCCGCAAAGGCTAATAATAAGTTGTAGGCTTGCCTCTTAATGTCTCTCTATAGTTAAAGCAAGACGTTACTCGTATTATTGTTGATTAATGTTCGTGATGATGCCAAAAAGTTGCGAATAAAACATTTATTATTTCCTTATTTTATTGCAAATATGTGGCATATGAATGAACATTGCCATATTATGCGTTTACAAGAACATTAAGGCTTTTACGGTTGGTAAAAATACAACCTAAAGTGTTTTCCGGTCTTTAAAGCAGTGCTCCAATGGAATTTCTTCCTGACGTTTCGTCTCCAGCTGCGGCAGACGTTATCAAAGGTGATGAGGCAATGGGCGAAGTTATCTCCCGTGGTTCCCGATGTTGAGTGGTTCGACTGAGGTGAGCTCAGTGGTATTTGTTCCTCTGCTATCGCGCTGCAGTGGAGGGAGTAGTGGTGGTGCACTTGAAGTATGTCGTAGAACTCGCTTTGAGTCTGCATTTAGAAACGTAATTTCTTCCTTTCTGTTGAAATTGTTGTCGTGCTGAAAGATCTCAATAGCTTCTCTCGTTCGTCTCGACCTTCGGAGAGAGCGTGCTCTGTTACTGCTGACTTTTGTGTGTTGCCCCAGCCTGCAACTTGTGTTCCATAATCCTCTTCTTGACACTGTGTTTTGTGGTGCCAATGTAGACCGAGTCACAGTTGCATGGAACTCAGTAAACTCCGAGTGCCAATAGGGGATTTCTGCAGTCTTCGGCCGATCTCAAATTCCGTATTGTACGAGTGGGTTTAAAGATAGTTTTAAGATTGTACTTTTCCAGAAGATTGCCGATCCTGTCCGTTACTTTGTGGACGTATGGTAAACTAGTACTTCTGCGCTTTTCTTCATCTTCTCCCGTTGTTCCTTCCTGGCGCTCTACATTATTTGGACGGACGGCCCTATCGAACCGCTTGCTGTGGTTTTTTCAACAGGACGGAGGAAATTACGTTTCTAAATGAAGACTGAAAGCCAGTTTTACGACATACTTTAAGTGCGCAGAAACGCCGCGTCACCACTACCCCCACCCAAGTCCGTCTACTGCAGCGCGACGGCGGGGGAGTAAAAACCTCGGGGCTCGCCACAGTCGAATCAGTCAACGTCGGAAAGCACGGGAGATCAGTGAGATTAAATCATCGCCTGTGTTGATGTGTGCTACAGTTGCAGACAAAACGTCAGGAAGAAATTCCATTGGACCAAGGCTTCAAAGCCCGGAAAAAACGGACGAATTTTAGCACTTAGCACTTCCGCCTTTCATGTGATCGATTTAGTTACGAAATATATGTATTTTTTATGGTTTTATTAAGTTCATGTTACACAATAATTAAATTTCGCAATATTGAAATCTATTATGCAAACGAATATAGAAAGGTTTAACAAAGAACTAGCCGCAATAATTCCCGAAATAACCTATCATGACCTCATATGCAAACGTATCTCTGACTTACGCTTTTGTTGAGAATGTATATGTGCAAAAATTTTAGAATGGGTGTTGTAAAAGATAAAACCTACTTTCCATCAGATCACGTAAAACAAACATTAGATCATGATCAAGAGAGTTTTCGTCATCTTGTTAATATTTGTCATCTAATAATGTCATCGGATCTCTGATGGAATTTTATGCTATTTGTAACTTAAATTACCTGCTCGATTTGACTGGTCGATCATAGGTTGCACTATCCTCCGCCGGGCATTAATAAACCTGCAACAAAAGAAAAATTTATAATCAAGGAAATTCGTCGATATTGATTTTCTACCTCATCGGTTTTCTTAACAGTTTACAGAATGGATTATTAGTGCGATATGAAATAGGCTAATCAAGGGCAATAATTATTACTATTTAACTATGCTATATCTTCAATTAGTAGCACAAGAAATAAGCTGCAAAATTCGGGTGGATTGTCTTTCCTATTGTACTGGTCCTTCTGCGGTATGGCCATCACATTCACCCTTGTTCTGCAGTATTCTATTTCAGGAGTGAAATCAGTTTTAATGCGGGGAGGACTACTTAAGAAATACAAAAGGGAGAGTAAACATTTTGACACTAAACGAAGACGATTCCTCCAGTTCACATTTAAAACAGCTGACAAGAAGGCTGTCTAAAAAGTGTAAAATATAAAGCAAGATTAGGGCGGCATCGACGTGGCGTCGGCTGAGCTGTCACCGAACATCAAAATAACGCTGCCTCTAATGCGTTCTGACACCGGAAATGATTGGGTTTTCTACCGCCTGATTGGACGCGTTTCCGATAGGTATTCTATGCGTACCGTACATGTAACAGCAGCTAAATACGGATATGCATCAATTTCTCTCAATCGACGATATGCGAACGATTTTTCAGGTTTAGAGGCGACCGATAAATTTCGAAATATATTTGAGCGGTTAGAGTTGATGTCGTTGGGTCGTCGGGAGCTCAATTGCGAGAGAAACGAGTTGAATCAATTTAAGCTGAGTAAGCTCGGAAATTTGCGACATTCTGCATGCGTGAAAGAACGATTATATGTTACTCGGAGCTGCTTTGCTCGGTTGCAGGGCCTCAGCTTCGCTTCGGCCGTCAATCTCTGAGCTCAGCACAAAAAAAATAACTTTTACTCCTAGTGACATAATCTACTATTTGCTTTAAATCTCGCTATACACTATTAACATACTATTAAGCATAACTCTTCACAAGCCCCTTCAACATACAAGTAACATCCAAATTAGAGTATGGCAAGTTATCAATAATGAATGATTTTGTCTCTTAGTTCAGTCTAAAGATGATACTCAATGAAACAGAACGGAAAGCAGTTGTACGTTTTCACTCTTACGACTCCTGCTACCTTTCCATTACCCTGAATGTTTGACAAACAAGTCCCAACGAAACCTATTCTTCGCGATAATAAAAGAAACAACGATGGCCTTAAGATTTTGGTCTAATTGGGACATTATCCCAAGGGTATTTCTAACAATTTTGAGGGCAATACTATTCCCTAAAAACCTAAAGAAATTGGCGGCGGCTTACAGTAATACCGGTTATTGCCTGCTTGACTACGATTTCTATGCTTGTCTCGACGGGGCCTAAATAAAGCAGCGATCTTTGGTGCGGTCAGCATGACGTTCGGATGATTTGTTCGATACGTGATATTCGGAATTGCTTTTGGGACCGGCACTGGGTGCACCCCGAAAAACCCCTGGTGGTAATTATGTCGTCAGCAAATGGTCGTATTTGGAAAGAACTGCAACAGCTGGAAACGCGACTCGGGTCAACCCGTGGACTTCATCGAGGGCGTCAGCTTGCGACCCCGGCGCGTTTATATGCCGAAAGATATTAAACCGGGAATTTATAGCTGCCCCCCCTTCCCATTACGACGAGATCCGAAATCTACGGTTACTGTTTCTTTATGCCCCGCAGTATGTGTGTCTGCTTAGCGAAACAATGAGCGAAACTGTGCCGCTCCCCGGAAGAACCCTTCTTTAATCCTTGCTCAGGATGCGTGCATAACTTGTCACTCCCGCTACGAGAAGATTAATGTTCGGGAGGCAAATTGTGTAGAAAAATATTGCCATGCGCCTCCCTATTGGAATTCTGCGACCTTCTTTCCTGCAATTTTGTTGTTCTTTTTTTTGTCAAAACTGATATATGTTGCCTTCTTCTCAACTGGGTGCAATGTAACTAACGTCACACCTGTTTTATTGGGATCATAATAGCTGTAATATCCTGACTTTTTAAATGTACGGGGTGTTCATTATAAAACTTTATCTAGTTGACTGTGAAATGTCAAAAGAAAATGATGCAGAAACAAAAGTCCATTTATTTTGTTTTTCTAATTTTGACATATAAAGTGGCACTTTTCAATACTGATGACAGTGACGTAACGTCCTACTTTTCGTAACTAGTTACGAAAAGTAAAATATTTCGTAACTAGTGATGAAAAATTGGTATCACCACCAGTTGCAGGTTTCGGCTGTGGCACACCGTTGCTAGAGTTTTACGGTATTAAGTAGATACAAAGTGGTTTAAAAGTAAATACTGAAGTTTAATAATAATAATACTCTCTCTAAGTAGGTATTTGTAGTCAAATTTAGAAAAAATCTTGTATGAAACACGTGACGAAAAACCTTTTTTTTGTATCTCATTCAAATTGCGGGAACTCGCTGCGCTCGTCCCGCAAACATTCATTCGTTACACAAAATCGGACTTTTCGTAACTGGTTACATAAATAGCTATTTTGTCATCCTTTTTTGACAAAAGGTTGTTAGATGAAGTTTTATAATGAACACCCCGTACTTTAAAAGAGGTGATACTTCACAAACTTCAACTTGAATTAAATTTTAGAACTGTTAAACTTCTATCCAGAACTAGTTTAAGGTTCCAGTTCTTATTATGCTCTTGTTCATTAGCACCAGTAATTATCAAAATAGACCCCTACACCATCCAAATCGCCAAATATATCAATATTCAGGAGCTAACTTAATACCAAAGGGCAGCCTTAGGAATATATAACACCTAAATAATGTACCAAAAGCTGTATAATCAGCACTGGTTATCAATTTTTACTTGAAAGTAGCAGTCTTTCATATCGAGAACAGTGAAATATTCTTTGTCACAAAACTTGACTGCAATTTCTTTTGCAGTAAGGACTAAAAAAATGCTCTCTCTCTGAATGGCCTGATTGAAAAATTTTGGATCTAGACAGGATCTTAAATCTCCATTTCTTTTCCCTACAATTGCCAAGGGATTCAGCCATTCACTCAGTATAGGTTTTTCAGTTTGTTGAATAATCTTTTGAGCTTCAAGCTGCTCCAATTCAACTTAAGCCTTTCAAAAAGATCCTTAAATACCCTTCTGGGAGGCTGAGCATGAGAATCACTCTTCAAAGTAATGTGAACGTGTGGAAACTCACCCAATCTATCAAAAGCAGATCTATACTGACTAATTAGACTATCTAATGAATTAAATCTCATGTTAGTTCCATTGGCAACTGAAGCCAACTTCTTAACCAATTGCAAAGCCAAACAACCAGGCAACCCAAGGAGATGCAATTGATATTAGCATCCTTCTTCTTCTTGATCCCGGCTTCTTCTGCGGAAGTTGCTGATCATCATCATGGCTGTTCTAACTTTAGAGGCAGCTGTCCGAAATAGTTCGATAGATGAGAGGTTCAAACCAGTCTCGCAGGTTACGTAGCCAGGGAATTCTACGTCGACCGATGTTTTTCCCCTGCATAATAAGCTGCAGAATTTCATATCTTGAATTACACATAACATGCCCAAGAAAATCTAGTTTTCTTCTTTTAATTGTGAAATGAATTTTCATTTCCTTATCCATTCTTTCCAAAACTTGTCCGTTCGTACTGTGGTCCACCCAGGAGATCTTCGATCCTTCAGTTTTTTCCTGGTTCAGTGTCCATCCTTCAAGACCATATAGTAATACTGCAAAGACGCAACACTGCACCATTCTCACTCTCAAAGTCAAAGATAATTCTGGGGCTGTCAGCAGTCTTTTCAGTTTCATAAATGTTTTAAATTTTTTGTTTGTGCGCAACATTTTCATTTATGATAGTTCTTAGGTATTTGAAGTGATGGACTTGCTCAACTGTCTTATTGCGTATAGTCAGCTGACCACTGATGTTCCCTTTGGATATTATTAGCATTTCTGTTTTATTGATATTAACATTTAGCCCACAATCTTCGCTAACTACTATTACTTTGTCTAACAGTCTCTGCAGATCTGAGCTTGCTATTACAGCGGTATCGTCAGCATACCTGATGTTGTTGACAGTACTGCCATTGATTGCTATACCCGCCAGCTCATCTTCCAATGCCTCCCGAAAAACAAACTCTGTGTAAATATTAAATAGCATAGGAGAGAGAACACACCCCTGTCTGAGTCCCTTCCGAATACTCATTTGGCCTGTTAAAGCATTGTCGTATTTCACTCTAGAAGTTTGTCCCTAGTAGAGATTTGATATTATTCGGACATCGTGGTAATCAATGCCAAGTCCTTGGAGTATATCCAGACGCTTTTCATGCTTGACATTGTTGAACGCCTTACTATAATCTATGAAGCATACGTAAAGGTCTTGGTTTACATCTCTGAGACAAGACATTCAAAGCAAAGATGGCCGCTCTCGTGCCCATTCCGTTGCACAATCCAAATTGTGTGTCTGATGTTTCAGCCTCACATTTTTTTGTATATTCTAGTATGTATAATTTTTATAAAGATCTTCGGAACCTGGCTCATCAAACTTATTAGTCTGTGATCATCACACTTTGACGGTCGAGATCTTTTCGGGATAGAAACAAAGCTGGAAAGCAGCCATTCCCTGGGAATAACTCCCGATGTATAAATGCTGTTGAATATATCCATTGTGACACTGATTGAACGCTCATCCGGCAGTTTCAAGACCTCGCAATGCACCTCATCTGGCCCTACTACTTTACCGGTTTTTGAGGTTTTGATGGCATACTCTACTTCTTCCTTCGTTATTTCTGAAGCGCTCTCTGATATAGTTATGTCATATTTTTCCGTTCTTTGGTCATCAAACAGTTCAGTCAGCAACCAGTGCACTCTTTTCAATCTATCAGTGTACCACTTTTCTTCTCTCTTTTTTATGTAAGCCGAATGATGGTTCCAGAATTAAGTCATTTGACATGTTTACCCCTCAAGGCAATATGGCGGAACAAACTATTTAAATGTCAAAGGGAATTTACAACTTCATCTTGATATGCGTGTTTCGTGTGTGGTTTAGCATCCACAACTATAAAAATAATCAAACTTCTCTCAGAGTTCTGATTTTAAATTTGTCACTTCTACAGAAAACTAAGGTGATCTTTGTTGGCTTAATTTTACCAGGTTCACCTAAGCTTTTAAAAACTTGCAATGGCAAAATACTTCAGTGTCTAACTTGAAATCAACAAAACAGTTTTCACTTACCAGGATCTTCTGCAACCATACATTGTCTTTTTAGAACTTTATGTAAGTGCTAACTTGATTTAGATGTACTGAGCTCACCAAATGAACTGAACAGACAAAAAACTCTCATTACTGGAAGTTTTTCCTAGTGCTGGACACTTCATACTCCTCATGTGTTTGTGTCCATAATACTTGCACAAGACATCATCAGTACCTTCTGTTAGTTTTCTTGCCCTTTTGGCAACTTGAAGAATGTCCACTTACTGCATTCACGTGCAGTTCTCTCTGCAGTATGTGTGACTGGGACTTACTAACTTCAGTGGTATGACAAAAGTCTATTGCCTTGTGTAAGGTTAATTTTGGTTGTCACAAGAGTCTTTCTTACATTTGCTTTATCCCAAATTCTCATGACTATAATGACCATTTCATCTTGGTCATGGTATCCTGTTATCTTCACCGCTTTTCTCCGCTCAGTCAAAAGATCAACCATTTGTCCTTCTTTTTATATCACACTACTAAATTTCAAGTTGGCTGTTGCTCCAAACTTGTTCAGTGTGGCATACAAAGACTTTTTTTTCTTATACGGTATAGATAAAACTATAATGTAGTTCTAGGCCGTCACTACCTTCGAGATTCAGGAAAACAGCAATTCTAGTCTTCTCTGGTTTGGACTTAAGGCTTGAGGCAGTCAAGAAAAGATCAAACTTTTGAGCAAATTTCTTCCAGTTATCGGCGATATTGCCGTCTAGCAGCAACAGTTCTGGAGGGCGTAACAAATTATACATTTTTCTTTTTAAGAATCAAGGAAGAATCTTCAAGCGACTACTTTATTTAATTCACTATCACTACAAACACAAGTGGTACCTTGTAATGACACCATGTAACATCCTGGTGAAGGATATCAATTAAAACACTACAAGCGTGTTAACTAGAGGATATATTTTTAACCAGAGCCCTAAGAGGGGCAGCTACAAGTACAAAACAAGTTTTTCTAAAAAACAAAGTTCCATCTTCTTTTTACATCCCTTCATCCACTAATCTCAGTGACACCTGACACTTGCCTTGACATTGACGCACAGCTGACCATTGATCGTTTCAGACTTACGTCATTTGACATGTTTGCCCCTCAAGACAATATGGCAGACCAACCTATTTAAATGTCAGAGGGAATTTAAAACTTCATCTTGATAAGCATATTTCGTGTTTGATTTGAGATATATTTATAATATATTCTTAAATTCATCTCTTCTATCGATATATAATCGTAAAAGAACAAAAGACATTGAATTATCGATTATTATTCATCATTTCCATATAAATACAGATAATTCGCTATGTTTGACTACAGTGTTTGTAGCACCTCATGTCAAAAACAGATGTTTTGGAATGCTATTATTAGGAGTGCGTTTACATCTACTCGCCTTACAATAGCTACATGTGACCATTATCGTCAAGTGAAAAAAATGACTATATTCATCAAGAGGGTATCGAGAAATGGTTTAACTGAATAATGCACAAATCGATAAAAATGTTAAGGGTCTTTTTTCATTTTTCTCATGCTCCCAAATAACGGAAAGTCGTTTTGCAAATTGAGAAAAGATGAACAGCCCGTCAAGCCCATATACATCAAGAATCGATGTGGCGTATTTCCTCCGACTTACATATGAATAATAAAGGGAATGGTGCAAGTGTAATAGTCGCCGTGGGAAGCAGTCTCGACCCGCGCCCTAATGGATAGGGGAAATTGATCCAACAAAATTCCTTGTAATTTTGTTTATGTGTGACGCGCGGCGCAAGGGAAAGATGCCTTCGAGTTCCGCTGCCGTCGGCGTAATCGAAATACGACTCGCAAAATGTTTCCCGCAAACTTTTAAGCTAATTCCCATAAACAACGACGCTGTGATCAAAAACAAACGTATTTATTTCGGTTTGGATGCCTCTTTTCCAGACGGAGATTGTAGATCTGCCATTAGATGCAAAAGTTGTGTCTCTTACTTTTTACGTCAACTACTAGAGTATTGACAATATTGACATCAACTAATAGAATAACAAACCAGACTAATAGAGCGAAAATTTCTTCCACAAAACGGTACTTCTCGCTTTACTTTATTGTGGTGTTTTGCCGAAGTTTCTTAAATATTAACTATTCGCAAAAATATGGTATCTCGTTAGCCTGGGAAGCTTAATCGATCAGTTAATTGATCATTCCAGAACTAAGACATTTGACATGGTTGCCCCTCAAAGCAATATGGCGGACCAACATATTTAAATGTCAGACGGAACTTAAAACTTCATCTTGATCTTCATGTTTCGTGTTTGATTTGAGATAAATTTATAATATATTCCTAAAGTGTCTCTTTTAGGCAAAAGGTCAAAGGCAGAACGTATAGTTTTGTAGCTGAAATACTGAAGAAAATCCTAAAACGTCAAAACAAATATGTTTTTCATAATTAATAAACTGGCTGCGGTGTTGCCGTTCGTACTGTTTTTTTTTATTTGCGTGTATGTGTTACTAAGTTAAATAAGGGTAAAGATAATGTAAAAAAAAGCGAATAACAACCGAAAAATATTGTTTTAGGTAATGAGGATATATCATCCTAAAAGAACAAACGAGTAACGACATTGAATTGTCGATTCTTATTCATCAAACACAGAAAAGTCGGTATGTCTGACTACACTGTTTGTATGCCCCTCAAAAAAGCTTGTCAAAAACAGCTGTTCCGGAAAATCAATCCATCGAGCTATCTGCAGACCCCTTCTGTTTTACAGTTTTGACCCCCTTCTTTTAGCAGTGGGAACCTTTGAGTTGATGACGACTTTTGTTCGAACTAGGTTCTCGAAAACTGCAGGTTTTCACTTTTTTTCTTCAATTTTTCACCTAAACTTTCAAGGCTCATTTTTCTATTTGAAGGTATTTTTTTTTGCTTGCTGTCTTTGGACTGGAATGGAAATTATATTTTTTAAAAATGGTAAAATATGATGAATTTAAAATCAATGAAAAAGGACATCGAGAAGAGGAAAAAAACAGTAGGATTTACTCCGATTGGTCCACTTGTTCTAAAGTTACGGCCGGTCAAATTTAAAAATTAAGGAAAAAGACGTAATGACCCCTTTCCTTTGGTCAATTTTAGAACATTTTTTAGATTTTTTTCTTTGCTGTTTTCGATCGCACTGGAACGATTTCAATTCCCTGATAACGTAACAAATTTAATTCGAATGCAATCAGCGCCAAAAGAAATCTTTTAAAAAAATGGCAAAAACCTCGACAATATAATACAATTAAATATTGACAATACCCCCCTTGGCAATATTAGAAACATCTTTGGGTTTTCTTTTACTGTTTTTAATCGTGATGGAACGATTTCTATCCGCTGTTGACGTAACAAACTTAATTCGAATGAAATTTGCTCCAAATGAAATTTTTTTAAAAATTCATAAAAACTCGATTATATATAAATATGCCTCATAAACCGATCATCGAAGTAGTCTATCTCCGAGAATATTGCACTCACAGGATTTCCTTTGATGGTGGGTAAAAGAGGATATCAAGAAGAGCAAAAACTGGTTGGAGATACTCCCACTGGTCGACTTATTCTAATATTACAGGATCAAATTTGAAAATTAAGAAAAAATGTTTTGGTCATATTTAGAATTTTGCTTTTTTATTTTTTTTTTCTGATTTTGATCAGAGTCCAACGAATCCAATCAAGAAATTAGCCCGAAAATGATTTTTTTTTAAATGGCATAAACTGGATTCTAAAAGTGCCTCATAAACCGACCCACGAAAAGCTATATCTCCGAAAATATTGCACTCACGGAACTTCTTTTGATGGGAGGTGAAAAGAGAAAGAGAAGACATCAAAAAGAGAAAAAAAAACAGTTGAAATTACTCCAATCAGTTTATATATTTCCGAAAAAGCGCCTCGTTTAGTCACTTTTAGAAAAAAAGCTTTTGCTGATTTTGATCGTAGTTAAATGATTTCAATCCCGAGAAAACGTAACCAAATTAATTCGAATGAATATGATCCTAAAAGTGATTTTTTTTTTAAAATAGCGAACTCGATTCTAAAACACGTATAAAGCAAAGAAAATTAAGAAGCGACAGCTGGGAGAAGCAGTAGGCGACTAAAATAATGAAAAGAGCAGGAATCGTCGTAAAAATATCAATTCTAAAGAATTAAAAAAAAACAAAAGAGAGTTGAGTGAGATTAGAGTACTAAGAACAAAAGAGAATGATGCAGAAAGAGTAGAGTACCAATTATTAACAAAATTATAAACTAGAGAGAACAACAAGAACAAAAACAGTAAGGCACATTGTTTTTCATGTGAAGAAGTACAACAAAACAACAAAGTATGACCAAGTTCCAATTTAACAAAAATCAAAAACAATCGATACAATTGTATAACGTGTGCTGACGATAAAATTACGTCAGGGGAACCTTTGAAGGAACTGACTTCCGGCCAAAAAAGAGGGGCCATTTTTAGAGAAATATCGGCATTTGTTGGCTCCGTCCAAGTTTTCTAGATCATTGGGTCAATCGAAAAGGCGACAAGTGACAATTTGGCGTGGACAATTCGCAACAATGGATTACTCGAAACGCGATTGCGAAAAAAACGAATTACTAAAAGGCAAAAGAATATGCCATAATGTAAGTAAAGAATAAGGATGGAGATAAAATCCAACTTGCAAAATGATATTTCAAAATAGTTTAGGTGTAGCGTCCTCAAGATTTTTATTTCCAGGAGAAAAGTAGCGGGAGAAGGACCCAAAATAAAACTTCTAGGCTTCCGCAGAAATTGCCGACGTTTCGACGTTTATTTTACGTCTTTTTCAAGGCTATTCCACTTAAACTGAAAAAGTGTATCGTCAGATAATAACGATGTTTATTGTCCATCAGAACAACCACGAGGGGTGACGTACATTGAAACAAAAACAAACACGGACAAAGCGTGTCAACAAATGACATTTTTGAGAAACTCTGAGTAATCTTGTAAATTATGTAGATTATCTTGAAAAATATGGTAAAACGCACTACTTTAGAGTTTAGTCGTTTCTAATCCGAACTAACCTAATCAAAGGATCCCTCATAGAAAAACAAAGCGGCCCTTTAGGGCTAAACAAACTAAGGGGAAAAACAAACTAAGGGGAAAAACAAACTAACTTGAACTAACCTGATCAAAGGAAAAACATAACTGAACTAACCTGAACCAACCTGATTTGACCTAAACTAACCTAACCAAAAGATTTTTCATAGAAAAACAAAGCGGCCCTTTTCAAAGAAGTATCTCTAACGTTCATTGTATACACGGAAACTTAACTTGGACAGTTTCTTTGAACGTTCAAAACCAAGCAGTTTTTCAAGTTTTTACAGCTTCAATTTTCTTCATCTCAATGCGTTGGGTACCTACACACTGCTAAGAACGGTTCCCTTATGTTTGTCCACGCTTTGTCCGTTTTTGTTTCAATGTACGTCACCCTTCGTGGTTGTTTTGAAAAACTTCTTCAATTTAAGTGGAATAGCCTTGAAAAAGACGTAAAATAAACGTCGAGACGTCGGCAATTTCTGCGGAAGCGTAGAAGTTTTATTTTTGGTCCTTCTCCCGCTACCTTTCTCCTGGAGATTGCAACATTGTAGCGTGCCCTAACCTCACAATCTGAATCGATGTAAACACAACTAAAAGGTGCAAGTAAAACGGAAGTCTGGGATAAACTGGGAAACCTGAAAGCATCCTCTGCTCAAAGAAAATGTGATTCTAGCCAGAAAATAGAAAATGCAAGTTACAAAACTAATCCTCGAGAAGCAGTGAAGTTCTCTCTAGCTGAAAACTGACGAGAATGGATTCAAAACAAGGCAAAGCAGGTAAATTCTCATCCCAAAATCTACTAGGGCTCTTGTTACACTTGAGAGAAATGGTTTAGTACTCATTTTTTTGGAAAATTTTCTTTAGCAATTAATAAAATCAGGGTTGGCTAATTTTGGACAGTGTGGTTTTAACCACTGGTTTTCATTGTTTTTTTTTGTCCTGGTCAAAATAGTATTTTGGCCACTAATGTCCAAAATGCCCAAAATGAATACCAATATCAGCATTATCAACATTATGATAGTGAAATAAAATCTTCATGAAGTTTTGAAATTAAAAAAGTATCATTTTATTAATATTAATAGTAACTAGTTAGGTAAGTGGGTGTAATAAAAAAAAGGATAAAGGTGAAAAATAAATAAGAATGTTTTAAACGGGCCAACAGGGCATAAAGAAAACTGCACTCTATTACACTATATGTGTCATAAATCTTGCAAAGAGCATAACATTACTGCAGTTAAGGAAAATGTCCATTACTGAAAAGGCAGCAGATGTGTGCAAATGAATTGCAAAAGTTATGAAACTAGCGTCAAAATCCTTGTAGGTTTTCAGTTCGTCCCACCAGTCAATTGGGTTCAACTTTAGCATCTGTTCATCGAAAAATGTTAATGGAAATGGTGTCCTCTTTAGCAAAAACATTGTTACCAATGGTAAGTAGCGGGGATTGCCTTCGATTTTAATCCAGTTTCTTGCTTCTTCATGTTCATTATCTTCCAATTCATGTCCCATAAATTGTGGGTGAACAACCTGTTGTGTTTGTGGTTTAATTATCTGAACTTTGACCTTAATGGTACTTGGATGGGTTTAGATCCGTTTTGTAACGGCCGCGTCGGTAAAATGTAATTTTTAATTTTGGGCGGGGGCCAAAAATGGTTTTTCCGACCACTTTTGACCACTGTCCTGTCGAAAAAGAGAAAAACGTCTTTTTTTGCCAACTTGCCAAAACATTTGTAATAATATCAATTTTTAGAATAAATATAATAATAAAGTTCGCTTACTTGAAACAAACTAAACACTGTCATAAGGATATAAATTGAAACGACATTTGTCAACAAGTGACATTAGTGAAAAACTTTGAGTAAATTATGTAGATTATTTTGAAAAATATGGTAAAAGTTATATTTTTTCTTCGATCAGATTAATTAAAGACAAAGCGGCCCCTCAGGGCGGCTTTAGCCATACAGGCCTACGTTGCTATAAGGGGCCAAGCGGCGCTTTGTTTTTCTATGAGAAATCTTTTGGTTAGGTTAGTTCAGGATAGTTTAGGTTGGTTCAGGTTAGTTTAGGTTAGTTCAAGTTAGTTTGTTTTTCTCCTTAGTTTGTTCAGCCCTGACGGGCCGCTTTGTTTTTCTATGAGGGATTCTTTGATTAGGTTAGTTCGGATTAGAAACGACTAAACTCTAAAGTAGTGCGTTTTACCATATTTTTCAAGATAATCTACATAATTTACAAGATTACCCAGAGTTTCTCAAAAATGTCACTTGTTCATATTTGTGACAAATGTCGTTTCAGTTTATATTCCCATGACACTGTTTTAATATAACCTTCAAGTCAACTTCCATTGTATAGTTTGTTTCAGGTAAGTGAAGCTTATTATTATATTTACTCTAAAAATTAATATTATTATAAATGTTCATCTATTAATGTCTAAAGAAATTTTTCAAAAAAATGAGTAATAACGACTTTCCTCAACTGTACCAGCCCCTCTACTAGTAAACCCAGAATCATCTAAGTTTAGTAAATTAACACAAGGTACATTTTAATGGGTGCCAGCAGGCAACCAACAAGTCCTCTTCAAATTGTGAGGTAACATGCACGAAATCTATATCTTTTTAAGCTATAACGTGGTGCGTAAGTTACGTGTTTCCAAAGTTGTGGTGTATAGGGACCGTAGATATAATTAGACTGTAATCTAGGTCTTACGTAAACCCAACCACAATAAAGGTTTAGAAAAACCAAATACTACTTACACTTTAACAAAATAAAACAAACAAATCTGAATGACTTAAGCCGGCGTTCAAACAATCTTCTGCCTCTGTGACATAGTTTTGAGCGAAAACCGTGATGTTATTTTGGAAATCGGGGATAGAGCGCGATATCCCATTGTCATGTTTTCCCAGTAACATAATCCTGTGTGATTTCGAAAGTAAACTAGGGAGTCAAAGTGTCCCTAACTCATTGTTTTTGTCAACCCTTTCAGGGTGTAATATTTCTGGGGGGGCGTTCACGCTGCGCCCTAATCCGTCCTAATGATCGGCTCGCTGGCTCCTTAGTCAGAATTCCCGACACTTGTCTCAATTTCCGACCTATCGAACTTTTACAAATAATCACTATTCCATTTGCGCCCCGGTAATTATCGTTGCTCTTTCGGGGTCGAGACGAGAAATAGTCATGTTTAACCCCTTTTATCCCGGTAATGGATTAAAGGATGAAAAGGGGTGGCGTGCAAAAATAATAGCATTACTATGTACACATAATATATATTATAATATGAGATGTGAATCAGATGTCGCCGGTGCAGTACACGCGCTAGCACCGTACACTCCGAGAGCAAAGTTATGAATGTACCCAATTACATCTTAAAAGCCGTGCTCCATTAATTTTCACAGCTGCTGCCTCTTAATTGGGATCCACACGCTCGATAATAAACGGAAACCATCGCAGTTATTCTCTGTATTTTGCACAGCCCGGGTTGATTACGTGAGACACTAGATGACGGTTCTCGCGAATGGCACTCCAGATGCAAATAATAATTTAACCCCTACTTCTTGAACGATAATTATCACAACAAAACGTTTAATTTAACGGAACCTTTTCAAACATCCATAAATTTTAATAATTTTGTGGTCGTAAACTTTGTCTTACCCCTCCGAATCTGACTTTCCCATAAGTGTCCACAAAAGGGAACAAATTGGGGAAAAACTGGGGGTCTACCTTTAGACTTAAGAGAAGACACTTAAGTACCCAATTGTCAAGGAAGTTTATATCTAGGCATATTAGTTTTCAAATAATGTCAATTGCGCCGGCCGCATGACGCACTCTCTTCACCCAATCAGGGCACGACCGTCCTAGCGCAAAATTTAAAATTTTTTCGTTTTTTCAAAGTTCACGACTTAAGGAGATTTTTAAAAGCTGTTTCTTCTAGAATCAGGAGAAGGCTCTTCTAGAGGAGGTTGATTGTAATTTTTTTTTGAATATACAGGGTAAAGAAAAAAAAACACTGAAAATGTTTACATTTCAACCTGGTCCCATTGGTAGCTAGGGTAATTTCAGAACTTATTTCGAATTATTTTTTACAGTTTTCAGTTTTTTTGGCAAACAAAGAAAAATTACAGGAAATTTTTAAAAAGTTTGGTCTTTTTTAATTATCCTACAAAAAATACAGGGGTTTACGCCTGTCTTAGTTACCCTACCCTGCATTGCGCGAGTGCCTCTGTCAATTTTAATAAAATATTTATCTCTAAAAATCATATGAATGTAACATCAGCGAGTAGGTAGATTTACGGTTAATAAAACATGTCTATTCCATGTTGGACGAGGGTAGCAAGAATCTAATAAAAAGCTGATCAATACAGTAGTTCAGGTTAGTTCGGGTTAGTTCAGGTTAGTAAAAGAGTGAATAATGGCATGTGGTTGGAAATAGAGTCTCAAATTCTCGGCTCAATTGTAAGGGGCGTTTGTCATATACAAACGTGTTATTTCATTTAAAAGATGTAACACTTTTATCTGAAAAATAAGAAATTTATTGATTTAGTGATTGTAGATAAGTGTTCTGAAGTTATCCTAGCTAGGTATCAAACGCAATAAAAATCTTGAAATGTTCAGATTGGTCGCCAATTTGTGTTTTGGAATGATATTGTAACCATCGTAGATATCGTCAATTAACTACACACTTTTAACTACTACAACACGATTAAAACGCATTTACTCTCTACTAACAATTCGCACTGTTCGCTTATTTACTACACTGCACTATCTACTCGATTTTATCTCGCGCGGCTTGCTGATTTATATACCCGGCCTGAACACACTCTGGTACTTTCGAGAACGGAGACGACCGTTCCTAGTTCAGGTTAGTTCTCGTTTAGTCTAGAAAGGTTCCCGTGGTCCCGGTCGGCGTTGCCGTTTCGGCCCGAATCTCTGTGTACCGACAGTCGAGCATAACATTGCCCCCCCCCCCCCTCTTAGATCTGATCGTTCCGATCAAAGAAATCTCCACGACTGTAAGTCTTTAACCGTTCAAGATGAAGTACTTTCATCTTTGCTCTAGGGGTACGTTGGATCCTGTATACCACGTCATTGATCCGTTTGATCCTGTGTATGGACCCTCCCAACTTGGAGACAACTTGTGAGACTTTGCTTTCTTCCTCTGTGGATTATATAGCCAAACCAAGTCACCTCCCTAAAACCTGCAGAATTCCTTAGGTCATATCTGGCTTTCATCCGATCGCTGGAAATCTTTATCTTTCTCCTCACGTTTCGATGGATTTCCTTTAATCTCTCTCCAAGTTCATCACAGCAGGTCTGGACATCTTGCACCGGTTCTTCTGGTGATATGGACACCAAATCTATTGGAAGACGAAGTTCTTTATCAAATATAACTTTGGCAGGGGTATGTCCTGTCGTGTTATGCACTGCACCTTTGTAAGCCATCATTGGAAGAGGCAGAAATGTGTCCAAATCTTTCTGGTGGTCCGCTACCATTTTGCAGAGCGGAGTTGTCCTTGTTTTGCGGATTCCCAGAAGTTCCATGATCTTCTTGAAAAGTTGCGATTCAAAATTCTGTCCCTAGTCCGAATGAAGCTCTAATAGTACGCCGAATCTACTGAAGAATTCATCAACCAAGACCCTTGCCACGGTATTAGTTTCCTGATTTGGTAGTGCATAAGCTTCAGGCCATTTACTGAAATAATCCAAGGCAACTAAGATGTAATTGTTGCCATCGTCCGTTTCTGGAAAAGGACCTGCTACGTAGATCGCAATTCTTTCAAATAGGGCGCCAACATTGTATTGCTTCATTTGTCCCCTAGTATTTCTTTGGAGCAGCAGGTATCACAATTTCTGCATCACTCTTCGACGTCATCTCAACAGTTCACCCAGTAGTACCTTTCCCGAATTCTATCCAGGATCTTTATTCCCTCCAAAATGGTCTCCAGACCGTCTACTTTCTGGTGCGACAAGCTGAAACGTGGCACTTTTCCCGTCCGGGCTTTCCCAAGTCCTCTTCAGTAAACCATTCTGAATCGCCAAGGAATCCCATTAAGCCCACATAGCTTTTACTTCCGGGCTCTTATCTTCTATGTCCTTCCAATCAGGTTTTTGATTTTCCAACTTCCATTGGCGTGTTAACCCCACAACATTATCGGTTGTTTGTTCGACCTTCATTTGTTCAGTGGTCCAATGTCCTTCGACGTCAATCCTGGTTCTCCTAAGAATGCTTGGTCCATCTCGTTGTTCTACTCGTTGGGAGTGTCGCCATTCGGTTTTACAAGGTCTGCGTGATAATGCATCTGCGTTACCATGAGATCTGCCTGGACGATGTTCAATTTTGCCAGGGATGGTGAGGCTTTTTCCAAGCTGTCCAATCCTAATGATCTTGGGGGCTTCCGTGGGGCCAGTCAGCGTTCGCCCCTTCACACTGACTGGCCTTAGTTTTCCGGCTGATGTGTCAGTCGACAGTCCGCCAGATTGAAACAAGACGCGGGTTACAGTAGGTCGACATTTCGGTCTATATTTCTTTTGTAACCAATGTCTTGTGCTCTGCTCCTTGATTGGTCGAAATATGAAGTCACTTGCTTCCTGAATTCACGCTGCTCGTCCAACAATTGCTTTAAGATTGAGTTTGGTTACGGCTTTTCCTATACGTCAACTATTCTAACTGTGTGGCCCGCGTTTATTCTCGACGCCTCATACTCCAATGCCCGAATTAATGTCTCATTTGCACTGGAGGAACTTGATTTCTTTCTTGCTCCTTTATCTCAGGTTGCCTTTGTTTTTCTTGTTCTTCCACAAAATTCTTTTGTTTCTCTTTGTCCTTCTTTAGCATTTCTATAAGTGCTGCCAGTTGTTCATCCATGATTTTTGTCGTAGATCGAACACCAAAGTTTTTGCACTGTCCTTGTCACGTAAAATTCCGTGCGCGCGACGACTCCTTTGTCCGTACAGTCACAAATTTGACGAAAATTATCCCACTTCTGACACCATTTATTTACTGAACTGCACTATTTATTCGATCGATCTCGCGCTGCTCGCTGGTTTATATACCCGGCCTGAACACACTCTCGTACTTTCGAGAACGGAGGCGATTGTTCTCGGTTCTCGTTTAATCTAGATGAGTTCCCAGTGTCACGTTCGGCGCTCGACGTTGCCGCTTCGGCCCGAATCTCTGTAGAACGACGGTCGGGCGTAACAATAAAGATATAGAAGGGTTTCTTAAAATTAGCAGGCTTGATCATCACTTGGACATTTTGCAGTAACATCATACTCAAGAGACAAAATAACCCATTCACACTTTCAATCTGTGTTTGAAGCTTTGATGCAAAATTTCGGTGTAAACTTAAGCGGTTTAATTTGACACAATTTACTGCTTTCGATTTAGTGAAGATATGGAAGCGTTTCTTAAAATTTCTGCGTCACTTTGAGGTTTTTGAATGACTTTACGGTCCAGAGAAAAGGAAAACGTCACAATTTCAAACCTTGAGCTTGAGAGTGCCTATGCGACTACACTGGTGTTTACCAATGTAGTCGCACAGAGTTGCATTGAGATGAAATGCAACCTATTTTTGCAGTGTTTTTTTTTTTCAAGTTCCTGAAGGTTTAAAAAAAAATTATTTAAGATCGACCTATCACTCCTGAGTCGTAAAGAAAACCGCCTTTCAATCTCTTTAAGTATCGAGATACAGGCCTCCAAAAAATTATAAAAAAATTGCTGTAGCAATCTCTTACGCTTTTCGGTTTTTGAATTCATTAAATATACTTCAAAAAGTAGAATTAAACTTTAAAAAAATTGTCGATAATTTATTACATCTGCCCAACCATTTCCGTGAAGCTACACCCATTAAAGCCTGCACAAAAGACACTGACACTGTTATTCCTATTAGTTTTATAACAACCACAAATTACCACGTTTTATTGGCTATGGTCGCTTTTAAACCGCAACCATCATATGCGTAATTAGTTTCGAAAGAAAAGCTCAATGACGGGGTGTGGTTTCTCTCGTTTCTTTCTTTAAGCGTTTATGATGATTTAAATCACCTGTTTTCTGCATTAAAGTTGAGATATCCAGGAAGTGGTGTTTGCACAAGTCTCATCAGGCTTTCACCCAAATGAGCTGGAAAATTGTTCGACAGGAGCAGATGCCATCAAGAAAGAGCATTCAAATTGATAATTTAATCCTCTTTACACCTAACTCGATGTTCAAGGTAAACACAATAGATGATCCTGTGACGCGACTCACTATAAACGACATCGATGTACCTACTCCCACATTATTCCCAAACCCAATCTTCGATTAGTTTTCTATAATGACGTATCTGTTTTTCCTGCTCCAGGGGGAGAATAATGCCCTCTGGCGTTCAATCCTATCGGGGCGGTATTACATCTCGAACAATGCTTAATGCCCGCTCCATTCAGCTTTCACCCGGTTTATAGACTTTTTAAACCAGAAGCAACCAGATAATGTTAGTGGACTTGGCTTTTATTTCAATTTTTTCCTTTTAAAAAATGTCATTTGCGATGTTTTTTGTAGGAAATGTTTTGAATAGTAACTAAGGTTACAAAGTGCTTTCAAAAGTGGTGTTAGTACAGTGTTAAGAGATCACAAAAGGCAGTCGCCAATAATGGTAGAGAGGCGTTACCTGTGAAGAAGCAATCACGATGAAGGCGGACGATATAGTTGCGTCCCCTTATTCTTTAATCCTGCTGGTGTAGGAAACGCGTGTTTAAGGAAGGTTTGCGTTTCCAGCAAAAAAAACCCTGAATATGACCATACAGGCTTTTGTTAGCAGCTAATTTTAACATTGTAAGGTGCTTGCAATTAGCTGAAATCATCGCGGTTTTATTGTTTAATTTCAAAGTCGCAAATTGAAGACAATAACACCGCTGTATCCGCTTCCGAAGGCATAGCTACGGAACTCGTATTTTGTTTGAAATTTAGCCGCCCGCCGTTTCCCGTCCCTCTCACCCCTTTGTTCATTCCTGCCGCCTCATTCGCCGAGTTGATTCTGTTTTTCAGCAACCCTCAGGATCCCGTGCCGGCGGGCGCAGATAAGAGAATTGCACTGTCAAGCCAGAATGATATATTTGACCAACATTTCCATAGAGCAGCAGCCGCTCGCACGAGGATTTCCAATGAAGCGTGCTACGTGCGTAATCTCTAAAATTCGAATTAACGCACACACAAAACCCCGTCGATAGTCCAACGGGCGGGGTTATCTTACGCCTCGCACCTGAAATATTTGTTCGGCTAAAGTTGGCTCTACATTAATTATTATACTTGACGTATAAATTTCCTTATTCCCGCAATATGGATAAGCTGTATACTTATACCCTTAGATTCACTTACTGATATACAGGGCGATTTCAAACAGGGGTGAACTGAGACGAGAACTTGGGACCTGCATGGAAACTTCTCAAAGCGCTAAAAGACCTTTTTATCCAAAAGTCATAAAATTACCATTTTATTTGAATAAGATACGATTGCAAAACAATTCATTATTCATTATCAAAATATTTTCGGATTTCTTAACAGTTTGCAGTATGGATAAATAGGCATTAGTAGCTACCTGAACTTCTTGCTATGAGATAGGAAACAGACCAATCATTTGGGCGATTCTATCTGTGCCATAAGAAATAGGCCAATCACAGCTATCTATGAGATATGTAACCAATTATGCTGCAGCTCAGACCAATCATGAACAATCCTATATCTGCGTCAATGTCAATGTCGAGCTAAATTAAAGCTAAAAAAAATAAACATGGAAATGTATCAAAAATAATAATCATTACTGTTAAACTTCGAATAAAACTCGGGCAAATTGACCATATCGCACTTGGCCGTTATAGTATATTGTCCAACTAGTGTCGAAAATTGCACTTTTCATACTAGTGCGACGGTTTGGACACGAGTCTTAGGTGAGTGATACAAGTTTTGTTTGTGTTGTACACTATACTTTTTCTACGACTGCGATTTTGCTTCATAAATGATGATTCGTATTATAAAATATATACGCAATTCGTTTGCAAAGCAATCAGAAGCGTGTGCAACAGTGGCGGTTCTAGCTTTTTGTGAGGGGGAGGGGGGGGGGGGGGAATTGTGCGACATATGTTTGAGGTGTTACGCCCACTTTTTGTAAAACTTTGAAAAATATTTTCCTCATGCATACATTTTTCAATAAGAGGAGTGTAATTTTAAAAATTCAGCGCAAATTCCAAATTTTCTATACAACGAGCATCCGTTAATTTCCGCTATCACCACTGTCACAATTTCATTGACCGCCTGTAACTTGAGAACGCCTTGACCGATCGAAGTGAATCCAACTCTGTTTTTCCTCTTCTTGATGTCCTCTTTCACCTCCCACCATTCGAAGTTCCGGAGATAGACCTCTTCAGAGGTCGATTCTTAAGCACTTTTAGAACCACGTTTTTGGACCATTTTTAAAAACACCTCTTTATAGGTTAATTTCATTCGAATTGAGTTTGTTACATTTTTAAGGAAATGCAAACGTGCCATTCCGATCAAAAACAGCAAAAAAAAATCCGAATTTTGTTTGAAAATCTCCAAAGGGGGGCTATTACGAGTTTTTTCTCAATTCTCAATTTTGACTGCCCGTAACTAGAGAACGCCTGGACCGATTGGAGAGAATCCAACTGTGTTGCCCTCTTCTTAATGTCCTCTTTCACCTTCCACCATCGGAAGTTCCGTAGGTGCAATATTTCCGGAGATAGACCCCTTCGGGAGTCGACTTTTAGGCAATTTTAGAATCGCGTTTTTAGACCATTTTTACAAAAAAAGCTCTTTAGACGTTAATTTCATACCAATTGAGTTTGTTATGTTCTCAGGGGATTGCAAACGTGCCATTCCGATCAAAAGCAGCAAAAAAAAATTCCGAATTTTTTTTTGAAAATCTCCAAAAGGGGGGGTATTACGAGTTTTTTCTCAATTCTCAACTTTTACCGCCTGTAACTTGAGAACGCTTTTACCGATTACAGTGAATCCAACTGTGTTGTCCCCTTCTTGATGTCCTCTTTCGCCTCCCACCATCGGAAGTTCCGTAGGTGCAATATTTTGCGGAGATAGACCCCTTCGGAGGTCGATATTTAGGCACTTTTAGAATCGGTTTTTAAACCTTTGGTAAAAAAACCTCTTTAGAGGTTAATTCCATTTGAATTGAGTTTGTTAGTTTTTCAGGGGATTGCAAACGTGCCATTCCGATCAAAAACAACAAAAAAAATTCCCAATTTTTTTTGAAAATCTCCAAAGGTTACCAAGTTTTACGACTTTTTTCTCAATTCTCAACTTTGACCGCCTGTAACTTGAGAACACCTGGACCGATTGGAGTGAATCCAAATGCGTTGTCCCCTTCTTGATGTCCTCTTTCGCCTCCCACCATCGGAAGTTCCGTAGGTGCAATATTTCCGGAGATAAACCCCTTCGGAGGTCGATTTTTAGGCACTTTTAGAATCGGTTTTTAAACCTTTAGTAAAAAAACCTCTTTAGAGGTTAATTCCATTCGAATTGAGTTTGTTAGTTTCTCAGGGGATTGCAAACGTGCCATTCCGAACAAAAACAACAAAAAAAATTTCCGATTTTTTTTTTAAATCTCCAAAAGGGGGGGGGGGTATTACGACTTTTTTCTCAATTCTCAACTTTTACCGCCTGTAACTTGAGAACGCTTTTACCGATTCCAGTGAATCCAACTGTGTTGTCCTCTTCTTGATGTCCTCTTTCACTTTCCATCATCGGAAGTTCCGTAGGTGCAATATTTCCGGATATAGACCCCTTCGGGAGTCGATTTTTAGGCAATTTTAGAATCGCGTTTTTAGACCATTTTTACAAAAAAAGCTCTTTAGAGGTTAATTTCATACCAATTGAGTTTGTTAGTTTTTCAGGGGATTGCAAACGTGCCATTCCGATCAAAAACAGCAAAAAAAAATTCCGAGATTTTTGAGTTTTATGAATAAATACTTTCGAAATGTCTTGTCTTGTCTCGCTTTTCTGCTTGTCCTGTCTTCTCTTTTTCACGAATTGTGCCAATTATCGGGTACTTTTCGCTATTGAACTTTCAAGTCTGGAATGTCTCTGACTCGCAAAGGAATAATTAAAGTATGTAGAGTACTTTATTTAGAAAACTTGGTCTGGCATCATACGATAAGGGTCGGTGCGATGTTGCCTGCTCTCAACGTCCGAACACATGACAAATGTGCTGTAGGCGCTTAGCAGTCGCAACACGTTTAGTACAGTCGTGCGTACTACAATTACGTTCTTTTTGTCGTCTTCCATTCATAAACGCGTTCTTCTGTCGTTGAAGAGTAACTTGTGACCCGCCGCGTATTTCCCGGTTCGGCGGCCATTTTTTTTGACTCCCCTCGCGATGCGCGCCCGCGTTGTTCCATGTACAGGGACATCACTTTAAGTCGCTCACTTGATTAGCAGTTTTCCTGTTACACCTCTTAAAAATTTGATACATGAAGGTCGTATGTCATCTAAGGCCGACCTCGGATCCAAGGCCCGCGACTTGTTTGTTTGCTAGATTTGACAGATTCGATGCCATCTTGATTTTTCTTAAATGGGAACACATATATATTTACCTACGGTCTAATAATGCTGCAGGAGCAGATTACAGAAATATATATCTTCGTATATCTATTTCTAGGCGTTTCGACTATACAGGGTGGTAAAGTTGTTGAATTTCGAAAATCATTTTAAGTCGCTTACTCGATTAGAGGTTTTCCTGTTACACCTCTTAAAAAGTTGCAGTTTGATTCATTTTACATTGGCTGCGGTCACTTTACCTGCCCTTTGTCATTTCATCTACAAGTCTATGAGTACTTAAAAAGATATAATCTAAAGTTTCTAGTTTTATTCGGAGCTAAACTAACAATTTTGGCTCACTCGTGTTGCACTTTTTTCAACATTAATCAAATGACCATTCCAAGATTACGTCATTCGACATGTTAGCCCCTCAAGGCAATATGGCGGACAAACCTATTTAAATGTCAGACGTCATCATCATGTTTCGTGTTTGATTTGAGATATATTTATAATATATTGGCAAATTGTCTGTTTTAGGTAAAAGCTCCAAGACAGAATTTATAGTTTTGTAGCTACATTACTCAAGAAAATCCTAAAATGTCATACTGGCTGCGGTTTTGTCATTCTTACTATTTTGTATACTTTAATTTATTTATATGTCATTATAAGTTATATAAGGGTAAAGATAATATTTAAAAACGTAAAAATAACATCAAAATATTGTTTTAATGAGGATATATCATCCTAAAAGAATAAACGACATTGAATAATTGTCGATTCTTATTCCTCATTTCCCTATAAGCACAGAAAATTCGGTATGTCTGACTACGCTGTTTCTATGCTTGTCAAGAACAGCTGTTTTGGAATGGTCAATAGCAAACACTCGCAATGACAGATAAATATGATTACACGCGTGACATTTGACAGAAAACTCAAAAACATAAGTGATTTCGACCAATGGCGTTTTCGGGTGGCCGCTCTAGAGCTTTCAGAGAGTATTTCCATCCTTTATTTTCTCAGTAAAAATGTAAGAATGACAACACTTTCAGAGCGGTCTAACTATATATTTTTGGTAAATAAAAATCGTTGATGATGTTTTCAATGACTTTTAAAATTTATTCTACTTTATTGGTCTGAGTGCCTATATTAACAAACAAATGACATATACTTTTAGACAGCTTGAAAAAAAAAGAATTTTTTTGTCCAAACTGTCACGTCAAAATTCTCATTTCATGTATTGTTTACTGGTCGTAAAACTGAATTTCACGATTAGTTTTTCAATTATACCTTTTTTTCTCCTAAATCTTTATTACATTCATCTTGTGAGTCCACTTCTCTACCTTCTAATATAGGGGATAATGTAGCGTTTCTTTTTTCAAGAAAGAAAATCTACTGGCGCTCCTTTCATACTTTTATACCACACCTCGTACAGTGCGTTTTTACTTCCTAAGAAGCTATCAATCATTGGGTCATGGTGCCCTATTACTTGTTCGCCCACTCTGACTGTCGCAGAGTACTTTGAACTATCTCACCAGAAAACCACTTTCACGGAGTGCCTTGAACACTCTGGCTAGAAATCCCTTAAAGAGGAGGTCCCCGAATTGTCACTCTTAGACTTTGACATGTGTATATTGGTTGATTATGCTGTGCTTACAGCATAGCCAAATTTCATTCTTAGATTCCCTTATTTTATTCATGTGCTCATCAGATATTTTCCCTAAATTTTTAGCTTTTACTTAACAACGGCTGAATTTTCATATTGGGCAGCCAAAACAATGAAACGGACAAAAATCAAAAAATGATATCCGCACCTACTCAATGCTGCCGTTGGCATAGCTTTGCTAACTTTTATCTTTAAAATCGCCACAAAAACGCCACAATAAATCAAAACATTGGTAAAAAAATTATAAAAAACGAGAAAAGAAATAATAAATAAGGATTGCGACACAAAGTTGAGGGAAAATGTTAATCTTACGTATTTGATTAGGAAGAGTTAACAATTAGAGGGCTCGGTGCATCCGAATGGAAGCCGGGCGAACAATGCTCATTTAAAATTTATTTTGGAATGTAGCAATTAAGCACTCGGAACGGAATCATTTGACTAATTGCGAAAGCAGTTTCTTAATAGGCGTCCCAACACGAGGCGGATGGCACCCAAGAGGATAGCATACATCCCAGCGGAAGGGTTGGCGGCGTAATCAGCAGAGAGATAACGCTCGCTCAATTCACGTGTGCCGCTTCGGTTTGCGAAACAGTAGTAAGGCGGGTCGTTATTGTTCCAGCTTTCCCTATTTTCATTTCCTGCTACAATAGTTCATTAAAAAGGTGTTTCGGAGGCTATTTGGTAAGCTATTAGGTGGCCTGATATTGCTCCTCGGAGGACCATTTGCCGGCGGCAGCATCCGACGACAATGAAAGTCACTCGTAAATTGGCACTACGGAATAGAGTAGAAGGGCGAAAGCGGGCGAGAGAAAGAGAGACAATACCTGACCCGGCTATGTCTTCGCGTGATGACCGGGCCGCCGAACAGTCAAGTTGCAATTCCATCGTTGCGGGCTGATAACGGCCCCTTCAAGCCAGCGACGACAATTTATCACCGAGACGCATTAACCCAGGTGAACCCCCTGCACGGGGAAGCAAGACAATGTCTCCGAGCGGTAATGGTATGAAGCTGTGAAAAATGATGATGATACGGGTTCGTGAAAAACGAAATTCTCCAGGGAGAAGGGACTGTGCCGCGTTTTTTTTTTCTTTTTCGTTCCAGCTTTCCGCAGGGAAGGATGCTGTTTGCGAATACAAAAGCTCCGGATGACTGCTCAAGCGAGTGGAACCGGCCAGTGAGTCGGTGTACATGCTTAGTGGAGCACCCTTTTGCCAGTTCACTTCATCAGAAAATATACGGAACGCTATATATATATATTACATTTTATTGCAACTCTAAAATGTGCATTTAACTAAAATACAATTATTTTCTCTTGACTAAAAGTGCTTAAAAATTGACCACCGAAGAGGTCCATTTCAGAAATAACGATACCTACGGGACTTTCTTTTGTGATAGGTGAAAGAGGTCATCAAAAGAAGCAAAAAAAATAGGATTCATTGCGATCAGTCAACACGTTCTTAAGTTACAGGGAGTTATATTTGAAAATTGAGAGAAAAAAAACGAATTTTCTAGGCGGGAACGTGACATCACTATAACAACAACTTTTAGTGATCATTCGTTATTCGATCTGACCTGACGAAAAAATGATAAATAAATGACGTCGATTTTTCCACTTGATAATGACGACTCATAGTCACGTCATAATAATGTTATCGAATTATGTATTTGTTATAAATATGTTACCCAACAATTAATCGAATAATTGTTGGGTATATATTATTATTGTTGTCAAGTAGGCGTTGGAAAATTGACTTTGACATTTTTATTGTACCTTCTCAACATGTGCTAAAAGGAGACGGGTATAAAAAAATCAAGGTTTTAAAGATAACCATCTAAGTTAAAATTTTTGAATTTTGTGTTACATTCAGACTACAATTTCGTGTTACTAGAGTCAAAATTTAAAAATGTTGAGTTACATTTAGACTAATGTTGCATTAGTTTATCACTAATGTTGTCATTTTTAAATTTTGTGTTACTTTTAGACGACAATTTTGTGTTACGTTTAGACTAACATTTTAGGTCAAAATGTTGACATTTTGTGTTACATTTAGACCACAATTTCTCGTTGTTAAGCAAACATTTTTAAATTTCGTGTTACTCTTTAGATTAAATTTTCGTTACTAAAGTCAATACTTAAAAATTTCATGTTATTTTCGGATCAAAATTTCTTGTCACTACATAAATATTTTTTAATTTCGTGTTACGCTTAGAATAATATTTTAAGCCAAATTTTTTAATTTTGTGTTACTAGAGTCAAAACTTAAAAATTATGTGTTACTTTCGGATCAATGTAATGTATTTCTGGTTTTTAATTTTTGTGTTACGTTCGGACTACAATTTCTCGTTACTAGAGTCAAAATTTAAAAATTTTTTGTTACTTTTAGACCACAATTTTTTCTTACTAATCAAAATTAAACAATTTCGTGTTACTAGAGTCAAAATTTAAAAATGTTGTGTTACATTTAGACTAATGTTGCATTAGTTTATCACTAATGTTGTCATTTTTAAATTTAGTGTTACTTTTAGATCACAATTTTGTGTTACGTTTAGACTAACATTTTAGGTCAAAATGTTGACATTTTGTGTTACATTTAGACCACAATTTCTCGTTGTTAAGCAAACATTTTTAAATTTCGTGTTACTCTTTAGATTAAATTTTCGTTACCACAGTCAATACTTAAAAATTTCATGTTATTTTCGGATCAAACTTTCTTGTCACTACATAAACATTTTTTAATTTCGTGTTACGCTTAGAATAATATTTTAAGCCAAATTTTTAAATTTTGTGTTACTAGAGTCAAAACTTAAAAATTATGTGTTACTTTCGGATCAATGTAATGTATTTCTGGTTTTTAATTTTGGTGTTACGTTCGGACTACAATTTCTCGTTACTAGAGTCAAAATTTAAAATTTTTTTGTTACTTTTAGACCACAATTTTTTCTTACTAATCAAAATTAAACAATTTCGTGTTACTACAGTCAAAACTTAAAAATGTTGAGTTACATTTAGACTAATGTTGCATTAGTTTATCACTAATGTTGTCATTTTTAAATTTAGTGTTACTTTTAGACCACAATTTTGTGTTACGTTTAGACTAACATTTTAGGTCAAAATTTTGACATTTTGTGTAACATTTAGACCACAATTTCTCGTTGTTAAGCAAACATTTTTAAATTTCGTGTTACTCTTTGGATTAGATTTTCGTTACTAAAGTCAATACTTAAAAATTTCATGTTATTTTCGGATCAAAATTTCTTGTCACTACATAAACATTTTTTAATTTCGTGTCACGCTATATTTTAAGCAAAATTTTTAAATTTTGTGTTACTAGAGTCAAAACTTAAAAATTACGTGTTACTTTCGGATCAATGTAATGTATTTCTGGTTTTTAATTTTATTTGTGTTACGCTCGGACTACAATTTCTTGTTACTAGAGTCAAAATTTAAAAAATTTTTTGTTACTTTTAGACCACAATTTTTTCTTACTAATCAAAATTAAACAATTTCGTGTTACTACAGTCAAAACTTAAAAATGTTGAGTTACATTTAGACTAATGTTGCATTAGTTTATCACTAATGTTGTCATTTTTAAATTTAGTGTTACTTTTAGACCACAATTTTGTGTTACGTTTAGACTAACATTTTAGGTCAAAATTTTGACATTTTGTGTAACATTTAGACCACAATTTCTCGTTGTTAAGCAAACATTTTTAAATTTCGTGTTACTCTTTGGATTAGATTTTCGTTACTAAAGTCAATACTTAAAAATTTCATGTTATTTTCGGATCAAAATTTCTTGTCACTACATAAACATTTTTTAATTTCGTGTCACGCTATATTTTAAGCAAAATTTTTAAATTTTGTGTTACTAGAGTCAAAACTTAAAAATTACGTGTTACTTTCGGATCAATGTAATGTATTTCTGGTTTTTAATTTTATTTGTGTTACGCTCGGACTACAATTTCTTGTTACTAGAGTCAAAATTTAAAAAATTTTTTGTTACTTTTAGACCACAATTTTTTCTTAGTAATCAAAATTAAACAATTTCGTGTTACGTTTAGACTAACATTTTAAGTCAAAACTTGAGATTTTGTGTAACTTTGAGACCAAAATTTCGTGATACGTTTAAGCTAAAATTTTCTGTTATTAAAGTCAAAACTTAAAAATTTGATGTTACTTTTCGAACAAAATTTTTTGTTTCTAAATAAAAATATTTTATTTTTGTGTTACGCTTAGACTACAATTTCGTGTTATTACAAGGAAAATTTAAACATTTTGTGTTATTCACTTTTAATCAAAATTTTGTGCTATTAAATCAAAATTAAAAAAAAATCTATTATGTTTAGACTAAAATTTCCTGTTGCTAATGTAGGAATTTTTCAATTTTCTGTCAATTTTAGACCAAAATGTCTTGTTACGAGATCAAAATTAAAAAATTTCTTGTTACGTTTAACTAACATTTTAAGTCAAAATTCTGAGATTTTCTGTTACTTTCAGACCAAATTTCCTCATTGCTAAGTAGATATTTTTAAGTTTTACGCTTTAAATTAAATCTTCGTGTTGTTAAAGTCAAAACTTAAAAATTTGATGTTATCTTTGGATCAAAATTCTTATTACTAAGTAGAAATGTTTTAATTTTGTGATACGTTTAGACTAAAATTTCGTGATACTACAGTGAAAATTTAAAAATTTCTTGTTACGTTTAAACTAAAATTTACTGTCACTAATGTCGAAATTTTATGTTACTGTTAGATTAAAATTTTTTGTTATCAAGTGAAACAAAAAATTTCGTGTTACGCTTTAGACTAAATTTCCGTATTACTAAAGTTAAAATTTAAAAATTTGATCTTACTTTCGGATCAAAATTTCTTGTCAGTAAGGAAAGTTTTTTGATTGTTCTGTTACGTTAGACTACAATTTCGTGTTACTACACTCAAAGTTAAAAAAGTTTGTTATACTTTCAGGCCAAAATTGTGTGTTTTTATGTCTTGTTGCTGAAATTAATTTTTTTTTAAACTTTGTGTTCCTTTTAGAGCTCACAATTTCTTGTTACTAAATCAAAATCAAAAAGGTAGTAAGAAAATTGGATTTTGGAAGCTTTTTAACTCTTTGAAGTACCCAAAAAAAAAAAAATACGTCAGAAAACCGTTCGTAGCAAATAACATAAAATAACTTCATTCTCACGTCGCAAAGTGACGTGATTTTGACTGTGACAATGGAACTTCCTTCGGTGAGAAGTGAAAAAGGTCATCAAGAAAAGCTAAACCCACTTGAATTTACTTCAATTGGTCCAATTGTTTTAAAATTGGAGGCGGTCAGATTTTAAAATTGAGAAAAAAGAAGTAAAAGACCTCTTTTTGATCAATTAAAAAAAAATAGATTTTTTTCTGAAGTGGGACGTTTGCAATCTTCTAAGATCGTAATAAACTGAAATCAAATAAAAGTAGCTCCAAAACTAAATTTTTTTAAAACGGCAAAAAAGTTGATTTTTTGAAAATGCCTAAAAATCGACCATCGAAAGGATCTCTCTCCGAAAATATGTTGGAAGGTGAAAAAATGCATTAAAGATAGCAAAAAACGTTTCAATTTTTTTCAATCAGTCTTATCGTTCTGAATTTACAAAGATTAAAGTTATAAATCGAGAAAAAACACGTGATATATTTAGAATGTAATACTCCTTTGGTATACTTGAAAAAAGTTTTGGATTTTTTTTCCTCTTTGTTACCGGAATGGAACGTTTTTAGGTCCTTAAAATCATGACAGTTTTAAGTCGAATGAAATTAGCTTCCACAGTTTTTTGTTGGAAAAAAAATTGATTTTAAATTGCCTAAAAATCGAAAAACTAAAAGGGTCTGCCTCCGAAAATAGTGATTCCTCGAACATTTTCGTTGTCGTCGAAAGTCGAAAGGGTCTATCTCCGAAAATATTGATTCTATACGGAACTTTCTTCCATGGGAGGTAACAAAGTACATCGAAAAGAGTAAAAAACACCTTTTTTTTCATTCGTCCAATTGTTCTAGAGTTATAGACGACCAAAGTTGAAAATTGAGAAAAAAGGCGTAATACAGCCTTTTGTCCAATTTAAAAAAAAAATTAGAAAGTTTCTTTCTGACTGTTATTGCAACCCCCAGATTGTAACAAACAAAAATCACGTGAAAGTAGCCCGAAAAGTGACTTTTTTGAAAATAGCAAAAAAGTTATATAAGACTGTAAAGGCTTTCACGATCGGTCAAAATAAAATCTAAAGTGTTTTCCGGGCTTTGAAGCCGTAGTCCAATGGAATTTGTTCCTGACGTTTTGTTTCGTCTACAGCTGCGGCAGACATTAACAAAGGCGATGAGGCAATGGGCGGACGAAGTGATCTTCCCGACGTTATCTAATTCGAGTGTGGTGAGCACAGTGGTATTTATTCCCTCGTCGTCGCGCTGCAGTGGTGGGGGTAGTGGCGGCGCGGGATTTCGGCGCACTTGAAGTGTTGGTTCCGATACGTGGACAACACCTTTGTTATTTGGAGCCATGGTGTTTTCCTCTTACACTTCAACTTTATCAACCCAAAAATTCAATTCACTACGGAGATAGAAAGGGAAGGACGCCTACCGTTTTTGGTTGTTTTAGAATCAAGGAGGCCGAATGGGAAGCTTGCGCACACCGTTTATAGAAAACCAACACACACAGACCGATATTTCAATAACGGATCAAATTGTCATCCCAGACAGAAAAGGGGAGTCATAAAGACTCTGTCTGTGAGAGCCGGCTGAATTGGAACGGGAAATGAAGCATCTGGAATGAGACTTTAGTTGGAATGGATACAGCAAGTTCGACAGGGCCGTCCGTCCAAGGATGTATAGCGCCAAGAAGGAACAACGAAAGAAGATGAAGAAAAGTGCGAATGGACTAGTCTACCATACATCCACCAAGTAACGGACAGGATCGGCAGGCTACTGGAAAAGCACAATGTTAAAACTGCCTTTAAATCCACTCGTACAGTATATCAGAGCTTGAGATCGGTCAAAGACCGCAGAGATCGGCATCCGGAGTTTACCGATTTTCATGCAGCTGTGGCTCGGTACATATTGGCACCATAAAACGCAGTGGCAAGACGAGAATTAAGGAACACAAGAGGAGTAGCAGACTGGGACATACGCAAAAGTCAGCAGTAGCAGAACACGCTCTCTCCGAAGGTCACGACATCTTTTACAACAAGGTGAACATCGCGCGCGTTTGTATCTGAGACCAACGATAGAGGCCATTGAGATCTTTAAACACGACAACAATTTCAACTGAAAGGCGGAAATTACGTTTCTAAAAGCAGACTGAAAGCGAGTTCTACGACGTGCTTCAAGGGCGCCGAAGCCCCGCCCCGCCAGTACCCCCACCCTAGTCCCATCACTGAAGCGCGACGGTGGGGCAATAAATACCACGGAGCTCACCACAGTCGAATCAGTCAACGTCGGGAAAGACGAGAGTTCACTTCGGCCATTGCCTCATTGTCTGTCGCAGCTGTAGATAAAACACGTCAGGGAGAACTTCCATTGGACAAGGCTTCAAAGCCTGGAAAAACTTGAGTTGCAAAACAAAGTTCTGTCGTTACATCATACCAACAGTATCTATCGTATGAGAAATCATACACCACAATAGTTTTTGTCGAAAAAGAAAGCAAAACAATCGTGAAACCCAGATTTTGACGTGCGTGGAAGCTGACGACCATTTGAATGAGTTAAACTGTGGTAGTGCGTATATGGGGCATAACAACTTTAGCCCTGTAACGTAACAGCGTTAACCAATAGCAGCAAATTACGTTTTTGGCGGAAATCCTGCAGCAGCCCTTCATAGATTAATCCAATCTCGCAGTTGTTGGAATTAAAAAAGTAATTACTGCGTAAAAATTTAGAGGTACTAGCTAACGTTTTGAATCATGTAATGGAGTCGATTTCACAGAGCAACGTAGAAATACTTGTTACCGGAATAGGAATGGATTGATTAATCGCAGTAATTACCGACCAGCTTTCCGCGCTAATTAGATTTCGTCCCCCGGCAGCGCTCCAAATGAGATTACGGCTGGAAATGGCGCTCGCCACATCATCCGTTGTGCCGAGCGCACGCGTTAATTGTCATCGATTTTTATAATGCCATTATGTCCGTACAAAATTTATCATCCTGTCTATTTTTATATAGAATATTCCAATAGCCCATCAAATGGTAGTGGCGACTACGTTTGATTGACCAAGGACCAACGTATTCGCAAGCAGCTTTACGTCCTTACCAGCTCCGTATCGACTTACATACGAGCGTAGACCCTTTGTCCCCGCAGGAAAAAAAGATGGCCAAAAAAATACAATACGTTTTGGAAGTAGTTATCCAAAAACCTATCTTGACACATTCGAAAGATAGGAATGTTCCCACAGAATCGTGTTTGTTAACAGAGGTGCCATTAATTACGTGGCCGAAATGCCATCGGACATTCGAACAATGACGTTGGTCAATGTTGCTGGTTCGATACCGATCGCACTCTCTTAGATTCCAAGCCGACGTTAATGTGCCACAGGCTCGGGACACTTTTGCTTTTTGTCAACGGCGTTTTAAAAGCGTATTTCTTATTAGCCGAGATCGTTGATTGTAGCGGTTAATTAATGGGCTCATTTTTTACCGCATGTATCAAGTGCCTATTCATTTATGGAGAAGAATTGATTTCACTTAATTATTAGTTCGGGAAGGCCATTAAAATCGTATAAATTCTTATCTTTTAATGCGAAGTTGATGGGACCTTTTTACGAAATGAAATATTGAAATTACTTGGTGGAAACAGACCAGATTGATGAATTTATGCAACATCCGCACTTTCGAAAGCAATTTTTAGATAATATGTTGAGTACCTACTATTTTCAATCGAGCATTCTCGTGTTTTTTTCTGTATGGACAGAGCCATCATATAAAATGTTAAAGAGATGAAACATGAGTTTGAAGAAGCTGAAGAAGACGAAGGCTCCAAATTCATTAAATCCGTAGAAACACCAGTTCCTGTTCAGAATTTAAAGAATGAAAGAGCCTGAAGACAAGAAAACTTAAGCTTTGGGTTTGAGGCTTAAGAGCAGAATTGCTCCTTCCGGTAAGCGAAATAACTAGTTGTGAGTGTCTTGGAAGCGGTTCTCAAGTACTATGATTGAACACTGAAGGGGCTGCAACTCTGAAGCTCAAGAAGAAGAAAAAAGATTGGCAACCTAAAAGTTAGATCTCGATCAACTTTAAAAAATAGAAATTCTACAAATTAAAAAGAAGAGACCAAAAAAATTCAAGTATGCCGAGAAAGATTCAACAGAGTTTGAGAAGCTCGATAATTGAAAATCTCAGTATCAGCGTCAGCCTAAAAAAGAAACTGGTAAACCTGTTCAAATCAACATAACCGGAAAGAATCAGAGAAGGAAGAAGAAGAGGAGTCAAGAAGGAAAACAAAACTCCGGAAGGCTTAAAGGGCCCAGATTTCCAACCATTTGACTTCCCCTATGAAGACCTCGAAGGGAGGCATATGAACTGACAATTTCTGAAGACCGCGACAAAGAAAAATCTGCAAAAGAAAAGAAGAAAACAAGGTTAGAAAAACCAATTAAATAATAATATTCAAAAAGGGTAGGAAGAAAGAGAGGGAAAAAGTTGCAAAGGAAGCTCCACGTCAAAAAGCTAGTCCCAATGAATTCAAGCTTAAACTAGTAAGGAAACTTTTAAGAAGAAGGAAAGGATGTGGTTTTTATCACCCAGTCAGCGAAGTCTTAGGAAACCAAAGAAATATGACGTGCCATAGATGGGAAATGTATTCCCAGAAAAGATTTTTGTTATTCAGGGACACACCACTGGGACGACCTAAGATCGTAACATACACGTAGCCTATAACCCCTGCCTTATACGCCAGGGTGAGAGTCCATAGTGGAATTTGTATTTGAAGACAAATTCGGCGCAGGAAAGGCGGTGTGATGTTATGAAGAATTTTGACTAATGCTACCACCTGTGAATCGGTGGGTGAAGTTTCGGCGCTGCCACCTGTAAGTCGGTGGATGAAGTTCCGCCGCAACAGTGACAACGAGGACAGGGGATGTATGATGGGAGCCAAGCGAGACTCTTTTTGCAAACTGACGGGACGAAGTTGTGTTGCTATTGCTTGAGCGAGGTGAGTGATAAAGGATGTGCGAGAATCGAACCAGAGAGTGATGTGTGTGAGACTATTCCGCGTTGCAGTAAGTGAAGAGAGAGTTTGCTGGATGCTGCGCGCGGTAGGTATGAGAGAGAGAATCTGCTCTGGTAGTTTCGTGCAGGAAAGTCGGTGTAATGTTATGAATAATTTCGACTAATGCTGCCTCCTGTGAATCGGTGGGTGAAATTTCGTCGCTGCCTCCTGTGAGTCGATGGATGAAGCTCCGCCACAGAAATATTGCCAAAATCAAAGGACAAAATAGATTTCGTTCCCACTATACCTTGAAAAAGAAGAAGGAAAAGGTCAGCCCTAAGAAGGAAGCAAAATTTACTCAAAGAAGCTCTCATACTTAAATCCTTATTATGTAAAACTGTTGTATATCTGAATGAAAATTTTACTTATTTAGCAGGCTCCAAATCTTACATTAATGTAGTATTTTTGTACTATACACAGGGGTTGCTAAATGTTTTTAACAAGTTTAAAACACTTACTGCTGTTTTAAACAGATTAAAACTAGTTTTAAACTGTTTTTTTTAACATCTTTTTTTTAATAAAAAAAAATACGTAGATTTAAGTAGATACAATGATTGCCATTATATTTTCTGTTTTTTATTATATTAAAATTATTTTCTCTTTACAAAAACAACAAACAACGTAACATTCATATGACAAACGAATCACAACATACTAATACAAAATACTGCAAGTTATATAAACTACTCAACTTAAAGTTCGGCACAAACAATTTTTCGTGTCATATTCAATCAGCTGTAACTTGTTAAGCAATGAGTTGTTTTAAATACAATTTGCACGGTCTGAAACCTCTTTTTCTCTAGATTTCGGAAGCGGATAATTTTGAAAAAAAAAACCGACATAAATTTATTATATACGGTGTGAAACAAAGTGATGCAACAATTTCAAAATTTTTATGTTTTGCCATTTCGCAATAAGCTATTTTTTCCTTATTGTTTTCAGGTCAGGAGTAAGCCAACATTCATATATCGGAATCCTTTCGCCAAATTTTTTATTAAAGCACTCTGAATTTTTATACAGATCAAAACGTAAAATGTGTGAAATTCTTGTTGCTGATAATTTTAAATCGTCGTAGTTCGAAAAAGCGGTAAAGAATCTTACTGTGTTTCCCTCATTGACATATTGTCCGTGGATTGTTACTCATTTAAAAAATTTAAAAATAAGTACCTTTTTTTCTAGTATACGAGCTTTCAAAAAATATGATAACATTATTGTTGATACTCGTGATTTATCATAGCAATATTAAATAAAATAACCTTTCTAGAGGTAAATGGAAATTGAGTGATGCCGTCGCAGATAGCCAACAATAATATCTCTAGACGTTTTTGTCATTTTTTGTTTTTAATGTATCAGACCCTATACAGAGGGAATCAAAATTTTCTTGGACATTTCGTTAGTAGTTTTTTCAAATCGTCGTAATTCGCGGACCAGTTAACGGATTATCATTATTAATCTTTGGATTGACAGCATTATCTGCAAATTGTTTCTCACCAAGAAAGTTTTCCAAAAGTGGTTACTGAATTACAGGTACGGACTTGACAAAACAAATATATGGGGCAAGTTATAATGGGTGGTCGAAAAATAATTATCATATTCTTTGGTCGATTTTAAAGGGGGTCTGTCATACAATTGTGTTACCTATCGAGCTTCGTTAAAAAGTTACAGGGTGTTGAAATTAGAATTTCTAAATGCGTATGTATCGATTATTCCGAAAACGTAAGAGATATTTTATTGAAATTTTGTATAAAAAGTCATTATTTTTATCTCCGCCAGTGGCGCGTTTAACAGCAAGTCGACATATGTTATTTGAAAAAAAGTAGGACGTCACTGGTTTTTCGAAAAATTAAATCAAAATGAAATTAATCGCAGCTTACTTACACACTTTACAATGGTTTTTATTTATGTATTCGATAACGGTACGTCGTACTAAAAAAACCGAAGAGGGCTCTTTTCTTTACAGTAGACTGGGCATTAAAAAACTATGTGTGTGACGTGCTACTTTTTTCTCAAATAATGTAAATCGACGTGCTGGTAAGAGCGCCACTGGCGGAAATAAAAATAAATTTTTATTGCAAAATATGCACCTTTCAGAGCAGTCAAAAGTGCAAAATATCAATCAAATATCTCTTACGCTTTCGGAATAATCAATACATATGCATTTTTAAATTCTAATTTCAACACCCTGTAACTGTTTAACGAAGCTCGCTACGCAACACAATTGTATGATAGAACACCCTTAAAATCGACCAAAGAATATGTGATTTCATTTTCGACCATTCATTATGATTAAACCCGTATACTAATTTTGTCAAGTCCGTACCTGTAATTAAGTAATCACTTTTGGAAAACTCCTTTGTTGAGAAATAATTTGTAGATAATGCTGTCGATCCAAAGAATAAGAATAATAATCCGTCAACTTGTCCGCGAATTACGACGATTTAAAAAAAATACTAACGAAATTTTTAAGAATATTTTGATTCCCTCTGTATAAGTTCTAATACCCTAAAAACAAAAAATGACAAAAACGCCTAGATATTGATGTTGGCTATCTGCGATGGCATTACTCAATGTCCCTTTACCTCTAGAAAGTTTATTTTAATTAATATTGCTATTATAAGTCACGAATATCAACAATAATTGTATCATATTTTTTGAATGCTAGTATACTAGAAAAAAAAGGCACTTATTTTTTAATTTTTTTTAATGAGTAACAATCCGCAGACACTATGTCAACAAATGAGGGAAACACAGTAAGATTCTTTACCGCTTTTCCGAACTACGACGATTTAAAAAAAAAAACAGCAACAAGAATTTCACACATTTTACGTTTCGCTCTGTATAAAAATTCAGAGTGCTTTAATAATAAATCTGGCGAAAACGTCCCGTGATATGGACGTTGGCTTACTCCTGACCTGAAAACGATAAAGAAAAAATAGCTTATTGCGAAGTAGCAGAACATCAAAATTTTGGAATTTTTGCATCACTTTGTTTCACACCCTATATAATATAGTGTTGGTTTTTTTTCAAAATTATCCGCTTTCTTAATCTAGAGGAAATGAGGTTTCAGACCGTGCAAATTGTATTTAAAACAATTCATTTTTTAAAAAGTTACAGCTGATTGAAAATGACACGTTGATGAGTTGATGATTAAGTTGATGATACGTAAAATGCACATATACTAATAAAAAATAAACAAAAATTAAAAGAAAATATCTAATTTATAGTACTCTAATTCAATTTACGATCCTTTTCTATACCTTCAGATTAAATTGTACCTAAAGTTTAAACCTTGGTTTAAACTATGCATTTGACGTATTGTTTATTTTGTCAAAATTTGTACTAAAAAATTACCTTGTTTAAAAATAAAAATTAAGCTAAAAATGACTAACTAAATATCAATAAATGCTCTAGTTTTTAGGGAAAATCTGGGGTATTTTTAAAAATACATATTTGGGGAATTCTAGGGAAAAATTTTGCTACGGATAGAACACTGCTTCAACGTCGGGGCTCGAGTCAATGTTGCTAACAAGAACAAGATATTTTAAAATATCAAATCAAATGGCTTGTTTTCGAAACACTTTAAAATGAAAAAAACAACTTGCACATGAATAAGCATTAATCCCTTTTGTGTGCAATTTATTTAAATGAAAACACTTCAAAAAAAAAACTTTAAAACAGTTAAAAACACGTTTTTTTTTAACGATGTTTCAAACAGTTTAAAACAGTTAAGAACAACACAAACTTTGCAACCCTGACTATACAGAGTGTTCTCTAAAAGACTTTTTATCTAAAACAGAATAGTGAGATAATCGGGTTTCTACTTAAATCGTCGGACCAACTATCTGTATCGAATTGTATGATCTACATGAGGAAGAAGAACGTGAAAAGTTCTTGTCAGAGAATATTACTGATGACGAATTGGGCGTTATGGTTTTGACATTGAAACAAAGGTCCAGCCGTTGAAGTTGGTAAAATATCCCCAGACCTAAGAAAGGTTGCTAAGGTTGATCTAAGAGCAAGGTTATGCTGACTTTGTTCTTTGATGCTAAGGGAGTTAATCATCACGAGTACTTCCCCCATCGCTTTACAGTGGATCAGTGTGAGGGTCGTGAGAGGAGACCCCTGGTTCTTTCATTCTGCCCATGCAGGGTGGAGAGACTATTGGAACTCGTCACTTTTTGGCCAACACTGGACACTGCCCCCCCCCCCCCCCCCCCCCCATTCACCTGATCCAGCTCCTTATGACTTTTTCCTATTCTTTAAACCCTTGTTGAAATGAAGAAAATTTGAGCCGTATCCCGAGATGAAGGCAAATGTGACAAACGAGTTGATGTTTTAATAGAAATACGGTCAATATAAAACGTCATCTAGTTGGCTATGATTTTTGATAGAAGAGAGTTATACAGGGACGTCGTAACTTGACTCGCCATCTATTATTTGGCACTGTCACTTGTTGACTTATTAGTTGTCATTTCATGTGGCAGCACTAAACAGGTCTGAGCCTATTCCCATCCCTACATTCTTATCAAGAAAACAAAGGATGAGGATATTTTCTAAGCGCTCTGGAGCCGTCAGTGTCATCCATCACTTTCCAATCCCTTTACAAAAGTGACAACTTAAGAAATATTGAAGGACGGTAAAGGCGTAATTGACGACATGCTTCAAAATAACAAATTAATTTCATAGGCGGCTAGATGACGGATTCTAATGAACACATGGTATACCAGGACTATTTAAAAAGTGATAAGTGCGTGCGTGGACTCGTGGAGAAGGAGGTGGACTCATCCTTGTAACTTTCAAGCTTTTGATACCGTCTGTGGTGTTGAATACGCGCCAGTAACTTCACAAGTACTAAACACAGTTCGTAAATAAACACTAGTTGTATACCATTTACGTGATCATGCTAATGATGTCTCCATTATTCTACACTGTTTTTTAGTTTTCTCGCAGTACAAAAACGTTCATATGTACTAATTATGTAAATTAATCGTCTCATAGGGCATGCAATTATCACAGATAGCGAACTTATTCCAAAATGTAGTTTCGTCTCTCTCTCTAAAACACAAACCGTGTTTAATATTCCAATAAATTGGAGTGGCGTTATTGAGCTGGAAAATGATGCCAGAAACAGTTTCCAGCTAAAAATTAGGGTCGGCAAAATGGCGTGTTAGCCTTGCTCTTTTGTAATTGTCGCAACAGTGAAAGGGCGCGCCGGTTCCACCTGATCCATTAAGAGATACATCGGATCCATAGAAAGTGCGCCGCCCTATCTTTCCGCGGCATTCATCATGGTCCGGAAGGCAGCGAAAGATTCGGTAATTACATTTGCGCAAGCGGAATGTAAGCGAGCTATGCAGATCACATTTTAATGCAATTCCATCCATTATCGTGGCAGGACCATTAACACCCGCGCTGATGCAATTTGGATTGTATAGAAACAAACGCAATGATATCACTGGTGGTCGGGTTCGTCGCTTCGTCGTCGTCGACGTCGTCGTCGTCTACATTTGGAAATCCATTATGCATTACTTTGGATAACAAAGGCATCGACCGAATACAATTATACTTTAATACTTTCAGGGTACACTTTCCGATATAATGCTCTTATTTGGGGCTACCTTGCGATGCGACTCTTCTCCGCTAAATATTTTAATGGCCCGAGCAGAAAGTCCTCAGGAGTGTGACACTCGCAAAATATTGTTTAGACGGGTTGCAGGAAGCGGTCGATATGTGCAACGTTGCGTCCACATTTTCTCGTCGAAGCAAACTATTTTGAAAGTACGATTGTCTGGCTTTTTTTACTTAGTATACGTCAACAATTCTGTATCATCAAGTCAGCAATGATGAGGGGTACCTAATTAGAACTATCTCACGAAGAGTAACACAAGCAGGATTGAAGGCGCTTACATGAATATATGACGTTTCGACCTCTACTCATTCTCAAGTTAAAGTGAGACTAACTCTGAGATTATAAGACTGTGAAGGCTTTCACAGGTTGATTAAAATACTATCTAAAGTATTTTCCGGGCTTTGAAGCTGTGATCAGCTGAGTCAGGCATAATCAAAGGCGATGAGGCAATTATAGGCGAAGTGATCTCCCGTACTTCCCGACATTGACTGATTCAACTGTGGTGAGCTCCGTGGTATTTATGCGGCCGCCGTCCCGCTGCAGTGGAGAGACTGGAGTGGGGGTAGTGGTGGCGCGGGGTTTCGGCGCCCTTGAAGCTCCTTCCTGTGGAAATTGTTGTCGTGTTTAAAGATCTCATATCTCTCTCTCTCTCTCTCATTAGTCCCGGGTAGAAACGCTGCGAATAATATAAGATATTCGCCTCGACGAAAAGGATGACGTGACCTTCAAAGAGAGCGTGCTCTGCTACTGCTGATTTTTGTGTTTGTCCTAGCCTCGCAACTCCTGCCTTGTGTTCCGTAGTTCTTCCTCTAGTAATTCTCGTGTTGACACTGCGTTTTGTGGTGCTAATGTACACCGAGCTGCATGGAAGTCGCTAAACTCCGGGTGCCGCTAGGGGATCTCTGCAATCTTTGGCCGATCTCAAGATCTGTTGTATTATACGAGTGGGTTTAGAAACAGTTTTAACATTTTGCTTTTCCAGTAGTCCATCAGCGCTTTTCTTCATCTTCTCTCTATTGAACTCGTGCTTGCAATATCCATTTCAACCAAAGGCTTTTTCCAGATGTTTCATTTCCCGTTCCAAATCAGCAGGCTGATAAATTCTCTTGGCTCTCACAGACAGAGTCTTTATGATTCCCCTTTTCTGTCTGGAATAATGATTTGATCCGTTATTGAGGTATCGGTCAACGTGCGTCGGTTTTCTATAAACGGTGTGTGCAAGCTTCCCATTTTGGATCCAAAACAAAAATCCTTGATACTAAGACATCCAAAAACGGTAGGCGTCCTTCTTTTTCTATCTCCATAACGAATTGAATTTTTGATTTGATAGCGTTGAGGTGTAAGAGGAAGTTTTCAAGTTCGTCCTCGCCATGGTACGAGGGAGGCCATTGGGATCTTTAAACACGACAACAATTTCAACAGGAAGAAGGAAATTACGGTTCTAAATGCCCCGAAACCCCACGTCACCATTACCCCCACCTCAGTCATTGGTGGTCATAATTGCAGGGCGACGGCGGGGGAATAAATACCACAGAGCCCACCACAGTCGAATCAGTCAACGTCAGGAAGCACGGGAGATCACTTTGCTCATTCCCTCATCGCCTTTGATACTGTCTGTCGCAGCTGTAGACGAAACGTTAGGAAAAAATCTATTGGACCATGATATCAAAGCCCAGAAAACACTTTAGATTGTCATCTGTGCTTAGCGTCCTTTATTTATTAATGTGAATGTTTGGAAACTTTTTTGAAATTGCCAACGTTTCGACCTTTATTTGAAGTCTTCCGCCGGGCTAAAATATCATAATTGTATGTACATTGGCGGTAAAAATACGCTACATGGTAACGTATGGTAGTAACTATATGGTATATAACTAAAACACAATATGGTACTTTATTTCCATTTTAATGACAACCTTCTCTGATTGAAAAAGATAAGCTCGACACATCCCCATATGATAGAATAGGAGAATTTATTTTTACTCATGTATTGTGTTTTAATTTGTATACTTTTGTTGGTCGTTTATCTTTGTAATTAGTGTTTTTACCATCAATGTACACACAATTATTGCATTTTAGCCCTGAGGAAGACCTCAATTAAAGGCCGAAACGTTGGCAAATTCAAAAAAGTGAACGAGCTTCTTGTCCTACACCTGCTATCCAAACGTTCACTTTAGATTGTATTTTGAGCGGTCATGAAAGCCTTCACAGTCTTATATTCACAAACTTTAAAGATAAAATCTTGCTAGAATTCCAAACTGATCATGTCTATAAGGTTCGGTCTACAGTTTGTGATGCGTGCTACATCGGTCAAACGGCAGTACTTAAAATCCAGATTATCCCAACATAAATCTGACTGCAAAATGTTGCGCAACTGCCAAATTTACAGCAGCTGCAGCTTCAACAATTGACTCTGGTAACAGCTGCGAATGTCCTGAATGAGCTTATTACTGCGAGAAATCAATGAGAAATATATTTCAAAAATGATAGCAAACGAAGTGAACTTATGTAAATTTGATCAGATAATGATCTGGTGGTGGTAATCTTGTCCTGAAAACTATGTAGAGAGCGGTAAAGTGTCAAAAGATTGTTGATTGATGTATTTCACTAATATACTACAAAGCGTAGAAAATGGTATATTACTCAACAAGCACGTAATGATAGCTATTACTCACAAGTATGAAGTTTTCGTCGTAATTCATCACAATGAGTTTTTATAGAGTGAGTGCAACATTGTTACCAATTTCTACGTAAAGGATGATTCCAACCTTAGAATAATAAATTTTAAGAATATTTATTTTACATTTTTTTTATTCTATTTTTATTTACTCGTCAATTTTCTAATATCCAATGTAAATTCTCTAAATTAGTAATCCATGTATACTCGTGTGGGAAAGATAACGGAGGTTGATAAATGTAATCATGTTTACACAAAATATGATCGAATGCGGGAATAGTACATTGTAAAGTGTGTAAAAAACTACACTTTTCACAGAGTGATTTTCGGAAGTGTTGCTCACCCACGTGTAGTTAGTAGTGCGTTTTTATTAATTTTCAAGACGCAGTAGTAAAAGATAACTTTTTCCGCACTTAATGTGGGTATGTGACACTTTTCATAGAAAGTTGCTAGCTGGAAAGACCCAATTTAGTACACATTTTTACTTCTCCCACCTTTAATAACCGATTCGCGACAAATATACCGCGATACCTACAAAAATACGATGATATGCGGGATTAGTATTGTGCAAGTATCGAAAACTTCACTTTTGACACGAGTAATTTCCGAACGTGTGTTGCAACTATATTTTTTTACGACTGCAATTTTCCTTTGTAATTTATAATGCGTTTTATAAACTAAACTGCGAACGGAAAAGATCGATAAAGCAAAATTTTTTTGTCATTTTTGGGGGTCTGTATCTCGAAAATGCCTTAGCCGAAACTTACAACCTAAAGAGATTTTGAGAGGTCGTTTCTTCTAGAGTCACGGCGGGAGATTGATTTTAAAAAAGTTATTCTCTAAAGTATCTAAAGCACTGCAAAATGTTTGCATTTCAACCCACTGCATTTGGTAGATAGCGTAATTTCAGAACATTCATTGTTATAACATTTAATGGCGTTAGCTTGTATCTCGGGACATGTTCGGCAGTTTTCGGTTTTTTTGCCTACAAAATAAATTACCGGGGTTTTTCAAAAAGTTGACGCTCTTTTGTAAGTCACCCTGTATCGCGAGAATGCCGCAGCCGATTTTAATAAGATAAATGATCTCTAAAAGAAAACTGGTTGTGAAATGAGCGTCGTAGACTAATAGTTAATAAAACAATTTTATTCCATTTTGTACAAGGAAGGCAAAAAATATAATAAAAAACTGACTAAAATTTTGTTTACTACGATGTCATGACGGCAGCCTTAACTTGATGACATTTAAGAGAGCTATGGTCGATATCTCCGGACGGTTTTAGCAGTTTTTTGCTTTTTTTTGCCTACTAAATCAGTTACAGGGTGTTTACAAAAAGTTTCAACTTTCTTGTAAGTTACAATACAAGGTATCCTGAAATTAGCTGTGAAGTTCCTAGGCAAAAATAGGGCACAATGTTCATACAAACATAACCTGCAAACGCTTCGTCTCCGAGATACATTCCTAAACACTTTTGCAAATTTCTTGACAACGGTGGGACATAAGATAAGGATGCAAGAGGCAAGAAAGTTTCTAAATTAAATAGAGAATTCCGATCTTTAAGAGGAGACAATCAGTGGCCTGCTACAAAAAAGTTTGTGAGGGTAAAAGGGACACAACCCGAGAAAAATAAGACCTTGTAGATATTTCTTATTCAACCTAATTTAAATCTAAATTTAAAAATTTTGTTATTATTGCAAAGCATACACATTCTATTGCGGTCAGGGACTGCCAAAATTGATTGAGATATCTCTGGCGGTTTTGGAGAAATTAACAAATTTTCATTTTTAAATAAAACTTTAACACCCTGTATCTTTCAAACGAAAAATTGTAAATAACAAATTGTGGACAACACGTTTATATGACATACTCCCCTTAAAAGTGAACAGAGAATTTTTAACTTTCATTTTCAATCACCTGTTTTTTCCCATTTGATTTCCTGCCATTTCCTGCCATTCCTGAACAACATCTAACGGAAGCGTTTTAGTAACCATCAATCGCATCGACTATTTTAATTGTGGTCTGGGTATTCCAGCAATATAATGTAAGTTACAAGAAAGGGCAAACTTCCTGTAAACGTCCTATAACTGTTTTTGTACACAAAAAAACAAAAACTGTCCCGATATATCGACCATAGCTCTTAAATGCCATTACAAAAACAGTCTTAAAGATAAGGCACCCACCATGACATCGTAGTTAACAAAATTTTGATCAATTACGTTAATATATATATATAATTATATAATAATTAATTAAACTTATCTTATTAAAATCGGCTGCGGCATTCTCGCGATACAGGGTGACTTACATAAACAGCCATCTTTTTGAAAAAGCCCTGTAATTTATAACGCCATTAAATGTCATAATAACGAATGTTCTGAAATTACGCTAGTTACAAAATACAGTTGGTTGAATAATAAATATCTACAGGGTCTTATTTTTTCTTGAGTTGTGTCCCTTTTACCCTCACAAACTTTTTTCCAGCATGCCACTGATCGTTTCTTCTTAAAAATCTGAATTCTCTATTTAATTTAGAAACTTTCTTGCCTCTTGCATCCTTGTCTTATGTCTCACCGTTTTCGAGAAATTTGCAAAAGAGTTTAGCAATGCACATAATGTTTCCATAAGAAATGTATGTTTTCTGCGTTCCTATTTAAATTCCCAGATACAGATGAAAAAAAGTCACTTATGGAAAAATTATGTGCATTTTTAGACACTTTTGCAAAATTCTCGAAAACGTTGGAGATAAGACAAGGATGCGAGAGGCAGGAAAGTTTCTAAATTCAATAAAGAATTCAGACTTAAAAAAAAAACCAGTGGCCTGCTACAGAAAAGTCTGTGAGGGTAAAAGGGAGACAATCGGAGACAAAATAAGACCTTGTCCATTTTGGCTAGCGCGGTTGGTATATCCAACGATGTAGATAATAAACGGTTACCTATATTTAAAATTTGAGTTAAATATCTCAAAAACTCTAAGGGCTATAAATAAAAAAATATATAAATAATAAATAAAAAAAAATCAACACCATGTATCTCGGAGACGAAGCGATTGAGGGTTATGATTGTATGAACATTGTGCCCTATTTTTGCCTAGGGATTTCCCAGTTAATTTCAGGATACCTTGTATTGTAACTCACAAGAAAGTTCAAACTTTCTGTAAACGTCCTCTAACTGATTTAGTAGGCAAACACCGCCAAAACCGTCCCGAGATATCGACTATAGCTCTTAAATGTCATTACAAAAAGAGTCTTAAAGTTAAGGTTCCCGTCATGACATCGTAGTAAACAAAATTTTAATCAATTATTTATTAGATTTTTTGCCATCCTTGTACAAAATGGAATAAAAGTGTTTTATTAACTATGAGTCTACGTCGCTGATTTTACAACCAGTTATCTTTTAGAGATCATTTATCTTATTAAAATCGGTTGCGGCATTCTCGTCATACAGGGTGCCTTACAAAAAAGCGTCAACTTTTTGAAAACCCCAGTAATTTATTTTGTAGGCCAAAAAACCGAAAACTGCCGAACATGTCCCGAGATACCAGCTAACGCCATTAAATGTCATAACAATGATTGTTCGGAAATTACGCTACCTATCAAATGCAGTAGGTTGAAATGCAAATATTTTGCAGTGCTTTTTTGTTTACTTGTATATCCTTTAGAGAATAACGAACGAAGAAGAAGAAACGACCTTTCAAAATCTCTTTAGGTTTCAAATTTCGGCTAATGCATTTCCGAGATACAGACCCCCAAAAATGACAAAAATTTTGCTGTATCGATTTTTTGCTGTAAGCAGTTTATATGCGAAGTGCACTTTGTACGTTTCTGTATGGCAGAGTGCACTTGCACACGCTGTTTGCAATATGCGATGGTCAGTAGCCCGTTTTTATTAATTTTCAAGGCAGTTGTAGAAAAAAACTCTTAGTGTGAAAAAGTAACACTTTTCTACACTAAATGGGTGCGGAAAAGGCCCAATTAAGCGCGGTAGTAGAAAAACAAGCTCTCACTTTTCCAACCTTTAATGGGCGATTCGCGACTTGAAAACAACCCTTCAGCCACGGTCAGCCGTGTTATTAAATTTTGCAACAGAACACACAAAACGCTTGTCCACGTGGCTCTATCACTCTGGAATAGTGGGCGAAAGACGCGTGTCTGGGTGAAAAACCCCCTTATTCACACGAGTGGGTCGGACAGACGTTCGGGACGCAGGACCCCGTAGGACGAGTGTCATACACAGTACAATTTCCCAAGAGGGATCAAATGCCGGAAACGAAATATGTAATAGTTTGGGTGTACATACCAATTATTAACTTGAAGTATTGTAAGTCCCGTATCCTGCGCCAGTTGCTTTTTCTGATCTTCCGAAGGGTAAGGATGCTGAAACAGAAAAAGGTCCATCATTCAAAAATTAAGTTACATCCAGAACGAATTAGTCTTAACTTTCAATGTTTTTAAGGTGATGGTTAACCAAAAACGTTCTGTGAAGTAAAAATTGATCAGTAAGCTGACCATTAGTATTTTCGAAAAACACCCCGCTAAATGTTCCATCAGGATAATATCGGTCTACTAAAAGGGGATGTTCGGATACGGTCAGTGTTTTCTATATTCCTCCAAATAGCTAAAAAACTTCGCTTTCCGGTTACGAGGTTTCATTTCCGGCCCGACTGCATCATAGGCTATATTTTTTGACAGAGATATCCGATTTTATCCACGGGGGAGATTCGATGGTGACATGTGTCTTACTTAGGAATTGGGGTGGAATTTTAGGTGAAATTTTCCTGGTTTTCTCATTATTCCGGTACGTACCTAGTTTCAGCCCGATAAATCCCCGTTTTTTATATATAACGCGACGCGATTGTGGTGCGAAAAACAACGTAAGAGTTTTATGAGGCCAATCCATATTAAAATATTTTTACGAGCGATCGGATTGGGTTGTAAATCGCTGCATGTGATATGTGTACCCCGGGGGTGCATTGAAATCAACCGTCTTAGACGGGCGCGGAAGCTCCCTCTTCAATTTTCTACCCGTTTCACATTTTAGATGTAGATACGCAAATAATAGCAGGAAGGTAGTATATGTGTGTGGAGAACAGAGGCCGTTTTGGATTCCCAGCATAACCGTAAAAATCACTATGCATTGCCATCCCAGAAAAGAGAGCTGGGGTCTTTGCCAGACATAGGCGGTCCGACGGAAGGCACATAAGGGTTATTCTGCCCCTGAGAGACACTGAAGATGGGGTTATCGGTCTCAGTTGGGCTCTTGAAAGGTGTGGCGGGAAACAAATGGATCTTGCTCGCTGTTTTTCACGCAATAACGACCGCAGATTTCGGTTTTGCTACTAATGGCACTGCAGTCGAATAGCTCTCAGCTCGGAGCAATCTTAACGTTCCCCATATAAATCGCAACTTAATCCGGATCCGACGTTCACTCCTAAATTTATTTAGTAAAAATATGCTTCATGTATGAAAATTTCAAGAATTTAGTCAGGGCAAATATTTCAACTCAACAAACATCCGTCGTATAGAGAGAGACACAAACTCTTACCAATAACTGCTACCACCATGTACCAATTTCGAGCTTGAGCCTTCTGTATGCTTGACATTCATTGAAAAACAAACAATATTAGATATTAATATTAATATTAGAACATCAGTAACAGAAAGCATCGATTTGGCCTTAATTTGAAGACATAATGCCTAGTAGTCTTCACTGGCAAAATGATCGTGGATAAAGCAAAATCTTGGATATGTTATTTTTTGTTAGATTTTGATAATTTAATTACTAAAAAGTTTAAAATTAAAAATTTTGATTTACTTACAAGCGGTGGAATATCAAAATCGCTGATTTTTTTTGTCAAAAAATTGCCACAGCAAACGGAAGAGACAAAAAATGTAATAGACAAATGAATAAAAAAAAATACCAATAAAGCGTAATAAAAAAATAGAAAGGAAAAAATTGAAATTGTTACTAGAGGAAAAAAAGGAGAAAGTCGCAAAAATATACAGTTGAAAGTGTTCGTAAGATATTGCAAATGATGAAAAAATATTGTAAAAAAAAACTTGACTTTTTTCTTCAGTGTTCACCATGTGGGCAAAAAAAACCAATTCCGGTGAAATTTTCTAACTGGTAAACGTGTGGGTAAGTGCAAACGATTGCCTGAGGAAATGACAAACATTGAGTCAACATTTCATCGGAAACCAACTACAAGATGATACATTCACATGTACTATAATAAATTCTTCATCTTCAAGGCTGCTTAATCCCAGTAATCCTATCAACCGAATACAGACATAAATCATTGTTTACTGGTAGCTATTAAGTGTCCGTGTGTAAAGAGTGCTTTGAAACTGTGATTAGTATTTCAAATTATGCAAATATGTCTTGGTTGTTGATTGATTCAATTCAGGTTAGTAAAGCAAACAAAAATCTAAAATTAAAAGTTTCATCATTATTTGGATACTATCTGCAACAGAAAGCATCGTTCTATTCATCATAAAAGTTAACAACATTTTTTGGGACACCTTATACTGTCTAAAGTAGCATTTTTCTGGGACACCCTGTACTATCTAACACGTAAATATATGGTCTATTTATCATAAAACTACAAGAACCAACGAATAAAATCAATTACTATTGATTTATATGGGAAAAGTCGATATTTCTATGTGAAGCATACGAGGCTCTCAAACCGGACCAAAAACCTAAATTTGGAGATAAAAATCGTGCATTGCTGCCTTTAACAGCTAATATCTCGTTTCGATGAAGATTTATCAAAAAATGTATAAGAACAGCTAAGGAAGTAGAGGAATAGAGCTACACGTAGAACCTATTTTTGGAGCTCTGCCTAGAACAGTAACTGAGCACGGGTGGCCCAAAAATTAGGTACAAATTTTGCACTTTTTTTAAATTTTCTCGAAAACCGTGAAAGGTAGCTTCTTTCTGATACATGCAACTGATAGCCCTTAATGACCTCTTCATACAACATAGTAACCTGCATATTGGAAAACCTTACCGATTCCAAGATAGAGAGAAAAACGTGAACATTTTTAAAATTTTAGAGAGGTAGATTCCTCGAAATCTTCGGCGAATTCGATGGTCATAGATTTTACCAATAACAGTCTCATAAAAAGAAGAGATAAAGCTATGTAAAAAATATGCAAAATTGCATTTTTCAGTAACTTCTTTCCCCTTTAAAATTGAGCCTAAAAAGTAATTTTTCTACTTTTTATCGACATTTCAATACTTATATCTATATAATTCGAAAACTAAACATGGTATAATGACGTTATTGACACCAATAAATAAAGCAATCACGACCACAAAATACCAGCTCAATTTGTCATTCCGGGTTTTTAATTTAGTTGGCATAATATTCGATCAAAATAAAACAATAGGTGGTAATTCATACACTTTTAACAGTTTTTCACTTCCTAAAAGACTGTTACGAAACTAGGCAATACGTTAATAAACTCTTTGAATAGTAATTGAGACGGCTCACGATTTAATTGATATACTGTTGTTCTATTGTCTTATATAGCATTGCTATAAAGTGGCAAATTTGATTCCACCCCCCTCAATAAGAAATTTAATCAATAAAATCTCGGAAACCAAAAGTAATAAAATTGAACAGTTTAAGCTATTTTGTCAGTCATATACGAAAAACTGATTGTTTGGACGTGGCACATTTATAAAGCAATAATTGTAATAAAAAAGAATACCCTGATGGTGGCGTACAGTAAGCAAAAAGTCGAAACACCTTTTAGTAACAATAACTAAGTTGTAGCAAAGAAGAGTCTTTCAGCTTTCTAACTCAAACCGTTCCGGAGATATCGTCAAAAAACCAAATGTTTTCAGGCGACTATCTTGGATTTTTAAAAATATCATTTTTAGAGAATTTTACATAAGGGGAACCCACCACTCGATTTTCAACTCGATTTCACCAGCACTCATGGTACTCCCATGAGCACATGCCTCCAATTTTTGTACCACTAACAATATTTTAAATATTAGCATAACTCAGCTACTGAAGCTGTGATAGCTACGGTAACTATGTCACTATTTATGGTACCCCTAGAAGAACCTACCAGGCAAAATTCAACCATGTACCATCAACAACACCCTAAATAAGACGTAATCTACACTCGTCCCATATAATATGCATTGACCGACGACTTTTAAGAAACATAAGTGAAAAAAACTGAAAACGTATTTGCAAAATTTCGCTAATGGTACCCATGAGTTTGGTTCCTTAAAGAAGGTTTCGACACATGGCAACTTGCAGACTATTCCCTAAGGAACCATGGTATCAAATTTTAGGTCTCTAACTTTATTTGTTTCAGAGATATCACCATTGTTTATTCCCCCTGTCTACGACGGCCATTTTTTTCGTAATGTACTCATCCGTAATGTACTCCTCCATATTTACTGGTTACTTGGTATTGTCGGTGTTTGTCAATTGTTAATTCTTGTAGTTGTCTACAGTTTGTCTGTATATTTAATATTTTTATTTTTTTTGTGTTTAAAACATTTTTTAAAATTTTTAACATTTGATATATGTAATGGATGTATAGGAATTTACGTTCCACTTTTGAACAAGCAGTATTTACAATTTTATGTTGGGCCCAGGGATTTGTTACTATTGAACTTATTGCTTTTAGCCCTGATGAAGACTAAATAAATAGTCGAAACGTCGGCCATTTTCAAATAAAGAAGAGGTGTATTATTTGTCCTAATCCCGCTAACTTCACCAACAATTTAAAGTCATTGTTTACATTTCGGAAAATCTAAACTGTCAGTTGACGTTCAGTGGGAGGAGCCAAATCCTGAATGGTTCCGACCCACCCCGTGGTGAAAATTTTGAAAAATCTGCATCTTTCGCTTCGAAATTCAATTAAGACCATTTCGCGACGTCCCAATGAAAAAGTGGTTTCTAAGTCCCAAAAAGAAAACATGCCAAGATATTCTCTGGGATAGAAAGCCATTCGATTGGATACACGGTCTCGGTACAAATATACCTCAAATTGGCAGTATGAAATTTAAAGTTTAAAAATTCGTTAAAATTTAAAATTCAAAGCTAGGCCCTTGGTTTGTGGTCGAGTCCAGGGCCCATATGTGTATTACCTCTCTGAATTATTTCAAATTTCTTACTGTTAAAATGTGGAATCTACAGGGTGAAATGTGAGAAAAGTGCACCCAAATTGGCAAAAAATGTGGCACACCAAAAACTTTGTAGCTCCCCCGGTATAAGAACTAAACCAAAACTATTAACTGATTTTTTTTCTTTCCCCGTCTTCTAGTTGCCCATATACAATCGAAGCTGCACCGCTCCATAGTTTTCGTAAAAATCGCAAAAAACTAGTATTCTATTTTGGAAATTTTTTGTTAACTGTCTTTGGATTTTTTTACTTGCCCAAGGATATACCCTGGTATCACCTTAATGGGTTTCGTGCACATGACGTCATTTTGCCAGAATTTTAGTAAATATAACCTCACTTTAATAATTAATTACATAATGCTTGCACAATAATATTGATCGTTTTGCATTAATTTTAAATGTGGCTTTTTTGGGGGATACAAACTTAAAATTTAGTTACGTTGATGCAGAAACACACAAATACAATATATTTTTTGTTTTCAACCAATGTAATCACGTGCCGCACGTAACCCATTGGGCCAGTCCTCTAACTAAGGGGGTCTAGAAAACTTTTAAATTTGATCTAACTTTTATCTTTTTCGTTTTCAGGTGAGAAAACCCATCTATTTCTTCAACACCAAGAATTTTTGGGTAAGAGTTGCAACGAGTTGCAAACGTGACAACATGGGTCATGGTAATGTTAAGTGTTACCTGACAGCCTCTGATCCTCTCCAGATCGGAACCGCATGCGGAAATGCAGTCTCATTTCAATGCATATTCCGAAATATTTCAAGTTCAAAGTTCAAGAAATATTCAAAGTCAAAACTTGTGAAATATTTCGGGAATCTAAGATTTATCAAGTCAATACACAGCAAGTATTAACGTCATCAATGCACAGATATCGCGTGATGACACCTAATATACCCTTAAAACCGTAACCAGACAGCTCTTGAAGGGGTATAACTCAATCCACCCAATCAATTGTCTTGAACAGATGAAAAAACACCACAGCCGACGCCTCTTTCCTGTTCAATCCAGTCAAGTCCAACTCCTGCAAGAAGATCCCTCCTACCTCAGACTGCAATGACACTCAGAAATCCGAACTATGGTGACAACTACATTGGGCCGAAATAAGAGGGACACAATCGAATTTGTGATTTTGGCCACCCAGGAAAACATTCCTTTCAAACGAGGACTTAATCGACTCCCCCTACCCCTAGATTTTCCTCTTGAACTTATCGGAAGTAGACTTCACAATTTATCATCTACACACATGAGGGAATCTACCCATGGGGAGCCCTATACCCCCCCGGAAAAAAACCGCATTTTTGACTTTGGTACGTCACTGTTCAGCCCCCCCCCCCCCTCCCCCCCCTCCTGCACATACCACCAAACCGACTACGTTTTTGGAAAGCTTATACACCAAAATCGCCTCTGAATTGACTGAAAAAATTCTTGCGGTCAGCTATTAATGCCACTGCCAACCCCCCATCAACGTTATCATAATGAAGGAATTCAGAAGCTCTTTGAGCAATTCCCCAACATTATATTGGGGTATCTTTAAATAATTCAACTATATTATTTATTCGTTGCATGCATGCAAAATTACTCCCGGTCGCCCCCACCCCTGATCAGTATTCGGATCGGCTTTTTGTGTTTGTCCATACGGAGCCGTAGAAACGTATAGTCGGTGTGATATAAGGCGGACGAAATATCCCAAAGGATATTCCTCTAAGAACTATCCAAGTGTGGCTCGTCCACCTGTCAGGAGGCATTAAAAGATGGAAGTTGCAACGGAAAGCGCAGCCTTCGTGCCGAGGTAGGCACTAAATCGCCACTCTCTGGGGAAACGCTCTTGACCACATGCCTCTCAATATTTGATGTTTCCCCACTTTGAATTCGAGTCATGACTAAAAACTATCTATTCGACAATGCATGAATATTTAAACGGAGCATTCGAGAGCACACTCATTCGAGCAAGGGTATCAGTTCTCTGATCCCGGCTTACTTGCACGACTCATTAAATTCTGTGCGCTAATCCCGATACCGGATATTGCGAGGGATATGAGACTCCCTTTGCGCTTTTTCCCGAACTGTTTTCAACAATTTGTGCCATTAGTCCTTGATGACAAAACTTTCCATTACGATTACTGCATTAACGCATCAACAGTTTGTATCGAAATAAAGCATTTAATGACCTAAAACATTGCAAGGCTATGTCCTATCAATGATGATTCTAATAAAGAAGAGTCTAAACAAATTTCGAAGAATTGATTGAAGTCTTACCGTCAAATGTTGAAAAAGCCACGCCCGAAGGATATTTGTGGCGACTTTTGGAAATATGCCTCTCTTTTTTTGATTTTTCTTTCCATTAGTATCATCATCCTCCTCGCCTGTGCCTTCTCCGCTCCCGATACTCGCATTACTGGCGTCACCTAAAACAAACAAACGAATTTGAGTTTTTGTCCAGCATCGCAAATTTTGGCTTTGTCAAAACAATGGGCCTTGACAAAGCATGAAAAAATTAGTTACAGGCTTAATCGATCCCTGTAATTGGATTTTTTTTTTTACTTTCGCATATTAATTACTTTCATGCTTCACCCTCCTTGTTCGGGCAGAGGCGAGGGGAAAGGGAAAGATTATTATGTTTTTAAATCTACCTTAAGTACTAATAAGGATAATTTTTTAGTTTTCAACCAGCTTTAAATGAAAAGATAAATAGAGAAAAAATAGAATAAATCGACTCAGTGGACCACACAAGAAATGTACTTGGATGGCATCTCCGGGGCCTGCTTCCGGTTGTTAACTTTCTTACCACAGTCATTGAAGATGAATTTCCTCCATACGGTTTCCTAAAGGAGATGTTGTGATCATTGTGCTGATCTTCTCTGTGTTGTTTAATAAAGTTCTCATCTTAAAGAACGAGCTTTTCACAAAGTTATTGCATCTTGGAGCCTTAAAAATTTTATTTTGACCTTGTCCGCCTATCTCTTTCACCTGAGCAAACGGAAATGTTTAAAGGTACTAAGATGCCTTGAATCCCTAAATAACAACAATCATATAGAGTGATCGTTTTTCGAGTTTAATCACTAGAATCTCGGTTGGCTGAAGAGATAAAAAAAAAGGTTAATATAGGGCAAAGTTGCGCAACTAGAACTCTGTTAAGGTGACATTTACACATTTTGTAAACTAGTTTCGGAAATATTGGCAAAAAATCGAAATTCTGAAAAATCGTTTTAATTTTTTTTTAGTTGTTATTTAATAAGAGATAATTAAAAATAATTGACCCTTCTTATTCAGCCACTTTCCGCTTTCTTCAACGTGGTATTTTCAGATTTAAAATCCGTGGTTTTGGTTGATCAGTCACCTTGTATATCAACCACATAAAGACAATAATATCATTCTTGTTCTATAATTAACAAAACTTTTCAAAATATAATTTTATAAAAGGAGGCACAGGATGTCAATGTCAATAATTACGAATAATAGCGTGTTCGATTGGGAACCCCAGTGCAATTTGAACGTTCGATTGGTAACTTTCGTGCAGTTTCGTATGTTTTACTAGGAAAACAGCGAGTTTCACACTGAGGGCAAAACATTTTCGAGACGATCTCTTCAAAGTAGTTTTGCGCTGAGATACAATTGAAAATTTAGGTCCTAAAATCTAAGGATCAGATTTCTACCGTAAGTTTAAGTTGTAAGTTATAACTGAAACCTACAATTATTGTACCTTAAAACGTAATTTTGCAATTTGAATATAATTTTAAAATTTATGACTTGTGCAATTTTTTTGTACTCTGGCTGAAGGCATAAGGTCCAAATTACAATTACTAAAAATTTTAGTTACAATTGTAAGTCCTTGTTTACAATAATTCGTTCTGGCTACAAACCATAGTAAATTCAAGTTTAATTTGTAGGTTCAAACTGCAATTGAAAATTCAGATTGTAAAATCTTATCAGGTTACAATAATTGTAAGTTTAAGTTACAATTCACAACCAAAACCCACCCAATTATTGTTCCTTAACACACAATAATTGCAACTTGAATATACATTTCGCTCATTGAATGCAATAGTGGCACAACTCAAAAAACATTGTTTTGAGAAAATCAATAATTAAGATTTGGGTTATACATAGGACACTGTTTTGACTTGAAAATGAATTATGTATATATAATACGATCATAAAAAGAAATAATTTTGTGCCAGTTTTGGCTCTAAGGTAGAGGTTGGAAATTCTAATTCCGACATTTTGTTATCTAGAATTTCGATTTTTGTGAGTTGTACCACTATTGCCGTCAATTAGCGATTTGTACTTTGGATTTTTGGGAGTCTCAATCGCTTTGGAGTCAAAGAACGTACTGCGGAAGAACAAAATTTAAAAGTTTAGTTACAAAACTTGTTTTCGTATTTTTTTTTCTTCTCTATCGCACACTAAAGGCGTAAGATTCAAGTTACAATTACTTGCGGTTCTCGTTATAAATTCAAAGTTCAATTTACAATAATAGCTGCTATAGCTACAATTGAAGTGTAAGGATCAGATTACAACTGTAATTTTAAGTTGCAAGTTATAACAAGAACCTGCAATTATTGTACCTTAACACGCAATATTGCAATTTGAATATAAGTTTAAAAGTTTATGACTTTTTTATGTACTTGTTGCAGGCTGAAACCATAAGGTCCAAGTTGCAATTACTAAAAGTTCTTATTTACAATAATTCGTTCTAGCTACAAACAATGGTAAATTCAAGTTGAATTTGTAGACTCAAACTGCAATTGAAGATTCAGGTTGTAACATCTTATCAGGTTACAATTGTAAGTTTAAGTTACAATTAACAACCAAAACCCACCAAATTTTTGTACCTTAACCCACAATAATTTTAACTTAAATATATATTTGTACATTTGAGTAGACTTGAGGAGTTGAGTTGCATCAGTAAGTTCAATTTACAATAAATGGTTCTAGCTACAAACAATGATAATAAATTCAAGTTCCATTTGTAGGCTCAAACTACAATTGAAGATTTAGGTCCTAAAATTTAAAAATCAGATTACAGCAGTAAGTTTAAGTTGCAAGTTAGAACTAAAACCTACAATTATTGTACCTTAACACGTAATATTGCAATTTGAATATAAGTTTTAAAATTTATGACTTGTGCAATTTTTTTGTACTCTATTGCAGGCTGAAGGTATAAGGTCCAAGTTACAATTACTAAAAATTTTAGTTACAATTGTCAGTCCTTGTTTACAAAAATTTGTTCTGGCTACAAACCATAGTAAATTCAAGTTGAATTTGTAGATTCAAACTGCAATTAAAACTTCAGGTTGTAAAATCTTATCAGGTTACAATAATTGTAAGTTAAGTTACAATTAACAACCGAAACCCACCCAATTATCGTCCCTTAACACACAATAATTGTAACTTGAATATACATTTGTACATTGGATTTTTGGGAGTGTCAGTTGCTTTGGAGTCAAAAAAAGTACTGCGGAAGAACAAAATATAAAAGTTTAGTGACAAAACTCGTCTTCGTAATTTTTTTTTCTTCTCTACTGCAGACTAAATGTGTAAGATTCAAGTTACAATTACTTGAGGTTCTCGTTATAAATTCAAAGTTCAATTTACAATAATAGCTTCTAGCTGCAATTGAAGATTTAGGTCCCAAAGTCTAAAGATCAGATTACAACTGTAAGTTTAAATTCCAAAATATAACTAAAACCTACAATTATTGTACCTTAACACGCAATATTGCAATTTGAATTAAGTTTGAAAATGTATGACTTGGGAAATTTTTCTGCACTCTATTGCAGGCTGGAAACATAAGTTCCAAGTTACAAATACTAAAAGTTCAGCTACAATTGTAAGTCCTTGTTTACAATAATTAGTTCTGGTTAAAAACAATGGAAAATTCAAGTTGAATTTGTAGGATCAAACTGCAATTGAAGATTCAGGTTCTAAAATCTTGTTAGGTTACATTTGTAAGTTACAGTTACAAGTTATAACTAAAACCTACAATTATTGCATAAGGTACAACAATTGTATTGTGCAAGGTACAATATTATTGTATAAGTTTGAAAATTTATGACTTGTGCATTTTTTTGTATTCTATTGCAGAAAACATAAGGTCCAAGTTACAATTACTAAAAGTTCAGTTACAATTGTAAGTCCTTAATTATAATAATTAGTTCTCGTTACAAACAATGGTAAATTCAAGTTGAATTTGTAGGGTCAAACTGCAATTGAAGATTCAGGTTCTAAAATCTTGTCAGGTTACAATTGTAAGTTTCAGTGACAAGTTATAAAGAAAACCTACAATTATTGTATAAGGTAAATGTATTGTGTAAGGTACAACATTATTGTTATAAGTTTGAAAATTTATGACTTGTGCATTTTTTTTTGTAGCCTATTGCAGGCTGAAAGCATAAGGTCCAAGTTACAAATATTACTAAAAGTTCTAGTTACTACAATTGTAATCTTAACTTATTGTCACTTAAGAACACAATAAGTGCAATTTGAATTTGGCGTTTGTAGATTGAAACTTTGAGATTATCTATTTGATGACAGTAATCTGACGAATATTTCCTAAAGACGTACCCAAACTGACTAATGATAATCCGGTTTCAATGGCCTTTTGTGGCAATCCCTATAAAAGGGTGCTACTTTGGATGGAACACGAAAGCATGTGAATCCTCCTTAAAACCAGTAGTATTGCGACAAAGGGAAATAGCACAACTAAATGAAGCGTTAGCTATTAGCTTCTGAACGAAAATCACTTGTAATGAGCTAGAAATGAATGATTGCGACACAACATAAGACTAAGACGATAGAATGGAAACGAATTCATCGTCCTCTTAAAATCATAATGGAGCCATGTGATGTGTCCGCGATGAGGCCCCTGACAAGTCTCAATGCAAGAACCAACTAGCCCCTAAAACTAGTTTTAATGTCGCAATTTTAGTGTCGCACTCACACTATTTTCAAATTAAAATCAAACTGAAATTCTAGGAAATTGGCGCAGCAGACTCTGACCGATTTTTGAATATTATTTGCATCTTTTAGCAAAATGAATATCAATGATGGTGGTGTCGGTGCAAAAATTTGCATTTGATTTTATTCCATTGTTTATCAATCGATAAATTCTAATTAAAACATTTTTTAGGGGCCTTTTTGCTGAGTGAATACTCGTGTTTTGTTCGCCAAAATGTGAGTTTTGTGTTGATGATAATGGTATTCTGCTTCGCGGTTACCTCTATCTAGATTTGCTCTGTTTATCCGAGCGCCTGATCGTCGTTGGAACGCAACGTAGAGATCACGATAGAGGATTCCATGACCCATCGTTATCCAAATTTAAATCGCCAAAAACCAGTCAGATGATCCAGCAACAGACGCTCAAAACGATTAATCAAACGTTATCTTCGAGCAACATTCTGGACTGTCTCTCCTCGGGATTTTACCGTGCATTGTGCTCCTCGTTCCGCGTAATTATCTTAACGAACCTACGACTTTGCCGCTTCGGCCAAAGAAAACCCTTTAAATCGTTACGAAGGAATCGACCACCGATCATCATTATTTCTTTTAATAGGATCCACGAAAATATTACCAAACTAATTTGTGGCCGTTCTCCAACAGTTTACTGCGCCATGAAATATCATTTCAAATTTTACACGCCCGAATAATAATCCCTCAGATATGGAATTAATTAACGACCTACTAGGAATATGAAGAGAAGAACATCGTTTTTAAGTGGCCAATAAACCTTTTTCTGATGGTCTGTACCAACAAATGTGTAATTTGTTTGTTTCTTCTGTAATGGAAAATTTCCTTACACGCGTGCCTCAAGACGTAATCTCGCTTCTTCGGTGACATGTCGCCTCACGCCAAGGCATATTTATAACGAGGATACTCAAGTGAAAAGACGCCCAAATATTTGAGCTCCTAATTTCTAAGCAGTAAAACTCAAATCAGACTTGACGTAATGTGGCCCTTATACATACGTAACAGTTAAGATACTGACGCTTTTTATTACTAAATCATTGCCTTATCGTCTCGTACAATCTGAATAAAAATATACCAAGTTTAAATGTAATTCATTTTAAGGCTCAGCAAACAAATTGCAAGCAGGCACGAACAACACCGTACAAGAATAAAACTTACATAAAGAAAGGGTGAACCATCAAAGTGGTCTCTTTCTCCGTGGCGAAACCGCATGTGTTTGCGTATCTGGTAATGACTACAATTCGTCGGCATTCAACAAACAAAAATAGTAGTCGATCGTGAAGTTGTAGGTCGCACCCTAATCTGATTTTTTCCCCTTTCAGTTTGCGTGTGAGTCATTAAATCCCTCTCAAAGCGCACCCTCCCATATTCTCCGCACACATACACAACGCTAAGTTTGCATCAAGAGCTATTCCGACACCCGCAAAAATTGCGTTGCGTAATTAGCTTATTGATTGCATTGTTTTCTGAAAAGATTATGCGAAGGGGGAGGGTTTACCTTTTAGATCGACCAGGAGCGTTAAGGGACGTAAAGCCCACCCCCACTTTACTTTTGTAGTTTTCGACACCTAATAAAATACATACAGAGAAATTATCAGTTTTGTAATTATCAGTCTTTACAATTATCATTATGTGACATCAATTTGCAAGAGCTGATGCAATGCATGGTTATCAGTTTCTACGATTACCGGCTGTAGTGTTCAAAATTCAAGACTTTTTTGAAGCACACTTCTGATGCTCTTTCAAGTAGCTCTAGTTGAAGGCAAGAAAATTATCAGTTTTTCAATTAAAATTATCACCTACTTCTTACTCCTAGGAAACGTAATCAGACTAAGTCATATAATTCTAAAAATCTTCTATTATTAAACGTGTCTCTTTATGAATACCTCTTAAAAAATTATAATTTTTTTTTTATTTAGTATTAACAATTTTTTTTTAAACTAACAGATGGAAACCCTATTGGTCTAAAGACACTTTTGTTAACTAATGTGCATGACTGTTAACTTCAAAATAATACAATAGAAACTGATAATTCTAAGAAAACCCACCAGCCTCTAAAGTTTGCTAAATGTTAAATAGTTGGCACTGGAAACTAATAATTTTTATTGCCATTACTCCAAAGAGCTCTAGAGTTCGTTAAACGCCGATATTATTAAAGAAAAACTTTGTGTCAATTCTGCATGTTAAGACGTAACTAAACTAAAATTTTTGGGCGTTAGAAACAACAGATTTTTTACCATCACAAGTTGCTAAAATAAATGTTCAATATCTAAAAAATTATCGGTTCTGTTACTCATAATTATTGTCAGCTTATTAAATTACTACGATTCTAACAATCATCTACTATTAAACCATGCGCTTTTGAAATATTTCTTAGTCTCTTTGTCTACTTTTAGAAAAATTATCAGTTTTTAAATATTTTTGTTAAGTAATGCCTGGAAACACTACTGGTCTAAAAACCAAAGTCTCCCTTGTTGTTTAGTGTGCAAGATAGATAACTTCAAAATATTACAATAAAAACTGATAATTTTATTGACATTATTCCGGAAACTATCCAGCTTTTTGAGTTTGTTAAACATCATTATTAAATACGAACACATTTATAATAACTTCTCTTTGGTATGCTTTTGCAAAAAGGTAACAAAATTATCAGTTTTTAATATACAAGGCAATAAGGAAGCTAACAATTTGAAACTTAAATTTATCGGGCTGGAAAATAGTGACTTCGAGAAGTAAAATGAATGAACGTCCCTAAAATAGGGACACAAAGACACCTTCATCTTGTTTTGCGTTTTGATTAAAATACAATTCCAAACTCATAAATAATGTTCGCATTAGGCACTAGAAACTGACCATTTTATTGCCCTTATTCCAAAAAGGTACCAGGCTCACCAGATCAGAATCAAAATTATCAGTTTTTGTTTCACATTAGGGAAGCTCACTATTTGAAATTTCAAGTTATCAGTCTGACAAACTACACTAAAAGGAAAACTTTGTGTCAGTACTGCATGTCATAATTAACTGAAAAATTAATCCGTTTCAATAAAAACATTGTTTTTGTTGCATTTACTTTTGTTGCTTCAACCGTTTCTTTTGATGTGAATAAGTTATATATATTCATATTGGTGGTCTCTGTGTGACTAGTACGTCCGTTAATAAACTATCACATCAGTTCTATGTAGCCTTGTTTACTCCGCATCGCCTGTGCTGAAAGCTTTTGAGTATGAGTCATGACACAATTTCCACTCTAGTCGTAGAATAGCCTTGATAAAGACGTCAATAAACGTCGAAACGTCGGCAGTTTCTGCTTAATTTGTGGAAATTTTCTTTGGTCCTGTTCCCGATAACCTTTGGAGTAAATAAATAATTTTGAATTATCAGTTTCTAAACTTATCGTTTAAAACAATAAGTCACTAAACGTAGTATCGATTATAAGTAAGACTAGGAATCATTCCATTAACAGCAGATTCTTGTTTGCGCCGCTTTTACTTTCCATATCCATCTTTCCGAGTTACCAGCAGTTAAAATAAAATAACAATTTAGATTGACAAAGAAATTATCAGTGACCTATTGATTAAGAAATTGTCATTTTTATGTGAGAAACCTGCACTTGCCATATACAGGGTGGACCAGGTTTTTGGTGCCAAACTTTAAGGAGGTATTCTACGTCCAAAAATAACCCTAGTTTGCTATATAAACCATAGTCTAAAAATACTCCGTTACGGAAATACAGGGTGTTAAAGTTTTTTTTGAAAAACCAAAAAATTGATTTTTTTCTGAAACTGCCAGAGATATTTTTATGAAATTTTACAGGTGTCAATAGCGATGAAAGACTCAAGTTTTGCAATAGAAAAGGCCTTTTCAGCGTTACCAGTGGCGTGCACTGAGGCTCGTGACTGGCTATTTTTCAACAAAAAAGTGATACGCTACTGGTTTTTCTGAAGATAAAAAGTATATTTGAGGTCCTTGTTCAATTTGAAAGAAAAAAGGCCCCTTGACTTTTTTTCGTAGGGCACACCGTTTAATAATAATAAAATATTTTTAAATGTTTGTGTTTAAATGGGTTACCTAGCTATTTTTTAATTGCATACCACACTTTTAATAGATTATTAATTTTGTTACTTGCGTACCGCCAGATAATCAATATTTGCCACGCCTTGTTGGCGTAGCTATTCATGGCAACCTAAAACAGCCAAGCTTATTTTTTTTAACTGTGTTGTAACAATATTTATTTTCAGAATTAAAAACTAAAAGTAACTAAAACAATCATTGAAAACATAACAAAAACAGTTATAAAAATTGTTCAAAATGGGAACCATTATTTTCAATGCACAACTGGCATCGACGTATAATAGACCGATTTAAATGTACTAGATGTGGTAATATTTGATTGCAACCATATCTTATGCGGTTCATAAGTTCTTCTTCCCTATTGACAGGAGTCGCATAAACTTTCTCTTTTAAAAAACCCCACACAAAAAAGTCTAACACGGTAAGATCCGGAGACCGTGGTGGCCATGTAACTGGACCCCCTCTACCAATCCACCTATCCGGAAAATGATTGTCCAGCCAATTTCTGACATTTCTGCCAAAATGAGCGGGACAACCGTCAAGCTGAAACCATGCATTCTGTCTTAAAAGTATCGGTATTTCTTCCCACATATTCGGAGTTTCCGTTTCTAAAAACTCTAAGAAGTTTTCTGAGTTCAAACGTCGAGGTAAAAAGTAGGGTCCAAATAAATGGTTGTTGTAAACCCCTATCCACACATTTAAGCTAAATTCAACTTGAAAATTTCGAGGTCTAATGGCGTGAGGATTTTCATGGTCCCATACATGTTGATTATGCAAATTAACTACGCCGCGGCGGGTAAAGCAGCACTCGTCAGACCACTGTATGTTGTTCAAAAAATCCCTATTTTCTTGAACTGCGTAAAGGATCCACCTACAATAAGTAATTCTTTTTTCTTGGTCTCCTGGATGTAGCCCTTGAACAGGTTGTAGGTGAAATGGACGCCGATGATCTCGTCTAAGAGTACGAAGTATATTGGATTTTGAGGTGCGAAGAATACGAGAAGCAATACGGGAACTCGTTGTTGGATTTCTGTCAAATTCATTTAATATCTGTTGAGAAATTCTTCTTTGTTGTTGGTTTTGGTTTGCATCTCGATCCTCATGCGAATTCCTTAAACCTTTCTCCATTAATTGCTGATGGACTTTTGCGAACATTTTACGACTAGGATGCGTTCTTTGCGGATATCTCCTTCTGTATTCTCTGGCGGCCGCCCTTGAGTTTCCGTTAGCAAATCCGTACACAAAATGGATATCCGCTATTTCTCTATTTGAAAATCTAAACGGCATTTTGACACTAATGAACCTTACAGAAATTAGTTATGTTAAATTTGTCAAATATTGTCATGGAAACTGCCGCTAACATCATCAAGGTGGTATGCAATTAAGAAATAGCTAGGTAATCCATTTAAACACAAACATTTAAAAATATTTTATTATTATTAAACGGTGTGCTCTACGAAAAAAAGCCAAGGGGCCTTTTTTCTTTCAAATTGAACAAGTACCTCAAATATACTTTTTATCTTCAGAAAAACCAGTAGCGTACCACTTTTTTGTTGAAAAATAGCCAGTCACGAGCCGCAGTGCACGCCACTGGTAAAGCTGAAAAGGCCTTTTGTATTGCAAATCTTAAGTCTTTCATCGCTATTGACACCTGTAAAATTTCATAAAAATATCTCTGGCAGTTTCAGAAAAAAATCAATTTTTTGGTTTTTCAAAAAAAACTTTAACACCCTGTATTTCCGTAACGGAGTATTTTTAGACTATGGTTTATATAGCAAACTAGGGTTATTTTTGGACGTAGAATACCTCCTTAAAGTTTGGCACCAAAAACCTGGTCCACCCTGTATATGTAGGTACTTATCCTCGTTTTTTTTTGAAAATTTTTTTTCTGCAGGTCGGTGTAATCAACCTACTGTTTATTTCAATAGTTTCGAATTATCAGTTTCAACAGTTAGAACATCCAATAATTGCGTAGCATTATTGATTTGATGAAAAGACCTGAGCTTCCGAATACAACATTAAACGCAGTACAAATTATAAGAGTGGAGATCACTCCATTAGCAGTAGATTGTTGTTTGCGCCTAAGAAATTATCAGTTAGAAATATACGGATAATTCTATTTTAATAATTAATTATTATGTAAAGAATCTATAGCTCATTATAAGGATTTTTTAATAATTGTCTATAACCATCTTTTCGAGTCATCAGTAGCTAAAATAAAATATCCTTTGTAACTTTTGGATTGACAATGAAATTATCAGTGACCTGTTGACTAAGAAATTATTATTTTTATGTGAGAAACCTGCACTTAGCCATATGTATGTACTTATCCTCGTTTTATGTGGATAATCATTTTCTGCAAGTGGTCAGTCAAACTACTGTTTATTTAATTAATTTTGAATTATCAGTTTCAACAATTAGAACATCCAATAATTGCGTTGCCCTGTTGATTTGATGAAAACATCTGAACTTTCCATTAGTACTAAATGCAGTACAAATTATAAGATTGGGATTCATTGGATTAGCGACAGATTGTTGTTTGCGCCTAAGAAATTATCAGTTAGAAATGTAGGGATAATTTTATCTGAATAACTAATTATTATGTAAACAATGTATAGCTCATTATAAGTGTTATTTAATTACTGTCCATCATTGCATCCTTTGGATTGACAAAGAAATTATCAGTGACCCATAAACTAAGAAATTGACATTTTTATGTTAGAAACTTCCACTTGGTCATATATATGTATCTATCTTCGTTTTTTTGGGAATAATCATTTTCTGCATTTGGGTGCAAACTACTGTTTATTTCAATGGTTTCGAATTATCAGTTCCTACAATTAGAGCACTGCAATGCCTTATTGATTTGATAAAAACACCTGAACTTTCCAGTACAACACTAAAAGCAGTACAAATTTTAAGATTGGGGATCATTTGATTAGCAACATATTGTTCTTTTGTGACTACGGCAAGGCTAGGACTAGGACTAGGAAATAATGTAATCCAGATAATTCTATATTAAAAACTAATTGTTATGTAAAGCATATATAACTTATCATATGCCTTTTTTTATTACTGTTCTTCTTTTCATCCCAAGTTAAAATAAATTATCCACTGCAATCGTTGGATTGACATAAAAAATTATCAGTTTTATTTGAAAAAAATCTGAATTTAATACATTATTACGTGGTGGTGTACGTGGTATAGTAAATTTGTAAGTAAAATGAGAGATTTGGAGCAACTTTTGCATACTTGTTTGATTCACCGATTTTCACCTGAAGAAGGAATCACTTGTATGGATAGTATTAAATACTTTACTCTTTTGATATTGCCAACGTCTTGACCTTTGAAGGTGTCTTCCTCAAGTTTTTCAGTTAATAATAGCAATCTTCGTGGTCACATCACTAACTACATCATACATTCACCTAAAACAGTACAGCATAGATCCCAAATTTCTAGTTCTAAGAGCAACCTTCGACCACTTGCTTCCCTTTTAATATAATCAAATGACCATCCACATGATTCCCTTTAAAACCCTAAAAATTGACCATCCATCCGGATTTGCATTAGTTAATAAACAATGCCGATGTTCGCATGCAAGTGTGAAATAAGATAATGGACATTTATTAAGTTAACTTTGAGAGTAATCTATGGTAAAATATTCCGGGCATTAAATTAAATCTCCTATTAGGGATGGAGGAAAAAATAATCAGTATGCACCCACCATTTGGCCTGGATTATCCCGATATTGTGTTCAGTGTAGCGATGAATCCATCATCGCCCGCAAGTAAAATAAGAATGGTACAAGGGATAAGTAGCGGACGTGGAATAATTTTGAAATATTTAATTTACAAAAAGTGGTTGAAGGAAAATATCTTGACACCACAGAGTGAGCACAATAAGGATGTTTAAAGGATATTATTTACTTATGTAGGTAAAATACAAAAGAGCTGTTCCATCATTATTCCACTCGGGAAGAAATTTATGAAACTGACACGTAGAGATGCAAAAGTACCATTTGTCGACAATGTACTTAAACACATTTACAAACTGTAGTAAAAAAAAATGTGAAAGTTTGGGGAGTTTAAGTTAAATTTGAAATTACCATGCCCAGCAAACTTAATGGAGAGGCTACATATAATATGCGTGATGGGAAAGTTTCAGAAAGTGCTGGAGGTAGTGACAATAACCCTTTTTTGAATTGCGCGTCCCATGACGTCAGAGCAACTCAATTGACAAATCGCATTTTAAGTTTTGCCGCCATTTTTGTGTGTCCTAAAGAGGGGCCAAAACTGTAAATTTCAAGGAACTTTCCATCTATAATATACTAGCTCGTTTATCCAAGCTGAATCAAAACCTGAAATAATTTCATAAGTCTCTAAAAAGAATATCCATCTTTGTAATAGTTAATCGATTATTTAGACAGGTAAACAAATGTAGAGTACCACAAATTCCGGTATCGCACCTCTGGAGAAACATCGATACAAGCTCTAATATTAACATTAAACAGAAACCCAGTTTTTTATTTAATTAATTTATTTGAACAATTAATTTATTTAATTAATTAATTTATTTTTTTTATTTAAACAATTCTAATTATTTTAAAAATTTGCATTTATGTCGTTGTTTCTCCAAAGGTGCGGTATGTCAACACTAAATTGAGAAGTCTCTTCAATGACAACTCTCATCTGAATAATTCGAGTAATTCGAGTGCCGGAGGTCACATCGAAAGCCCGTTCTTGCTTTCAAGGTTGACAGTGACAGTGACGTTGAACTTTTCGTTTTGTCGTCTGTCTTACAAATGTTATGTATACAAAGTAGAAAAATAAAATATATGTGTGTTGTTGATAATCTATAATTGGTGAATAAGTAAATTCATTGCGTTTTACAAAACTTGTAGAAACATGAGAAGTAAAATTCGTTTAATCTACGAAACTTAAGCTATCTGGGTAATATAATTAATAAATGAAAGAAAAAAACCTGTATAGTTAAGGGATCTGTTAAAGACAGCCGAGACAGGGTTTTGATAGTAAAAAGGTTTCTAAACACTATTGTGTACCAATCCCTATAGACTAGCTTTATTCTATTTCTGCAACTAAACAGCATTATATATTTTGAAATAGCATAATGATAATATTCTACTCTCCTCAACTAGTCAGGTCTCCTTTCCTCTTGTCAGGAATGAACATTGCACAATACGTTTAAATTATATTAAATAATTATTATGTACAACGCATTTAGATAAAACTGAAAAGTCGTTACTGCTTTTTATATAAACGAGTCCGAGGGAGTCGAAAACGGCTCTTTTATCCTGGCCTCGGCCAATAAGAAAATTCATGAAATATGCATATTATACAGGTAGCATACAAACGTATTCCATTCATTTAAAGTTTTCAATTAGTATTATTAATGCCCTATTATTGTGGGATATAAAATTTATTCCGCTCTTTAAAGGGGTAAAAATTACAGGCTACATAAATATGCGGTTTTTCTTCTACTTTCATCTTTTTCTACTTGATATCTGCGCCACAAGTATTATTTGTTGCGGTAGTTTAGCGAGGGGCAGACCTCCACGCAACCTTCTATACGTATCGCCGATTATAAGCATTACGTTTTTTTTTCACAAATTATTGTAATTTATGTAAATATGATAATAACGTAGGTACATTTATAGCCTTGGAAACAGACGGGAAATTTTCACGTTTCCAGTCACGGAGCGAAATGGTTTACGTCGGAGACGGTACGGCTCAGAGACGGATATAATTGATATGCAGATGTGTCAAAAGTGCAAGAAATTTGTGCAGAAACGGCTCTCTACCGGGAATTTATTGCCCTGTACACACCTTCCTAACACGTGGAAATATAAAAAAAAACAATTAGGAACATTTCCAATTACAATAATCATCAATATGTTTAATTGTTAACACGTGCAAGAAAAAACAATATGTAAAGTTATTATAAAAAAAAAAGTCTATTTTTATATTATCTGGAAATAAAATTAGCTACTGAAAACTCGTTATAAGCTTGCCAATTCAAATGGATTCACATGAGTGCTGGCCTCAAATTGAAGCCATCCTGCATGGCTTTAAGCTTAGCTAAGTGTATTTATGTTTTTTTTTGTTATTTTCAGATATTTTACATTCTCTGGAACACTATAGAGTACTTCATAGAACCACAGTAATTTTTGTCATATAAAAAAACCATTGTTTTCAACAAGCAAAAGATACTAAACTTTAACTACTTTTTAATCGGTTTATTTAAAAAACTATTGAATTATGTGTACAACATACACTATTCAATCAAAACCTGAAATAATCTCATATGTCTCTGAAAATAATATGCATCTTTGTAATAGTTAATCGATTATTTAGACAGGTAAACAAAGGTAGAGTACCTACCACAAATTCGGGTATGTCAACACTAAATTGAGAAGTCTCTTCAATGACAACTCTCATCAGAGTAACTTGAGTATTTCGAGTGCCAGAGGATATATCGAAAGCCCGTTCTTGCTTTCAAAGTTGACAGTGACACTGACGTTAAACTTTTCGTTTTATTGTTTGTCTTCAAAATGTAATGTAGACAAAGTACAAAAACATTTGTGTGTTGTTGACAGTGACCTTGTTCTTAGACCCAAGTATGGCTATACGTCACCGAAATACACGCTTTTTCCAAGACCTCCAACAAAATATTTTTTCTGTTTATCTCTCTCTACATTACGGTATCTGCGTTAAGCTCAACTCTCTTGTGGCATCCTTTATTGTCAAAATAACGATCCAAGCATAGACGTATGCATGACGTTTCCTGATTTTCTGACTTTCCTTTATTATAATAAATAGCGTTTTCGGGAGACCGCTCTGAGAATATTGCTATCCTTACATTCTTATTAAGAAACCAAAGGATGGAAATAGTTTTAGCTTAACTTCGTATGCTACCGTTGGTGTCACTAAGTGTGCTGGTTCAACGACAATGACAAAATATTGGTGTCGCCATGCCTGGGTCTAGTAGTACAAAGTCACTGGTTGTTGATCTGTAATTAGTGATTGGGTAAATTCGGATTAAAACTTTCTTGTGTTTTTGCTTATAAACAGTAATGAGTCAAATACTATAGTGATAAATCATACACTAATAAATCTTTTAGACAACGAGCCCGAGCCTATTAATGTTATTTAATAAGGGCGCCTGCATTAGTTTGAACTCTTAACTACCAAAGAGTGGTATTTTATATTGGTTTACTCTACTAACTTGCACATAAAAAGGTGACAACAAAATTTACTGTTAGTGCACACGTCAGTGACACACAACAAAATTAATTTTTGAACCACAAAGAAGTGAAATTTGACTCAAAACGCCTTAAAATGCACCTTAAGTATTTGTCAAGAAAGCTTAAAACTAAGACCAGATTAAGATAGAAATGACTCAAAACATAAAAAAATGCAAATGTATTGGAAAAATTCAGGTTAGGATTACGGCCAAAATAAGTTAAACAAGACAAAGCATCAAAAAATACAAAGTATAATTTTTTGTGAATCTTAAGTCAGAATTAGGGCCCCATCGGTTAAAAAATGGCAAAAAGCGTTTAGAAGCGCAAACTCGGGGTTTCTCGAGAAGTTCTGATTAGAATTAATACTAAAATCGATTAAAAACTACCAATCTCGTCTAAAAATGCAAATTTTGATATTATTGAAGAAATTCAATTTGAGAACAACAGAAAAAACTGATTGAAAATTATATTTTTGGTCCAAAATAAGTGATATTTGACACGCAAATTTGGTGTTTTTCGAGAAAGTTAGGTTAGGATTAAGGCCAAGATCGGTGAAAATTACTCAAAGCGAGTAAGAATATAAAATTGGAGTGTTTGGAAAAATTCAGGATAAGAATAATATGTCCAAAGCATCCAAAAATGCAAATTATAAGTTTTCTGGAAATCTACGTCCGGATTAGGGTCAAAAGTTAGTCATTTTAAAGTCTTGTCATTTTAAATCAAAGTTGATTTAAAATTACTAAAAATTTAAATTTGGATTTTTTGGAAATTACAGATTAAGTTTAAGGCCAAAATCGTTTAAAAATTTCACGAACGACAGAAAATGCAAATGTGGAGTTTTTTAAGAAATTGAGATTAGAATTAAGTGCTTATAAGTTCGTGTTGTGCTCAAATTAGAGGGTAAAGAGTTTATTGGGTGAAAGGACAAACAAACAAACAACCTTAGAGAGTGTAAACTCGTATAAAATTATTGATCCCGCTAAAATGTATATAGTTTTAGAGATAAAAAAAAAGATTTTGCCTTTATATTGTGTTTTGGATACGAATGTAGAGAAATTAATTAAGCCCCGTATCAGGAAATAGTCTTGATAAAGACCCAAATAGTAATCGAAACGTCGGAGGATTGCCAATCTTCGAGGATGTTTGTTTGTCCTTTCATTTGTTAGAATCAGGACTAAAAAAAAAACTCCAATTATTGTGGTTTTTTGACAAAATAAATTTTAGGGTAAATTCAGGAAAAAAAACTAATTAATATTATCTAATTTGTTTCGGTAAATATAGTTTTTGGATAAAATATGTAAAACCTGAACTAGCCCGACTACAAAATTCAAGTGAGTATTAGGGCTAGATTTGATTAAAAATTACCGCATCCTTTAAAATTGCATAATTTAATGTTTTTGAAGAAACTCAATTTTAGGACGAAAGAAGGCAAAATTAATGAAACTATCCTGTTATTTTATTTTTGGTAAATTACGCTTTTTGACGATTAAATTTGGCTCAAAATACCACAAAATGCAAATTGTGTATTTTTAAGTCAGCTTAGGATTAAAGCCAAATTGGTTGAAACTTACTAGAAATGTATAAAAATACAAATTTGTAATGTATGGAGAATTTTTTGGGGAATTTCTTATCGGTTAATTAAAATTAAATAAAAAAAATCAGGTTACGAAAAAAATTCGGTTAAAAAGAAGAAGCAACTTTGAAATTATTAGAGAAATTCGGATAAGATTTAAGAATCCCAAGTTACAATTCAGCCGAAATCGGTAAAACATGACATAAAATGTGTAAGAATGCAAATTTTGGAAAATTACAGGTTTTAGATTATGAGTTAAGATTTGGGCCAAAATCGACTAAAAATGACTGAAGGCATGTAATAATCCAAATTTGAAGTTTTTGGTTAAACTCAGGGCGAGGATTAAGACCAAAATTTTTTTAAAATTATTTAATGCCTATAAACATACAAATTTAATGGTTTTGGAATAAATCAGATAAAAATTAGAGCCAAAATCGGTTTAAAATAACTCAAAGCGTTTGGAAATGCAGATTTGGAGTTTGTGAAGAATGCAGTTTAGAATTTGGGACAAAATCGATAAGAAACGACTTAAACAGTCTAGGGATGAAAATTAGAATATGGAGAAATACAGGTTTTGAAATCTTCAGAATAAAAATGCAAATTTAAAGTTTTTCTGAAAAAAAATCAGATCAGAATGAAAACCAAAATCAATTTAAAATAACTAAAAACGTTTAGAAATTAATGCAAATTTAAAGTTTGTGAAAAATAAAAAATATGATTAAGAACAAAATCGGTAAAAAAAGATTTAAAACGTCTAAATATGCAAAGTTGAAGTTTTTGGAAAAACTCAGGGCGAGAATTAAGACCAAATATTTTTCAAAATTACTTAATGCATACAAAAATACAAATTTGATGGTTTATCCGTTTAAAATATCTCGCAAAGCATTTGGAAATGCAGATTTGGAGTTTGTAAAAAACGCAGTTTAGGATTTGGGACAAAATCGATAAGAAACGACTTAAACAGTCAAGGAAGAATTAAAGCCAAAATCAATTTAAAAGCGTTTAGAAATTAATGCATATTTGAAGTTTATGAAAAATAAAAAATAAGAATAAGAACAAAATCGGCAAAAAACGATTTAAAACGTCTAAATATGCAAAGTTGAAGTTTTTGGAAAAATTCAGATAAGAATTAAAGCCCAAATCGATTTAGAATAACTCAAATTGTTTAAAAATTCAAATTTGATGTTTGTATAAAAGGTCAGGTTAAGTTTGGGGTCAAAATCGGTTAGAAATGACTCAGTACGTCTAAAAATGCAAATTTATAGTTTTTGGGATAATTCAGATCAAAATTAAGTCGAAAATCAACTTAAACCGTTCACAAATACAAATTTGGAGTTTTTGGAAAAATTTAGATAGTGATTAAGACTAAAGTCGGTTTAATTTAATAACTTAAAGCCTTTAAAAATACAAATTTGACACAGTGCGCCTAGAAAGGCAAATTTTAAGTTTTTTGAATAATTCGGATAAAAATTAAGGCCCAAATCGGTTTAAAATAACTCAGAGCGCTTAGCAATGCGACTTTGGTGTTTGTAAAAATTGCAAATTAGAGATAGAAACAAAAAATCGGTAAAAAATGACTTAAAGCGTTAAAAGATACAAATATGGAAAAATTCAGATAAGGATTAAGACCAAAATTGGTTTAAAATACCAGAAATGCGTATTTTGGGCGCTTAGCTTGGGACCTCACTTTTTTTTAGCATGAGATTATTGTAAAAATTATTAAAAAAATCATAGCCCATTGGATGCTGCAAATGTGTAAAGAACCTGAAAAATAATATGAAAAATAATAAATAAAATGAAAGAATAAGTCGAAAATTGACTTAAAATAACTTAAATCGTTTAGAAATGCAAATTTGGAGTTTTTGGAATAATTTAGATAATAATTAAGGTCAAATTCGGTTTAAAATAACTCAAAGCGTTTAGGAATGCAAAGCAAGGCCCTTATTTCAATATGCAATTCACCTGAGGGAATGATGCCTATTAATTGCAAGTTGGATACAATACTTTATTCACGGCTTCATTTCCAATTTTTACATATAATCAATCTAACACGCGTTAATGCAGGTCTTATGAGGTGTATATTAAGAAAAAACAACAGACGCAACGTGAATAATGAATATTATTCACTCTATTCCAGTCCAAAAGTGATAACACAGTCTAATTTGTGCTTACAACTTAAAAACTGATGTTCATATTATTGTACAGCCGTGGATATAATAGCGCATTATCCAACATGCATATAATCTAAACCAACATTACCGAAGGTGTGATTTGAGCCCACAAGCGTAGCGAGTGGCACATTTCACCTGAGGTAATGATGCATATTATTTGCAATTTCTTTGTCCACGGATTAATTTACAATTTTTACATAATATGTAATCAATTGATAAATCGGTCATCAATACGCGTTTTATTTTGATTGACAAAATTGAAATGACGTAAAAACCATTATGGCGGCCGCATCAGGGTGGCCATGACAGTTGGTACTTTCATTTGTTTTGTTTGTAATTTGCAACATGGCGGTATCTGCATGCAATTCTTATGGAGTGTATAATGAAAAAACAAAAGATGCCAGTTAGCTGTTCCACCCTAAAAATTTTCATACACCATAGTATGTGCTTACAACCTCACAAATGATGATCATATTATTATTGTACAGCCGTAGACAAACTTTATTTTCTAATCCAGATTTCCATGTTTTTGGCCTTCAAGTTCTGACCCTCAACCTCTGGAAAAAAGTCAGAACACGCTCAAAGAAAATCCCCCCTCTTTGTCCGAAATTTTCCAATTCTCACACCAACTACCCCTCGCAATCTAAACTCCAAAATTTTCGCGGACCTGCGTGATGATTCTTTTACTATGCGACAATTTCCTCTCTAATTCACATGTCAATTCCGCTTCCAAGATACTTTTCCAAATACTGTATCATTATTTTCAACTTCTTCCCCTCCTTCTTCATTATAGCTACTCAAGGTGCTTTTTCCTAACTTATTCTTCTCTCCATTTTTGCCTTCATCAACTCTTCCCACCTTTTCGCCTTGCTTTTGCTGCTACCGTCAACGGAAGCGCTTAGAACATGAACTTTTGATTTTTGTTTTATTGTCAAAGTCAAAGTAACGTTAAGCCATAATGGCGGCCGCATCAAGGTATAGTTGGTTTGTTTGTAATTTCCAACATGGCGGAGGCTGCATACAATTTTTATGAAGTGTATAATGAAAAAACAAAAGACGCTGCGCATAATATTCATTATTCACGCTGTTAAAGTTCAAAGATTAAAACCCACCATAAGTGCTCACAACCTGACAAATAATGACCATATTATTGTTGTACAGCCGTGGACAAACACACAATAGGTTCAGTTGGAGATAATTTACAATACAGTTACGAACAGATAAGTTACAGAATTGGAAACTTAATATTTAAGCACTGCTTATGATTAAGTTCAGCCGAATCGCGTTAAGCTTTGCTTAGTCTTTCTTAACTTTTAAGTCATGTTGGTGGGAATGACCATAAGTGATCGAGTAAGAGTCGGGTTTATGTTCTAATAACTTGATGCCTTAAAAATACTGATTCGCAGCGTTGAATATAAGACCTCGACAAAGAGTTTCCTCTCCGTACGAATATCGCTACGAATTTAAAGGGATTAAACCCCCATAGTGCATTTATGTCAAGTGAATATTTCGGTACCCACTAAGGCCCCGAGATTATAAATTTTAGCACCTGCCTGCCGTCGTCATGTTAGCTGTCGAAAAGCGCAGTCACAATAAACTCGATTCCAGCGGCTTTATAGTAAGTTATTTTGATGGCAACTTAATACCAGGACCTCATAAATTTCACTAAATCAGTAAAACTCTGTGGCACTCACACGAGAGACTACTTTAATGATCCATTTTATGTTTTCGCACGACGGACATTATTTTAATTCGTCCGCTTGGATGGCTTCCAAGACTCGAAAGCACATGTTTATTTTATAATGCGTTTTTTTTTTTACTTTAGCCCCGGCTTCGGGACATATGTGATAACGAACTTATTTCCAAAATAATAATCTTGGATTCGGGCCGAAAATAGCTCCACCGCGCATTCCTTATATTCGAAGTTAGAAGTTATAATTAAAAACGTCGAGGGTTGTTATTAACGGCGCACCTATAATTATCGGGCTACATTCGTAAAATAGAAAAAAAATATTAATGAGGTTGGAATAAAATGTTGCAGGTATGGATATAAAACGGATTTCGTTTCGGTCGACCATCAGGTATGCGACCCGTAGCTTTTAAATATTTTCGGGAACCCATCAGACGAGTAGATATATCACGAAATTATGTAAGGTTTTATTATGGAAAGACGGATTTAATTTCGAAGTTTAATTAGGTGGCCTGGGCTGAGGAGGAGGAGGATTTTGAACCGTAAATATAATACTACGCTCAGACAACAAACGAAATATCAAAATTAGACGCCAAGAAGATGAAAATAACCGCTCGCGCTATGCCAATTTTCTAAAACATTGTTAAAGCATTTTATTGAGTTGAAAGTTGTGTTAGACGCCTCAAAACATGATTTAGATGACACGCACTGAAAAAATAATTTTCGTACACGCTCATTATCGAAACCTTTCCAAAATCCAAGCAATTAAATCTTATTTTGGGAGACAACATAATATCTCCGCCGCATTTAACGCCTATCGTTTCTAAGGTAACAATTAAATTACAAGACTGGTACGGCATGGGAACCAATAATTAAGGAGAGGCCATGATAGATGGTCCAATCAGAAAGAAGAGGGGTGAGTGAAAAGTTCACCTTGCGTCAGGTCATTACCTGGGTCAGCATGAAATTAATTGCCTTGAAAAATTCTATCTTTTTGGTACGCGAAAACCTGCCATAATGCCTTTACTTCCTGCCGCAATAATTGCAATTTATGCCACGATTCGTATCTAAGGAGTTTTTGCACGTATTCTACTTGAAACGCACAAGTATGTGGAATAGTTAAAAGAAGTTAGGACCATAGCAAAATAAACCTATCATTGATTCGCTGGTGTCCTCTATCCGTCGGATCATGCAAAATATCTAACAATGCCCTTGTAGCGCTTTATTGTTTCTGCTTTTGCTAGACACAACTGTTCTATAAGGCTAGAACTTTATTTATGGGAGACAAGCTCAGAAATCTGGGCCAAGAAAGAATCGATCATTAATCTTTCTTCCGTCTGACAGACAAGTAGGTAGTCGCTTTAACAGTCGGTATTCGGAAGATATGACGTCCCGGGATTCATCTATTAACTGGTACGTAAAAAAAAAGGACATTGAAGGGTCCAATTTCAGGTTGAGTAAGTGTTGTTGTTGCCTACCATTCGAATGTAAAAAATATGTATAGTGTACAGAAAACTGAGCTTGGAATTCATCAAAAAATATTTTTAGTTATTTTGTTTTTAACTGGGCCGCACTCGAAGTGGTCCATTTCCTATGATTCCTTTGATCAGAGAGCTTGTCTTGCGGCGGCCATTTAATCATTTCAATTTCCACCCGAAAGAAATTCTATGGTTCGGTCAGGTCCTGCAAATTATATTATATCATATTCCCCCAAAATTGTAGACATTTTATAGAGCAGCTTTGAAAAAAAAAATCATAAAATAGACGTCAAAACGTCGGCAATTTGTGCGTAACCATCAGTGGCAGACTGCACAGGACTAAACAGTTTTTGGTGAAAAAGAGGTTGGCCAGACTGGGGTGGCCACAGACAACGGGTGGTGCGTTCAGAACAACATCGGGAACAGCTCTTAATATCTTACTGGGTCTTATTAAAAGTTACAATCTGGATGAAGATGGCTTCCTTCAGGAGGAAGGATTGCTGCGACTAGTGTAAGGCCACAGTCATGAAAAGCGGTCACACGCAGATCGCCAGCCTCAACCAGCGGGACATCCCAATTGTCCTGTCGCAGGACGGGCGCCCTTGCGATCGGCTGAGACTAAAACAGCTATTTGGGATAAACATCCGAACATGATAAAAAATTAAAAAAAGAGCTGCTTCAGCAACCTTCTGAGAATAGTCAGGTATGGCATACAGACGGATCAAGAATGGCTGATTCACAGTCGTTAGGAGGCGGAATTTACAAAACAGGCCATGAAGAGGAAAAAAATTCCCTTGGGAAGCCACACGACGGTTTTCCAGACGGAAGTGTTTGCAATACTCGACGTGAGTACCGAAGGTTAAACAAGGAGCAGAACAGAACATCTTCATCTACTCGGACAATCAGGCGGCCATGCGGGCCATCTGCACATAGGACGAGTTCAAAGCTCGTTCAGGACTGCAGGAATGCTCTAAAGTCACTGGCAGCAACAGAAAAAGGTAACTCTCGGATGGATTCCTGAACAAAGGGGCATTGAGGGAAACGAACGTGCCCATGAATCGACCAAGCGTGGTTCCTAGACGTGCTTTACTGGACCGGAGCTACGTTTAGGAGTAAGCAATAGGTACGTCTCTCACACTCTAAGTGGGTGGGCATGGGAGACTACAAGAACAAACGGGACATAGTCAGGAATATGTAGACAGACCAAGGATATCTAATCTAAGCCGGACAGATCCAAGACCTCGCGGTTACTTAGAAGAAGTCGGCAGTGCCTGGGTGACCTTATAGGAATTCTCACTGACCACCGCAGACTAAACGCACTTTCTAGAGATGGTGGACAGTCCACTCTGCACCCACTGTGGAGCAGGGGAACTACTTTTTGGGAGTGTGATTTGGTCCGACTGCGCCACAGCACACTGGGACATTTCCTCCATCGAGAGGAGCTGCCGACTCTGAGATGAGATGGGATACTTTCCTTCATTAGAAGGATTGGTCGACTCGTGGAGGGAATGAGAGCCCAGGCGGAGTGGGATAGGTGGATCGGGGGACTGCAAAAAGGGCTTTTAAGATTTAGTCACAGGGCTTCGCCCCCCCCCCCATCCCCAATGTCTACTACTACTACTATAAAAGTGGAAGTTCTGAAAAATATTTTTGATTTGATGGCTTGCTACGAAAGGAGAAAGTCTGGAATGGTGGAAGAAATGTTATATTGTTATGCCTTAATATCATATTCAGTAATAAGGCAGATGCGGCTTAAAAGACAGTTTTCAGGCACTAAGATTTTCGGCGAATTGGCGAAAATTTCAAAATGTTCTCTACGGATACCTATTTCTTCCTTATGGCAAGAAAATACACCTTTTCCAAAATACCTTCAAACTCGATATGCACAAGCATATCGAATTGCGAGAAACGTAAAATTTCTTTTTATTATAAATTAGAAAACAAATTGATATTTTCGAAATTGAACTGAGTGAAAACATACGAACAAAACAACAACTTCATCAAAAGTTTGCTCTCAATTTCAGGTATTATCCGACAAATGTATTCTATGTTATTTGGAACAGAGCATTGAAACTATGAAGGTGGGATTGGCCATAGAAAACAACTGTGGACACTTTCTTAAAATTTGTGTTAAAAAAAGTTATAAGAAAAGCTGAAAATCCCAGTCTAACCAATAGTCCAGACGTTGATTACGAATCATGAGTACCGGGTGTTCATTACAAAACTTCATCTAGCAGGCAATGAAATTTTGACAGAAAAGGATGACATAATCAAAGTAAATGGACTTTTTTCTCTCCATCCTTTTCTTTTGACATTTCACAGCCAACTAGATGAAGTTTTATAATGAACACCCCGTATAAAGGAAGTGGAACAATGTAGACGTATGATGTACATCATAATATGCTTGTATTATTCGTATCATATTTTGTATGAGATAAAACTCTCAAACATAATACTACTTTGCATGTGGCTCACAACAACACACTAATATTCTCATGTATTTAAGTATCTTCTAAACCATTATTTTTTCTACTTATATTTGTTAAGAACACTTAAGATTAGGTTCCTCATTTGAGCAATATTCACTTGTACCCTTAAATACAGAAACATTTTTTTATCCACGACCATGCTATAATAATCACATCATTCTTGTACATTTTCAAGATTAATGCTATTTTTTTTTCACTTGTGAATAATGTTCATTATTCAATGAGTTGTCATGCAAAAAACCGCCAAAAAGTAAACCGCCCTAAACACGAAATCGATAATCATTACCACTGGTTCATTCAAATAATTATCCTTCTAAAAAGTGTACCTTTCACTAAAAAATACTTCAAATTGGCCATAAAATGAAGTAATTTACCGTCCACCCTCGTAGCGTTGAAATGAACATGCACGGGCGACTAGACCGTCATCTATCTGACGCATCAAACGTCGCGCCGTCGATTACCGAAACCAGTCGTGATTTTGAAATTGTCAAGTATCTTTGTAGCACCTATACTTGAGAAATTTGGTCGTGGATAAAGTATAGTATTCAACTCGCATTTAATGAGCGTTATTCCCTCGGGCAACTTGTACCACTCGCTTCGCTCGTGGGCTCAAACGTTATCCTCGAGAATAACGACTTTTATTAAATGCTTGTTGTATAATATACTATTAATTCATTTAACGGTCTGTTCCAAATCAGTCTCTGGAACTTTAACCCGGACCATGCATGAGCTCAATAGTTGCACGTTTAGAAAACAAAATTAGCTTTTCCACATTATTTCATTCATGGCGGACGTTTGGGAGAGGAATGCTCTACCACTCTTTATAAGGCTTTCTGTCCAGCCAAGCCATAATGGCTGACATAAAAAACACTCAAGACCTCTGCAATCAAATATTGTTCTCTTTTGCATTTTCTTTCTTTAATTAATGAATGAAAATAGACAGAAAATAAGAGTAGTAAACAGGTAATCTAATATCAACCTCATACTTATCACCTGCCAATCCTGCCAACTCTGTCACTTGTCATGAACGGTTTGATACCCTGTTCAAATTATCGATACCACGAAAATACCTATAAACAAATCGATGCCAATTGTTGATAGTTCTGGGATCAAAATAACGATATTTCGATAGTATCAAACGTTCGTGGGTGATCCTAGTGATAAAATCTAATCTAAATCCTAAAATATAAAGATATAGATCTTGGACTTTATTAGTAAAAATGATGCATTTATAATTAATTGTATATGTGCCTTGTCACTACATTTCCATGAACGTCAAGTTGATATTTTTATTTATCGTGGTATTCCTCTTCCTTTCAACCTCATGGTTTCCAGCCCTAACCTGAACTTATCTAAGGGGGTTTAAAAAATCATAAGGGATCACTGAGTTACCTAAAGAAAGACTAATCATGTTTTGTTAATGTTAGCCAATCTGGAAATAGAAATGTAACGTCTTGAAAGCAATTTAACTCTTCACGGATATTTTCACGTTTGTAATGTAATTATCAGTTATTTTCAATATTCTTAAAAATTAGTTGGCTGCTTTAGTCGCCACGAAGAGAAGAAAATATCCACCTTATCTATTTTCCAATAGCACCAAAGGAACATAAAAATGGGGAGCAATAATATCAATATTAACAAATACATTTTCATGATAATCTAAACATTTTAACAAACTCGTTTCACTACATTGTCAAAACAAATTTTAAGATTAGTGTCCGTTTTGTTCTATTTAGGACTCTTAAGAGTTTTATAGTCCAAATTCCTCCTCCCCCCCCCCCCAACTAAAAAAAATAAATTCTGAAACCTTTTGGTGGGACGAAGGTTTCTACATACGTTTTAGTCCTCTTGAAGACCAATTGCCTTTAGACAGTGGTATCTGTTTGGTTTAAGCAATTTGTGAAAAGGTATCAAATGCCCCTCTTATTCACAAACCACACTTGGTTTTGTCATGAATTCAGTGAACATTTAAGTTAAGGTAATAGAAACTCTTATGTTTTATTAAGACCTTTGCATGAGTGTATCTGTCATTGTTGAGGAAAATCTTTTCTGTTTAGGGCATGGAACCAAAGAGAAGCAAAAACTTATGAATCTAATGAATTTACAAAAATCTTAGCTTCTAACCTATACTGTGCATACAAAGATCTGTTCTCGTTAAAAACTGGATGTGACAATTAGATAAAAGTTGGATAGCTTGCTTGCATTTGCTCGATTTTAAGTTTTGTATTTACGAAGACATGACACACACCTATCATATGAATGTCTACTCGCCAAACAGTCATTCTTCCAAGGCCCGACCAAATTAAGGTGCAGTGGACACCAACAACAACTATTAAAAAACTGTCATATGATTTAAAGTTATGTATAAGCAGTTTCCTTCAACAAAATCAAATCCTCTAATAGTCCAGTAATAGCAATTATTATTATTAAAAATGCTACCTGCACGTGACAGCTCATCTCAATTATTGAGCCCCTAAGATATGATTGATGAGAATGGACCATTAAACATTTGTAACAAGACTTAATGTGTCTGTTGCAACTCAGTACCTTCCACCTGACAGGGACAGACATTGGTAACTACCTATTCAATATAGAGTGACCTAATGCAACCGAACAATCAGCTGATCGCTGGGGGGGGGGGGGGGGGGGGGTATAAAGTACTTTGCCCTCAGCACATGCTCGATCCCCAAAGTGGTTTAGAGGCAGGCTTGAACTTGAAGCCACAAGGCAGATGACTCAGACGCTGGCCATAATGTACGACATTCCTCGCGAAACAAATCAATGCGTTGTCAACAATGATGAATGAGCAGCGTTTTATCGGTTAAACCATCAAATCTCTCGAACTTTCTATACAATTAAAATTTGTTAGCCTCCTCATTTTTTTGGCGGTGTCTTAATCATCACGTATAGCGCGTCTTCATTCCATCACAAAAGCAAGAAATATGAATGATGGCCAAATGGGCGGTGCATTATTAGGTGACCGCCGATGTTTAGCAAAGCTCTGGGCAGCCCAAACACCAAGGAACGCATGTCGTAGCAGTGAATCCGGGGTATATTTCATTTTAATTCCTCACTTCAAGAAAAACGTAATCCACACCATTCTCAGTCTGGTGTCTGGACATGAATTTAATCATATAACATGCAGGCGGGCGGCAGCAGCAATGGTGGGACGACGGCTAGCGCCGCGGCGCGCCAGTTACATGAACAGTGCAGTGGGTTAAACGTACACAGGCACGGTTCGATAACGAAAAAAGAGGAGAGTCCCACCGTGCACCACTCCTCCTTCGTTTCGCCGCACGATTGTAACGCGCCACTGGCGACGCGCAGCGCACGCGCCCCACGTAGCCATGGCTGCAAGGCGGGAATGCGGTCGTAGCCATGACGACGACGGCGACGGTCCCCCCTTTCGCTGGCGACTCCCCTCGACGATACGAGTGGGGGACGCTTGCGTTGCGTTGCGAGACGACTGACGCTACAACGTCGGCCACGGTTTGTGGTAAACTTCAGATGGAAATCGGAATTTGTCACGAGACGGCGCGCCAGTGATACTGCTTGTGGTAGGTAGTGCTTGATACTATTGTTTTTTACGCTTTTTACAACCTGAACAGGAAAGCGAGGCGCGGGGGAGAAAATCCGGAGCTCACCCTGTTTTGTAGCCTGTAATTTTTATTAACACAAGGGAGAAATTACAATCTAATACTATGAATGTTATTAACTGTCAAAAGGCTACCGATATTTCTAGGACGACATTTCGTAATTTTACACCCATTATTCATTGAGAAAAAGCTAACAACACAAAATAAAATCATTTTTCTCTTTATTCAAAATCTCTAAAAAAAAAGAAAGTACTTGTTATATAGTCAAATGCCTACAACATGCGTCGACCTCCTACGAGTACCATTACGTTGGTTATAAATGAGTAATTTCCAGAAATGTTATTGTTTCTGTAGCTTGTACGATATTCAAAGTTATTTTTGTAAATTCGGTCTCTATATAAACTTGAAAATTCCTATCAAAACCCATTTAAACAATTTTCAGAAACTTTGTGATCTTCGATAGTTTTTGGAGAGAATTGGCAGTTTTTTTTAACACTCAGTTTAGTCAGTTAAGCGTCTTTGTAGCTCTCAAAACATCAACACGTTTTGAAAAATCTTAAGAAAATAAATTTTCTCTTTATGTACAACTTATTTTATTTGCAAAACAAAGTGTAATTTGTTTTGATAAAATCTGTAGTTTCTCTTTCTGTCTCTTTCAAATATAATTTTTCATTTGAGCAAAAATGTCTCTGTAATCTTTAATTGTTTTTGAAAAAAAGGGATAATTTGAAAAAAGTCGAATTTTCTGTAGCATTAAGGGCAGTTAAATTTATTCAAACAACATGAATTTTGTTTAGAAGTGGTAGATTCGGCGTCTTTGTAAACGTTTATATATTAAATTTTCCGACTCAATGAAGAAAAATTGTCTCTCTAGTCTTCAGTTGTTTTACGTTTATGAGAAATTTCAAAAAATATCATTTTCTGTAGGGTTCTCAAGAAACAATTACTCAAGAAACATGCATTTTTGGTTTAGAAAAATCTCGAGAAAATTACAGCTTTCTGTAGACTTTTTTAAGTTTCTACTCAAAGTCATTTTAAACAATTTACTCGCACTTAAGTGTCTCTGTAGCATTATTCACAAAAATAAAAAAATTTTGCTTTTTATGTCGCTTTTGTCTTATGTACTTTGCGAAGCAAAATGCAAGTGGTTTTGATAAACTCGAGATAACTGTAACCGGTTGTATTATTTCTAAAAAAAACAGTGTCTGTGTAGTTTCCAATTGTTTTATCTTTAGAGTAAATTAAAAAATAAATATAATTTTCTGTAGCTTTATAAGCAGTTAAAGTTACTCTCTGCAATGTGTAATATTATTTGAAAAGAACCAACGTCTCTGTAAGCTTCAAAGTTCCTCGAATCGAAACCCAATTTAAACAATTAAGTCATTTAAGTGTCTTTGTAGCTTTCAAAGTTACTACATTTAGGAAAATTATATAATCTATTTTTAAGTATAGGTTTTACCTTATTCAAACATTTTGCGAAGCATAGTGCAAGTTGTTTTGAGAAACTGTAGCTCTCTGTAGCCGGATATATTATAAATTTTCTGTAGCAAAGTGCAGCGTTATGTAGTCCAATTGTTTTATCGTTATGAGAAATTTGAAAAAAGTCTAATTTTCTGTAGCATTACTAGCAATTAAAGTTCGAGACAATGTGCAATCAACGTCTCTGTAACCTTTAAAATTCCTATCGAAAGCCGTCTTAAAAAATTTAGTCATTTAAGTGTCTCTGGAGCTTTCAAAACTGCTACATTGAAGAAAATTTTAAAAAATCTGTTCTTTATGTAGCTTACTCAAGTTGTTTCTTAAAACCTCTGAGTCTCTGTAACCGGTAATATTAAGAATTTTCAGTATCATTTAAAAAATACTGTCTTTGTAGTCTTTCACTGCTTGCAAATTTATTTGAAAAAAGTCTAATTTTCTGTAGCATTATAAGCAGTTAAAGTTGCTCGCGGCAATGTGCAATATTATTAAAAAAACCACATCTCTGCAAGCTTCAAAGTTCCTCCTATCGAAACCCAATTTAAACAATTTAGTCAATTAAGCGTCTTTGTAGCTTTCAAAGTTACAACTACACTACATTTAGGAAAATTATGAAATCTATTTTTAAGTAGCTTTTACCTTATTCAAACATTTTGCGAGGCAAAGTGCAAGTTGCCTCTATAGCCGGATATATTATGAATTTTCTGTATCGTTAAAGCAAGTGTAGTGTTGTGTAGTCTTCAATTGTTTTATCGTTATGAGAAATTTGAAAAAAGTCTAGTTTTATGTAGCATTACAAGCAGTTAAAGTTGCTCGAGACAATATGTAATCAAAGTCTGTGTAACCTTTAAAGTTCCTATCGAAAGCCGTCTTAAACGTTTAAATTTAAGTGTCTCTGGAGCTTTAAAAATTACTACATTGAGGAAAATTTTAAAAATCTGTTCTTTATGTAGCTTGTGTCTTCCTCAAGTTGTTTCTTATAAACTCTGAATTTCTGTATTCGGTTATATTATGAATTTTCGGTATCATTTAAAAACCAATGTCTTTGTAGTCTCCAGTTGCTTGCAAATTTGAAAAAAGTCTAATTTTCTGTAGCATTATAAGCAGTAAAAGTTGCTCGAAACAAAAAATGAGTGGTTTAGAAATATCAAAGTGTCTGTAGCTTTCCGTATCGGAAACATTTTAAAGAATGTAGTCATTTAAGTATCCCTGTGGCTTTCAAAATTGTCCACAGATATTTCCTTATTACAAAGCTCTCTCTCTCTCACACACACACACACACGAAAATGTTTCAAAAAGATTCAGAAATCTCGGAAGACTTACACGAAATTGGTAATTAAGTAGTTAATAAAAATATCATAAAAAAATAGGTGTACCGCTCTAATTGCGTGTTGCAGTTGATACATTTCAGTCTCCGGGTGCGTCAGGAACCAGAAATACTGTACTTTGGGGCTTCGCTGTTGACACACTGCTTTTATGGTAGGGAAAAAAACAGACAAGCAAAGAAAATAAAGAGTCAATATATCAATATAACTCTACAAAAATAATAAAGTCAAAAACATTGTGTTTTTAATAGATACATTCACATGTAAGTGCGTAGCGTCTTGAAGATTGCCATAAGAATTAGCAAAACGTTGGCTTTTTTAAATCTTTGCATTTAAACCTGCTTGGGAGTCTCTCTCTCTTGAATTTTTATCGGTCAACTATTAATCCCTATCGACGTTAATCCTACATATCTTTTCACACAAAATCCGTATAGTAGGTATATCTGCGCCTCAATATATGGTTTACAATTCCCGTTTAAACTTAAACAAAATGCAAATCTAACAATTCACACCTTTATAGGACAGGTAGCGAGGCCCTTTTTAATTCAACCTACGTGAGTCTCTGGGGCTAATCTATGTCTATTGTCAGAAGTAAGCACAATAGTGTCCGTTGGCCAGAAAGACCTAACAAAGCAAAATGAAAAACGCAGACCGTATATACGTGCCTTTATTGGTTAACCTAAATTCCCAATATCTAATCAATTTTCTGGAAAGCGCGGTTTTATGAGTAAAAATTGCAGAAATACGACGTGGCGCATGATGATGCGTTTGCAAGTTTCACTACAAAAGAAAATGTTAAGAAGGTTGTGGAAGTTGAGAAAAATATGGTTTGTTTTGACAGGAGAAAAATGAATCGAATCCAGAATGAAGGATTTCAGTATTCCATAATTTGCTTTGCTTACAAGTTACTAATTAGGTGGTTCTTCTTCAAGGACACCAAACAAAGCTGGAAATCTAGCTTGTACAGCCACACAAAGATCAGATTAGACGAGAGTAATTTACCCATCATAAATCATCTATAAGAAAGTGAATATAGTCGATGTTTTGCTAATAAATAGAGCTGATTCACCATTAGGCTTTCCGGTTTGTGTTAGGCCGACCAGAGAATGACAGTGTGGGTGTACAGACACACGTTGAAGATTTCCTGAATAGATATTATACGGCCGAACAAGCATAGAGGAGAAAATTTATAAGAAACCGTTATCGGACCCTTCTATAAGGACAACATCTGTGGCAGATTTTGCATTTCATTCTGCAGATAAGTGCATGATTATTTGCTGATAACGGCCAATAAGGATATCAGAAAGGCCTTTCCGTGAGATAGCTAAAATTATACAATAATAAGTTGCTGTAAGGACCAATAATTGTACTGAAAAGAGAGTTGATGACTTGTCTCTTGAAATTTTTTTCAATCACTGAAGGAATGAAAAGTTCATCTTGAGGGACCAGAAGACACTGTATAAAAATAACACGGTCAATAAAGTAAAGGAAAGTGGTTTGGATGGTAAGTACTCTTAAAACTGCAACAACCTGAAAGAGAGTGAGGATTATGAAAAATTGTTGAAGCACATGAAATAATCAATGATCCTAAAATGAAAGAAATTCACAGCTAAATTGACGAAAGAAGAATTGATGAGCTGGTGTTTGTGGTGCCATGATTGTTCGAACTGCAAAGAACCAACGTAATAATGGCTCGAAAGAATTAGAGTCAACACGTTCTCTGTATCGTCTAGTCTGGATAAAACCAGACTAGACGATACAGCACACAAGAGACCACCAGACATAAAAGTGATAATGGAAACTCTTTTTTGTTTTCGTTGTTATAAAACCTCTCAGCAACTGGCCACAAGTCTACTCTCCACTCATTGCTGCACAAGCATTTATAGTGAATTTCTGCTGTAGAATACCATTGAGATCCATTCCGAAACTTATATATGTATACAACTTCGTGGGCATATAAAAGACCATCAGAACCAATCTCTGCATTCTCAATGGTAGCTAAGGCGCACCGAACTGTTTGCGACACCCCATAAGAGTCGCAACAAGAATACCATCAAGTTTCCGGTTTGAAGAAAAATCTATTGCTACCATTGGGCCCTCAAGGCTTGGCATCTGAGCTGCCATAGTAATGGTTTTGATTGACTTTAAAGTCAACCAATATATTGTTGACTTTTAAGGTTGATAATTTAAGCTAAGTCCAGGCCCCTAAAGTGACTTTATAAGTTCCACTATCCAGTGAAACAAGTAAAGCGGTAGTTGCAGAGGGAATACTTAAAGAAAAGGTCTTTAGTAATACTGAGGGATAAGGACAAGATTTGCCCTAAAACTGCTCACATTGCAAACGAGTCAAAAATAATAATGTCATGCAGAGTCTAATTGGTATCATGACTGTTTGAGTAGTTGATTTTGAAGAAAGTGCAAAGTGATTTTTGAGTGATTTTTTTCTGTAAATTTGTGCATCAGAGAGGAGCCCTGGTGAAGTATTAAACTACAAGTTATTGCCGCCTTCAATTTGGAACATTCCATAAGGGCCAGACCACTGTAAAAAGGCTTTTGACATCAGCCTTTGCATCGCTCAACACTGATTAGAATCTAAGGATACCAATAAGCTTTCATATTGTATATCAAGTTAGTTTTTGACGATGTGTGTGATTAAAACTGATTTCTGAAGGCTCCAAAAATCGGCTATCGAAGGGGTCTATTTCCAAAATCTCTAAAAAAAGTCCCTTTGGTCAACATGCGAAAAATTTAGAGTTTTTTTTTATGCTGTTTTGCATCTGATTGTGGCGATTTCAATAATGTCTGAACGTAGCAAATCGAATTTAAGTAAATGTTGTACTAAAAGTTAAGTTTTAACGAACTGTGTTTAAAACTCGTGTCTGGGTCCAAAAGTCGACCAGTTTCGGGTAGCAAAGGAGTGGTTTTGAAATTTTTGAGAAGAAATAATTTGAGGTTTCTGAGAAATTAATTTTAAGAAATGTAACTCTCTGTTTCGGTCAAAAATACTGCGAGAAATCTTAAAAAATTAGTCTTAAGGAAAAATGATGATTAGTCTCGATTCTGGGTGTCACGTTGAAAATCGACCAGCTTCGTGTTGTCAAGGAGTTATTTTGAAACTTTTGAGAATAAATATTTTAAGATTTTTGATGAACTAATTTTGAGAAATTGAACTCCCAGTTTCGGTCAAAAATACTGTGATAAATATTCAAAAATTAGTCTTAAGGAAAAGTCTCTTCTCTCACGTTGAAAATTGACCAACTTCGAGTAGTAAAAGAATGATTTTGAAACCTCATTGAGAAGAAATAGTTCAAGATTTCTGAGCAATTAATTTCGAGAAATTTAGCTCCCTATTTCGTTGAAAAATACTGTGATAAATCTTCAAAAATTAGCCTTCAGATAAATAGTGCTTAATCTCGATTATGGATGTGACATTAAAAATCGACCAGGCTCGTGTAGTGAATGAGTTGTTTTGGAATTTTTGAGAGGAAATAATTTAAGATTTCTATCAATTAATTTTGAGAAATTGAACTCCTCGTTTCGGTCAAAAATACTGTGATAAATCTTCAAAAATTAGTCTTTAGGAAAAAATTATGCTCAGCATCGGCTCTGGGTTTTACGTTGAAAATCAACCAGCTTCGAGTAGAACGGAATTATTTTGAAATTTCCGAGAAGAAATAATTTAAGATTTCTAAGGAATTAATTTAGAGAAATTTAGCTCCAATACTATAAAATTCTTAAAAAATAAGTTTTTAGGAAAAATGGTGTTCAGTCTCGACTCTGGGTGCGACATGGAAAACTGACCAGCTTCAAGTAGTGAAGCCATTATTTTGAAATTTTTGAGAAGAAATAATTTAAGATTTCTGAGCAATTAATTTTGAGAAATAGCTTCCATACTGTGAAAATCTTCAAAAATTAGTCCTCAGGAAAATTGGTGTTCAGTCTCGACTCTGGGTGTCACGTTGGAAATCGACCAGCTTCGAGTAGTAAAGGAGTCATTTTTTGAAATTTTTGAGAAGAAATAATTTAAGATTTCTGAGCAATTAATTTTGAGAAACTTAGCTCCCATTAAAAAATTTAAAAAAATTAGTCTTTAGGAAAAATAGTGCTCAGATCGAACAGACTTGTGTAGTGAGGGAGTTATTTTAAAATTTCTGAGTAGAAAACAACTGAGCAATTATCTTTGAGAAATTTAGTTCTGTTTTGCTAAAAAAAAACGATGCTTAATCTTCAAATTTTAGCTTTCAGGAAAAATGGTCTCGATTCTGGGTGTCATGTTGAAAATCTGTGCAGTGAAGGAGTTTTTAGAAATTTCTGAGAGTAAACAACTTAACATTTTTCGGAAATTAATTTTGAGAAATGTAGCTCCCTCTTTCGCTCAAAACGGCTGTAATACATCTTCCAAAAAAAAAAAAAAAGGTCATCATTGGTAAACAAAAATTGCAAATTTGTTTGGTTTAGTAATGCTTTACTGCATTACTTAAGTTCCTGTGTTCTTTCTGTCTCCTGTTCTACTTTATTTTTATAAGTAAAAGATGGGTTTCTGGCCGAAATTCAATAATGTATGTTTTTGACACAAAAAAGTCTTGCCCATGAATGTCATTAGATGGTATTATGTAAAATTGGGCATTACAAAAAAAAATGCGATTTGAAAAGTTTCTTTCTCAATGAATAGGTAGGCGTCAGTATATAAGGGGCTTCAACGCGAATCGACTCCGAGTATTGACTCAGCAAACATTGTTTTAACTTTATTGAAACTTGCAATATGATTGTATAAAGAGTGCTGTAGCAAGAGCCCTCTAGCAACGCGTCGGAACAGAAATCGATACTTAGAGCATGACATGGCAAAAAACTGTCCTAAAATACTCGCGCGGATATGTGTCGCACCCCACTGAGCTTCTTGACTCTTTTATTTTTGGTCGGTGCCGTGTTAATGACCTTCACTATATTTTCCCTTAAACCCCGTTCTATAAGAAGACGAAGGGTACTCACCGGGACTCCCTAGAAAAACCGACGAATACAAGACGCCTCGACGAGCTGCATCCGTCGCTGCTCGAGCGTCGGGCGGAGAAGACCATTCTCGTCTTGAACACCATTTACCTGAAAAGAAGACGACATATTACGCATAAGAATATTAATTGTTTAATGTAAAATATCTTAAAAATTTAAATCGTTATTTTCTAACATTGTTCTCATAATAACATCCCCCCCCCCCCTCGGGCGGGAAAGTAAATACCACGGGGCTCACTACAGTTGAATAATTCAAGGTAGAAGGTACATAATACTTTGTGCAATTTTCTTAAAATCCTTTATGGGCGGACCGGTTTCGACTAAAAGGGCGGCATCATCGCCCAAAAATCTATTGATGAGTTGTGGCCGGTATTATTAGTTGTCGACATAGGTTATGTAAAGAAATAAATTAACATTTACTCGTCAAAAGCGAGGAAGTGAATGATCACTGTTTGCTACCGTGCACACGGCAGTTGACTTTTGATTTGATAATGTCTGCCGCAGAGGTAGACGAAACGTCAGGAAGAAATTCCATTGGACAACGGCATCGAAGCCCGGAAAAATTTTTATATTATATTTTGACGGGCCTCTTATTGAAGTTTTCCTTAGAACCAAAATATATGTATACTTACATGTAGCAAAACTATAATCAGTTCCAAGGGCTTAAACCAAAAAGTTCTATGCATCTCTCATTTTAAGACTGTCTTCTTCATAAGAGTCTCTCTGTCCCACTCATTACTACTTGAAAATTGTTTCGAAAACTTTTTTTCACTAAATATTTCACTGTAATTTTTGGCTTTATCAAAAGAGCTGAAACCAACTATCCTGAACTAATCTAAATTAACTAGATATAACTTGTTCTAACAGTTATATAAAGTAGGCCCTTATGGGCCCGCCTTTCACCCTAATGCAACAAATAATCTATGCATCTCTCTCTTAAGCAATATTTTCTCCATAAGGCTTTCTTTATCCCACTTATTATTACTTAAAAACGGTTTCAAAATTTTTTTTTCCTGCTAGATATTTCACTGTAATTTTTGGCTTTTTCAAAATAGCTGAAAGCAACTAACTTGAATTACTAGTTATAATTTGTTCTAACAATTAAGTATAAAGGTGGCCATTTACGGGCCCACCTTTCGCGCTAATGCGAAAAAGAATCTGTGCATTTCTCTTTTAAACACTGTTTTCTCCATAAGTCTTTCTCTATTCCACTCATTGTTACTTAAAGATGATGTCAAAAACTTTTTTCTTCCGAGATATTTCACTGTAATTTTTGGCTTTTTTAAAAGAGCTGAAAGCAACTAACCTGAACTAACCTAAATTAGCTAGATATAACTTGTCCCAAAATTACATAAAAGCGGGCCCTTACGGCCACTTATACTTTCGCACTAATTGCAAGAAAAAGATCTATGCATCTCTCTTTTGTACGCCGTCTTCAAACACAGTCAACAAAACAGCTGGATCCAACTAACCTGAAATAACCTAAATTAATTAGATATAACTTGTCCCAACAATTATATAAAAGCGGACCCGCAAGGGCCCGCCTTTTCATACTTTTGCACCAATGCAAAAAAAGATCTATGCATCTCTCTTTTATACGCTGTCTTCTCTATAAGTGTCTCTCTGTCCCACTCATTGCTACCTAAAATTTGTTTCGAACATTTTTTTTCTCGCTACATATTTTACTCTTATACGTTGTCTTCTCTATAAGTGTGTCTCTGTCCCACTCATTGCTACTTAAAATTTGTTTCGAACATTTTTTTTTCGCTACATATTTCACTCTTATACGTTGTCTTCTCTATAAGTGTGTCTCTCTGTCCCAGTCATTGCTACTTAAAAATTGTTTCGAACATTTTTTTTTCTCGCTAGATATTTCACTGTAGTTTTTGGATTTATCAAAAGAGCTAAAACTAACTAACCTAAATTAATTAGATATAACTTGTCCCAATAATTATATAAAAGCGGGCCCACCTTTTTATGCTTTCGCACCAATGCAAAAAAAAGGTCTATGCATCTCTCTTTTGTACGCCGTCTTCTCCATAAGTGTTTCTCTGTCCCACTCATTGCTACTTAAAAATTGTTTCGAATATTTTTTTTTCTCGCTAGATATTTCACTGTAGTTCTTGGCTTTATCAAAAGAGCTGAAACCAACTAACTTAACCTAAATTAACAATATATAACTTGTTCTAACAATTATATAAAAGCGGGCCCATACGGGCCCGCCTTTTTTTACTTTCGCACCATTGCACGAAAAAGATCTATGCATCTCTCTTTTAAACGCTGTCTTCTCTGTAAGTGCCTCTCTGTCCCACTCATTGCAATTTAAAAATTGTTCCGAACATTTTTTTTTCTCGCTAGATATTTTACTGTAGTTTTTGGCTTTATAACAACTAACCTAAATTAGCTAGATATAACTTGTCCCAACAATTATATAAAAGCGGGCCTGAAGGGCCCGCCTGTGCAAAAAATGCAAAAAAAAGATCTATGCATCTCTCTTTTATACGCTGTCTTCTCCATAAGTGTGTCTCTGTCCCACTCATTACTACTCAAAAATTTCAAAAAGTTTTTTTTCTCGCTAGATATTTCACTGTAATTTTTGGCATTATCAAAGGAGATGAAACCAACTAGCCTGAACTAACTTAAATTAACAAAATATAACTTGTTCTAACAATTATTTAAAAGCGAACCCGCCTTTTTATACTCGCACAATGCAAAAAAAAGATCTGCATCTCTCTTTTAAATGCTCTCTTTTCCCTAAGTCTTTCTCTGTCCCACTCATTATTAATTAAAAACGGTTTCGAAAACTTTTTTTCATGCGAGATATTTCACTGTAATTTTTGGATTTATCACAAAACTTACTTGAACTAACCTAAATTAAATTTTGACATTTAGGCACGGCCGAAATCGATTTGCACCCAGGTGGCCCCTAGTTTAGTATCGCCCCTGGTTGTCATTAGCAATAGGCTTAAAGGAAATATTGCCAAAGCCATTTTCTAAAAACTCAATTTTTCGACCGATATTCATCTCGAAAAAGAAATTATGCCGTAATGTATAATAAAAAAAAAACATGTTTTTGGGTCAAAGATCACTTCACTAAAAATGGAGGATATCTCTAGTGCCGCAAAATTTACTAAATACATCGTATTGTTATCTGCATGTAGACAATAATCATTTTCCTTGAGATGGTTGTGTAAAAAAACTAAACTGCCTATTGCCGTAATTCGCATTCAACCGTAAAGGCATTCCATTCGAGTCAGGCTCCTAGATCCGATAACAAGATAATCCGACGGATGCTGGCTGGTTGCTGATGGTGAGAATGGCGGTATTCCTTCGAAACGTGGGCCAAAAAAAACGCAAAAAGAAAAAAGCCAGGATAAACACTTTCAACATTATATTAGTGAAAGAAATATCAAATAAACATGTCGGTAGACAAATACACACGCATATACGAACACATGTGCATACCCCTGTAGTGCTACTCTCATATAAAAACATTGACCACGAGTGTGGTGCATCAGTTTCTCTACATAGTAAACAAAGCTTCTGTCACTCGTTCGCTGGCTGGTGAGAAGATATTGTTGTGATAAGAGGGTTAAATAAAGCTAATCCGAAAGTTCGTAAAATTGAAGTTTACGTGTCGAATTATAAATGAGCCGTTAAGGCGCTAACATGTCTGTTAGAGGGACGTTATCATATTCTTATATACAGTTGCTGGGGAAATATATACCTAATGGCCGTATTAGCGTAATGAGTGGTCGAGGAAAACAAAAATGAAGTATTGATTTGTTGTGAAAAGTAGTTGGGGCCGCTTGTAAATAGAAGCAAAAGGATACGGAAGCGAACGACACTGACAAGGCATTTGCTGTACGCGAAAGGTAATCGATGATAAACAGATGACGGACCAGGTTTAGTCAATAACGCCGTTTCTGGCCTGCTACAGTTCGCCTGCAGACGGCAGTAATAAAAGGGGGGTCCGTTGCTCCACTTTCATTACCACGGGATTACAACTAGTCCCAGTCTACGGGTGGTCACTAAACGAGATATTACAGCTTTAATAATAACTTCTTTAGGCGCCTCATTTCGGTAACAATGAAGCAGTAGCTAATATTTTTGCTGACTAATCTCGTGATTTAAATGAAACCGACTTTACAATGGTATATTGTTACAATAACAACCGCTCAATATAAATAATGTACAATTTTATAATCTCGTTATTAACGATAATAATATCTTTATAACCGCAATGGCAAGTGGAGGTAATTTCCATTTTGACATTTTGTAAATGATCGCGCGATAGTGTTGGTTATTTAGATAAAATTGCTGACGAATAAAACACATAATGCCGATTAGCTGGGGGCTCTTGATGTTTTCTGATGCCATATCGAACGCTCTGACAACGTTAAATACTCAGTCTCTGATCTTCGTGAGAATAAAATGTGTATATAAGAGAGAGGCAGTGATTAGTCGATTGATGCGTGCAGCCAATATAGAATTTGTCAGGATTTCTGATGTCACATCGAATGCCTGGACAACGTTAAACACTTACAAAACTCAGATTTTGCATCTGAAGATGACATCTAGACTTCTAAGCATGAGAATAAGATGTGTGAGTGGGACAGTGATTAGTTGTTTGCTGCGTACAGCCAATTAAGAATTTCCTAGATGATGGAATCAATTTTACTTGTAAAGGTTCTGATATTATCAGAACATGTGAAACTATTTGAAAACTTCACTGGTCAGAGATGAATCGTTAAATAAAAGGTTTCCACACTGTTAAAAAAATGAAGTAACTACATCTAAAGCAATCAAGAACTGGTTCTTTCTTTGCGCTGACTTTAAACTCTGATGAAGGGCATGATTTCATAACTTTTAAAACTCCGTCTCTGAGTCATATTAAACATCTAAAGACAAAGACTTTTAAGGATGAAAAAATAAGATGTGTGAGTGAGACAATAATAGGATAAATGCTGCGTGCAGCCAATAAAGAATTTGCTTGATGATGGAATTACCGAGGATTTCTGATGTCACACAAGGCCTCAACAACGTTAAACACTTACAAAACTCAGAAGTCTCTCTGGTCAGGATTGGATGAAAAGTTGCCACACTATATGCCACACATCTATACTAATCAAGAAATGTTTCTTTTCTTTTTTGGCTGACTTTAAACTCTGATGAAGGGTACGATTTCATAAAAAATGGGAGAGTACAAGGACACGGTCAGGAATATGTAGTCAAAACAAGGAAATCTACCGTAAACCCGGAACCTTGTGGCTTCTTGGGAGAAGCCGGCAGTGCCTGGGAGACCTTATAGGAATCCTCACTGGCCACTCTGTGACTAAACAGACACATGTATCTCCTAGGAATGGGGGACAGTCCATTCTGCACCCACTGTGGAGCAGGGAAAGAGTCGTCATACCGCTTTCTGGGAGTGTGCTATAGGTAGGCGCGACTGCGCCACAGGGCCATCTATTCCAGCTAAAGGCTTTCGCAATAGCCTTTTCAATTACTCACTCATTTTTGTTTTGAACCTCTGTTACTTGCTTAGGTAGTGATCAAATGGGTTTTAAGGCATATCTTTAGGCATTTTATAAAGAAAAATATCCAAATAACGTAATCGACCATCCTCTTCTCAAGAGAAAAATTCCATCCAAGTTAAAACTAGGTTCTTGGCAACTGTGACCAAAGCGTTGATCACCAAGATCACTCTCCAATGAAAAAAATGCAGTGGTAAGGCAATGTTCGAATGACTTGTGAGAATTTCCATGTTATCCATTTATTCTCTGAATTCCATTACATCTCTGAATGGTCCCATAAAGAGTGATATCAAAGCTAAGAAGAACATCTTAGTTCTAGTAGCATTAAGGGAAATTTTTGCAGTTTTGATAACACTATCCGTAAAACCTTTTTTGAGCCCATCATCTATGTTAAGCGTTTTGAAATCTCATACATACTATCTCCAAGAAAAATTACACATTTTTGAAGTTCCAGAATCATTGAAAAAGCGTTTTCTGGCTTTTTATCTTGAACTGATTATTGATAGTTGGAAGAATTTTAGCAGGATGGTACTATTTATGCGTTGACTGTGGTGTACCACTGTCGAGTCTGTTTTACCTATTGGCTAAATAAGAGTACCATCATTCCCATTAGAACATTTCATTCATAAAGAGATGTCAACTTTTGTGAATAGATACTATTTCAAAATATTTATCATACACAAAGAAATTAAATTATCATAAAGAAATATAGAACTTTGAAGGCTCATTTTAAAAGACTGCAAAGACATAGTGGTGAGCATTGACAGACTAAATCCACTATTTCTGCTCACTGAGCCAGAAAACGATATTGTTAAACTAAACCTAAAAAGAAAGTATTTTTGTATTTTATTAATTTATCTGAAAGAGGGAGTATCTGCGGCGTTCACTCACCTTTCATAGTTTTCACTCACCTCTTTAGTTTCCTTACTCTTACTCTAGTTTCCCTACTATTTTTCCTACTTTGTGTCTTTATTTTATTGTGCGTTTTTAAGAAGTAAATTATCAAAGTATAGGTAATAAATCAATCAAAAAAGACTAAGAACGCGACAATATTATTTTTCTTAAAAGTAAAACCAAAGAAGCTTCTAAAGAAAAATAATTTATAGTATACCCGCAGATTTATTAAAAATAAAATATTTTTGTTCTGGATTCATTAACCGCACAGGATTCCTTAACAGGTCGCTCGTTTTCTATAGGAAGCGATAGCTGCAGGCCAATTTTTTTCAGGTTAGTTCAGGTTAGCTTTCCATTCCAGTAAACCAAAGAGATTTTAACCGGTTTTTAAAGTTCCTGGATGCACAGGTGATATATATAATTTTGTACCAAGTCAGTGTCAAACTGATAAGAGAAATTAAAGTAAAACTACATAAAACCGTCATAATCACATGCTTTCAACTTATTAGTTAGAATCCTGTCAAACAATTTTTTTTCAAATCACTTAATACTTAAACTTAAATAATAAATAATTCAAATTTTTTGACCAATTTACGGTTTTCATAACATAACCAACAATATTAACACTGTTCAAAAATTATACATTGGTCAGCGTTCCATGGCCAACTGCTTAGAAAAACTTACTGAAAAGCTTTATAAACATATAATAAACGGCTCCATGGGGTCCGCAACCCTATATACAAGCTCTATAGACGCGTCCGGCTTACTGGAGGTACAGAACATTCAATTATTATTTGCAAAGTAGCAGGCTCCAAAAAAATTTCTATGTAGAAGTTAGTTATTATAATACAGGATGTCAAAGAAATTATGTCACATCGTTTGTTGTCACAAGTTGTTCTCCTACTAAACCATCAACAGTGTTTCGACTAGCTGGAATAGGTCACAATTTCGGTTTAGCAGAATCAAACGTTGCAGTTTTTTAATTTTTCAAAATTTTCTTTGATGTAGATATATTATGAAATTAGTATTTTATCCATTCCATCGTTTTCATAGTAAACATTGCTAATAGTGAACTAACAAATGCAAAAAAATTAAAAAAAAAAACCTTTTTTTTTCAAACTGGACCAAACAGCAACAAAAACTAAAATCACCTTATAACTCAATAACCACTAATTATCTATTAGTTTACTTATGAATGAAATATAATTTGTCGCTTTTGTTCTATATTTAAATGCCTCTTCAAGCAACAAGAACAACACTCAGATCGAACGATTTGATGTCAGGCAAAGTATAGAGTACAAATTTGAATATTTTAATGCAAATGTTCAAAAATTAGCCATGTCACTGAGAAATGACTCTAATATACGTGATTTACAAGAATAATCTTGATACTACGAAAGAAATCGACAGTCATGCAATGTTTTAACATGCATATTCATAATGGCTTTAATAGATACATCTAGAGATAGTAGATCGACTGACATAGCAACCGAAATTCCAAGTGTATAAAAGTAGGTAAAATAATCTCGAAAGTAGTTAGTTTCATGAACAAGAAGCTTTCTCAAAATAATCAACATGCGTAGATGCTCTTTTGACTTCCACCGCTGGTTTTAATTTATTGTAATGAGATAATGCAACTTAACATACATGGTAATTATTGTTATTCTGCATTTTAATTAGGAACTAGAACTCGATTGCTTCGTATCGTAACCGAATTAAAAATGATAATTTAGAAACCTTTAACGATGGTTTATTTGATTACTTTGTTTCAACACGATAATGACCATTTCCAGTTGGGTTAATTAATGGCGGTTTTTCTGTTGCGGCGAAGATAATTTTAACAATTACATAGTGGTTAGGTTTTTATGTTAATTGTTTTTTTTTGCGACCCCCATGGGCGTAATAAGAGGCGTCATCGACGAATTATCATGTATAGTTGAGGTCTAAATGTAAGAAAAAAGTAATAACATAGTAAAGCCGAGCTCAAGAACTTTTCAAACTACTTGACTTGACTTGACATTCACTGCCTTAAACTTGATTTGAGCTTGACTTGAAATCATGTCAAACGAATCCCTAATAATGAAATTTTTATAATCTTGGATTTTAGGTGATTGATCTTCCATATAGTTATTTTTATTCCTAACTTTGAAACCTCCATAAAGATGACTTTCTGTCTTTTCAGTTTGGAAAGTTTTCGAGTACATTTTTGTGGTTGTGTCCCAATCCGCCATATTATCACATATCGGGAGTCCAGCACAACCCTGGACATAAGAGATTAACATGGGAAATCGGTTTTTATTTTTTTGCGCCTGTACGGTTGAATTGATTGAAAAACTTTTAAGAGTAAAGTTGTAGAGCGTACGATCAGCTATCATCCTGTAATTATTTCAATACCCCAGTTTTGGCCGTTTTTTAGAAAAAGGCCTCGAAAATTGCAAAAATTTGAATTTGGCGCGTTACCCCCGCCATGATAAAATGAAATTTTCACTGCATAATCACGTTAATTACTTTATGATAGTCTCTCAAAATATAGCTCTGACATACAAAATTATTATGTTGGCGATACTGCACATGCATGGCAGGGATGACGCGCCAATCAGAAAAACAGCCAAAACTGAGGTATTGAAAAAATTACAGTATGATAGCTGAACATAAGCTCTACAACTTTACTCTTAACAGTTTTTCAATCAAATTAACAGTACAGCCGCAAAAAAATAAAAACCCCTGTTAATCTCCTATGTCCAGGGTTCTGCTGGACACCCGGTATATGCAGCCAAAACATTTAATTTTTTGGGTACTATATGTGCAGTTATGGCAGTTATGTGAAAAGCAAATATAGAAAACATAAAGTGGGGTTTTGTGTCGCTAATGTTACAAAATATCAGTAATTGTAGTTCCTGTAGCATTTGCCCCTGTTTAAAGGAGAAAAGAAGAACACGTCGGATTCACCTGACAAAGTTATATAATCAACGACATATAGCGGTAAGAAAAATACGCTTTCAGTGCTTTTGTGTTGCAGCATCAATGATAGATTACAGCCTGCTAATTAAATTTCATTTAACCCGTCCTGCTGCGTGACAGTCCCGTTCAAATTTTTAACACGTATCAATGCATTGTGCGTCCCTGCGGCTTGTTCGAAAAGAAAATGATAACATACCAAACGCCATCATAGCAGTTTCTCGAAACAATTAAATACATACCGAAAATAATAAAACGCTCTTTGCGCACCCCTAGTGCATTCCCAGTTTTTCCGTTAACATTCCTCTATACGCACCAGGACTGTGCTAATTGAAAAGGGCCCAGCAGCAGCGGCAGGGGAAACGCAGGAGGGCGGTGGAAAGCGGGGGAGAGAGAGATTGCGTTCTTATGTCTTGTAACGACAGGTTGTCGGAATTAAAGGGTGGAATTTTGATTTACGAATAGAATCGACAGCAGATGCACGCGTAGCAGCGTGGAGAGCCAACCAATGGGCGTCCAGACTAGAGACGCCTGCCTTTCCGACAACTGTACGGCGTCGCGATGAGATTTCGCAGTCCCCCCGAATTCTTTTATTCTCGTTCTTTTTGTAATTGCGAAAGTTCAATTTTGCTTGCATGCTTCAAATTCTTCACGGAATGTTTGCCTTTTTGCATCAGTAAAACGATCGCGAATTATTCATAAATTACAGCCAAACTTAATAAAAAAATCAATTTAGGTACCACCAGAATTAAACAACGATTAATAGAAACTGTTCAAAAATTATACAACGAACTATATAGCCAACTGTTTGGAAAAAATTAATAAAACGCTTTATAAACAGCCCCATGGGTTCCGCATACAGGCCCTATAGAGGCGTACGGATTGCTGGAGGTATGCGACTTTCAAATATTAATTGCTGAGCAGCAGGCTCTAAAAAAGATTTCTATGTAGGAATTAGTTATAATACAAATTGTCAATTAAATATTAGGTCACATTATATGTAGAAACATATGTTCTATCTTACTTCAATTCGACTTCTCAGGCGCCATTATACATAATAAATACAGGCAATAATAAATATTATGTTCTAACCAAATTTCAATGCCATGATGAAATTGTGTATAAGGAATGAGATTTGTTTCTGATTAGTACAGGTTTATACACCAGGTACAAAACGTGAACGAGATAGACCATCTTGACCGTCAAAACAACAGCTCCTCTACAAAAAAAAGCGAGACGTAAAAGTGAAATATGATATCTCTGTTCAGCTTGAGATCATGAACGTAAAGGTCACGGGTTCTCTTGCCGGGGTCCTAATTGTTCAACCTTTGTATAAAAATGTCGGTTTACGTGGCATAAAGTGCCTACATCTGACCTCTTAGCATGTGAATTACAATAAATCATTTCGGCTGATAGCATCACTTGATGCTTGGTACTAGTCGAAGCACACTTTAAGCAAATGATTTAAACCGAACTCCCATCTAGTCCAAAGAAAATAATAAAAATTGGTGTCTCTATAAGGCTAACTAGGAAGTTCTGTGGTAGGTACCAGGCTACTATAGACTATAACCTGAAGGCCATTTATGAATAATAGGTGATTTAGAAGATATGATAGAATGATCGGGAGGTATCTATAAGAATTTTGCATTAGGAAACAATTGTCTGAAGACCGTAAGGCGATAGGTTTCTATCTGTATACGTTCGTCTATGTATATAAATTGAAAATAGTTTTTCATATTATTTTTCTGAAATTGCTGTTAAAATGATCAACTTTAAAAAAGGCATCACGTTGAACCTTGTCTCCAAAGTTGGTAGAATTGTTATGGTCATGGTTCTGTGTACCATATTATTATTCTCAATATTCTCAATTTCAATAAAGGCTTAGCAAGATGGGTTCACTCACAACACTAACGGTACACTCAGAATTGATGTGAATTCTTTTAATAACGCACCAAGTATACAGCCTTCTTAGCAGTTGATCAGGCAACATGATCAGGCTTCCGTAGATGATAAGGCAATTGTTTTCTGCTTCTGGAAACCCCACGAAATTGCAGCACCACACACTTTGAAGATATATCCAGTGAATGACTTTCTATCCATGGTATCATTTCACCATTATCCTGCATTTACGTACCCCTCAAAATTCAGATCTGATCCTTGGTGAGTTAGACTTACTCCTTGGTACTCTTCAAATAACGGAGTACACGTTTGGGTGCAACTCAATATTCATTAGTATGCTTCGTATTGTACTGACTAAGCAAAGACCCAGCGAACGCATTATCCAGTCTAGTTGTGGCACTGATACATTAATGAACTAATAAACTATTGGTATAGAACATCATCTATCACCATTAGATGACCATCCTGGTTGAATTTCACATTAAGTTCAAGTGAAGTCTCTACTGGCTTTGCATCCACCATACAAAACTTGGTAAGGATTGTCATCAAATAGTGAGTCTGATTTATTTTGATGACACAGTTCTTCTTATCTCTCTCTACTTTTATGCCCAACTGTGTGAAATCGGTCTTAAGTCCTTTATTTTGATGCAACTTTGTAGCCTCGATTTGAGTTAATCTGCCATTTGAAGGTCATTGAGCCATTTGGAGATGTGTTCCGAAGAAACTTGCCCTAAAACTGAAATAACGTCGTGTTGATGCGTGCAAAGAACTTTTGCGGTGATATCAAACGGAAGAAACGTCTTTCTGACAAGAATAGTGACTGGAGATGAATTGTGGGGGATCTATCATCGATCTAAAACCAAGAGAGTAAGCAAAGAATGGCGCGACTCCTCTTCACGGAAAACCAAAAGACTTCGTGCATAGCTCTCGGCAGAAAAGATATTATGCTGACGATTTTTAAACACAAAGGACGACTACATATCTACAATAATACCTCATACTCAGAACTACAAAAAAACCCCTCAAGGCTACCTTCAAAGCCAAAATGGTGGTCTTTGACTAAGGGTACTTGCTTAGAACATGATAACGCGCATTCATATACTGACCATTCAAGATTTAAAGTTGGGGTCTCTACCACATCGTCCATATTGGCCTGACCTTGCTCCAGGCAATTGCCATGTCTTTGTCCACTTAAAGAGGCATTAGGTGAAAAAACTCTCAAAGTGGTCTATTGAGTGGTTCGCACATGCCTAAACTGTGGGAAGAAAGTGCCTAGAAGGTAATTGAGACTATCGAAAAATAACACAATTAATGTTAATATTGGTTTAATAAATTTTGATTAACAAAGAGTTTTTATTTTACCCCTCCCCCCCTTTGGGTGACTCAATCAATTAAACTTTCAAGATTTCACTTGCTTTAGCTTCTTCAGAAATAGCACTAATAGTAGTTGTTCTTCAGATGTAACTTTCTCCGACCAATTGGAACCTTCAGAAGTTTTACTTTTACAAGGAATTGTTCCAACTGACACGAGTATTTCCTCAATTTCAATGGTTGAAAAAGTTCGACAGCGTTCCTCATATGGAAACCGATATTTTAAGGGATATTTTAGTGGTAACGCAAATCCTATAACTAAGGATAGGATGGTTAAGGGTGGTAAGGTGACGATTAATAAATGGAGTGGGTCACCACATGAATCCAACTTGGGACCGAGACCATCGATGGGGTAGGAGGGAATTCAGGTTGTGACAGCTGCGGAGGATTAAGGTAAGGTAGTACCAGTAAGGGACGCAGAATGTGTATAGAGTGTCGTGGAATGGGGAAGGGAACGATTGTAGAGAAAGTGGAAAGGATAAGGCATCTGATCGAGTAAATCGCGAAGATGCAGTGAAGATTTTGGGGAGAGTTGACATTTTATAACAGGCTTCTGAGTTTCATACCAGAGGCTCTGGTACTAATTTTTCTTGGTTGTATGGGGGATCATTCGAAAACGTATCTAGTACGCAGTGAAATGTCAAAAGAAAAGGATGAAAGAACAAAAGTCTATTTACTTTGATTATATCATTCTTTTCAATCAAAAATTCAATACCTTCCAGATGACGTTTTCTATTGAACACGGGATATATGGCATGTGTGGTCTCTTCTGTAACCGACTAAGTTGTGGGAAATTAAAAAGAGCATATTTGTGGGGGGAGTTGATGGCAAAAATAGAGAGAAGAATAAGGAAAAAAACGCGAGTATATAAATTAAGTAGTTATGATGAAGAGGGGGAAGGGAGGGAAAGTAGTTGAAAATAATGATACAGTATTTGCTGTGGAATGGTATGGAATAGAAGAGAAGTTGCCTGTGCGGCGAAAATTTTGGAGTTTCGATTGTGAGGGGGAGTTAAAGTTAATACAAATTTGAAAATATGGGGCCCCGGGGGGGGGGGGGGGGGGGTAAAAATAACTGTTATCACGTTAGAAGTATTTTGAAGGCGTAAATATGGAGTTACTGTTGGGTATTGAAAATATCAAAGAGTGAATGAATGTTAACAGTGCTTCTGAATTATAGGCAATTTAAAGAGGAAAGTTTGTGATATGTGGATTAGTAGTGCTATATGAAATTTAATGCTATGTGGATGAGTAAAAAGGGAGAGGGACTAAAGAGACCGCACCTGATAAGAGCAAAGGAGGCTAGGGGATAGACTAAGTTTTAATGAGAAAAGTTACGATAAAGATATGGCAGAAGAAGTTGGTGACAAGCAGCAGAGGAACAGAGGAATTTCAGAATTGTAACAAAACAGATTTAGAGCTTACCAAATGGTCAAGGTCCACAAATTTTGGGGAATGTTTTTGGGGAATGTTGTTTGATTAAATTTGGATCGAGGAAAGATGTGAATTGTGGAATGTCGGTTGTTGCGAAAACCTTCATCACATTAGATGGCAGTGTGACAAGGCAGGCAGGTTTATTTTTTTGGCTGTAATAACCTAGACAAATTGAATTGTAAGCTGTAGTCACCATATATGGTGGTAATAATATTGAGGTCGCTGTGCGAGGTGAACTAATGAAGAAGATAAGAATGTTGAAATAGATGGTTTATTGGAATTGCTCTCAATGTCTTTTCATAAGTTACCTTTTTCTAAAGAGCAAATGGCATCTAGAGCTCAAGCATTATTGAAGTTTGAACTTCAAAATTTAAATATTCGGCTAACACTGTTAATTGTATGACACCTAACATTGATGTGAGACCACAGCATCTATCATCATCATAACCAATAAATATAGTGTTTGGTTTCTTAAACTGGACGGCCGTAAGGGCGTATATTTGCGATTGGAATGTGTAGGGTTCAAATGGATTCATCAGGGTGACCAGAGGACGCAGCCGCGGTGACAGGAGAAGACGACTATCAGGATAACACGTATAATTAACACGAAACACGATCTACCATCATCTTTTTTTATTGATTTATTTCGTTTTTAAAATACATATATGTAATTATATGCCGTCTCAAATTATTATGGACTGGGGTGTGCCATGGAAAAGAGATGTTTTGGCCCTGTATAAATTTTTGACAATAATATTGAGTGAATTTGGCAAGTAAATGAGGTTACAAATTTGACAAATGTCTGAATTATTTGTAAAACGTTGGCAAATTAATCAAAAATTAAGTATCAATCATTCAAAATACTGAGCCTGCCATAAGTAGACAGTAAGTGCAGTAGAAAGAAGCAAAATCATGAAATGCGTCGGGGAGGTAAAAAAATCCAAGATTTTATAATTGATAATTAGTTCATGACTTTATAATTTTGGTACATAAAGCACCTCTTTCTTAAGAAGATATTTTCTCTACTCTTTCCATGGTGTATCGTTTACCGTAAATTGATATGTCGATGTTGTTCCTGATAATTATTTCATACATGTCTATTATTTCACTATTGGATTCTGAGGAGGAATCACTGCTAGCCAATTTTGAATCAGCCTGCTAATGTGAGAGTAAATGTAGAAATATTATCAAAAGGTGTTCCACTTGACTATTTTTCTCTACTCCGCCAAAATTAGATCGTTACTGTGTCTACAAAAAAATGTCCACAACTTGTCAAGAATACAGTGTTCTTGTTGTAGATATTCTTACAATGAACTCTTGCCATTTGTTTGTATGATTATATTGACAATGATAATGGAGTAAGTTTAGAACCTACTAACCATGATTTAGTAACTATTAAAGATAAGATGTTGGCCCTAGCCGTCTATTGTGTAGGAACAAAAATTTGTGGACAAAGTGGCGAAGGCAAAATTTCTCTCCTAGTTTTTAAATACTCAATTCAGGCTACTATACAACAAGCTAACATACCGCAATTGTCCAGATTTTCCCCTGTAGCGAATCCACACTGCCAAAGATTAAGTATCTATTGCAACAATGTTACACTACCTATGCAGAGTTTGGGATATATATAAACAAAGCTGAATGCAAAACATGAATTAAAAGCATCAGAAAATGATGCTTTTAAACCAAGGTGAGAACTAAGAAATATTTCTTGTCGTTTTAAATTTACCTGTTTAAGCTCACAAACGACTCTAAATTTAGCAAGAAAATTGTTTGACATTCCTGCACAAATGTGATAATAAGATTGCATGCAGGTATGGTTTGTGACTCATTGAACAAATTGGTATTGACACGACAAAACTCAGTATTAACAAACGCAGAGAATTACGGAACAAAAAAGGTGTTGCAGGCTGGGATAAACACAAAAGTCAGCAACAGCAGAGTACGCTTTCTCTGAAGGTCAAGATATACCTTTCATCCTTTTAACAAGATGGATTTCTTCAATCATCAATCGCATAGTTATTATCCGAGAGTAACAAGAAAAGCCGTTGATACCTTTAGGCACAAAGACATCTTTGACAGAAAAGAGAAAATTGCGGTCCAAAATTCAGAATGGATACTAGTTCTGCAAAAGCATAAGATAAAAAATTCATTGGACAACCACATCAAAGATCGGAAAACAATTTAGGAGGGCTGAATTTGTTCAAATGCCAATTCTGTTTGTATGTTGTTGTATATATATATTTTTTTTTGTTGGTTTTATGTTAAGCACCAAATTATGATGATGTTCTAGCGTATACATATGTCCTATTTTTTTGTTATTCACCACTTACTTAAATAAAAAAAATGTATTTACACCAGCTATTTATTATTGTTTCCTGATACCCAACTACCTAGTTTTATGATTAGACTCATAACATCTATGCTTATAACAAGCCTTTTATTTCATTTTGTATAATTTAATACTTCTTTTCATAACATTAATCTGGCAACATTTCATGAATGAACTAGACATTTGTCAAATTTGTAACCTCATTTACTTGCCAAATTCACTCAATGTCATTGTCAAAATGTTATACAGGGGAAAAACATCTGTTTTCCATGGCACACGCCAGTCCATAATAATTTGAGACGGCATATAGTAGTGTTTATCTTCAGTAAAGGATATACAGTAGTCCACTAACACGTACACTCACCATTTTTAATCGTAAAACTGTTTTTTTGGTGCTTCAGTTCAGAGAATGATTGAGTAAAGTGAAAAATTCCAACTTTTTTTGGCTTGTACCCAGTGCGTTGTAACCAGCTGCAGTTTTGGCAGGAAAACTTCGTGCAGTCTAAAGAGACTAAAGACACGCTAATTATGCCATAACCGAGAGGAACACCAAAGAATATCATCGATAACAGCTAGTGTCTTCTTGTTTCTTTTCCACTGCGTGAAAAAAGACACTCAGCATTCACCTACTTAGCTCTTCTTCAAATGTCATCTTCATCATCACACACTTCATTAATATATTATTTGCAAGTTTCCACGATTGAAGTTCGCGTCTTCAGCAGGAAAAAAATCATATGGTTCACTTACACCGCACTGATGATTGTAAATTGGGGTACTCGAATAACATTTTTTGAATCGAGCATTAAATTATGGTGTCTGACAATTGATGAAGATTAGCGGATGGACGAAATAAATTTTTATCGAACACCAACTTCTGACATCACACAGCCGTCGATGGCGTAGTCAATCAATTGACGTAGGTCATGTCGCCACAGTTTTCGAACTGACAATGTGGAACCGACTTGCCAGCCAATTACGAATCTCGTTCAAAAACATGTCCGCCAATTAATTAAAACCGCACTATCTGGGTCTGCACCGATTAATAATGGCGGTCGCAAGGCCACGTGCCTGCTGACACTCTCACGCGCAAAATGCGATGAATCATTACCGTTAAATCAAAGAATAACGCTACACTTCGCTAAACATTATTCCATAAATTTCAGCTGTCGTCTCCATCCATCCCAGCTCGTGCGTTATAGCTCTATAAAATATGATAAAACGTAGGTTATTTAAATGCTATACTTGTTGCGGTTGGTCAAAATTAGTTGAACGTTAACTATCTTCGTTATTGGACTATGCCGTTTAATTAGGCGATAGGTAAGCGAAATCAATCATGTTGCCAAGCACCCGACCTAATGACGTATGCGGTCTGGCAAACGTAACGGAACCACTCTTGTATATCTGCGTAATATATTAAACGAGGTATTGATGATGTATTACAGAAACCGCAACAGAAGTAAAAGCCCCTCCAAAAGGTAATTGCATTATTTTCCGATGTTCGGTGTTTTTACGAAGTGGTATCAGATGATCTGGAGCGCTAAATTTTATCGTGATGGCCATTTAGGAGATTGCAGGCAAGATGGCGGGGAAACGGCAGGAACGTACATTCGAACAAAGTAAAGCGTCGCGACGTTAAACAAGGCGTCTGATGCGCCGACGCCACCATATAATCTATTTCGCAGATGGCCCTCCTCTCAATTTTGATGGACATTTAAACGACCGCGCCCTCGTTTCCGGAAACAAATCGTATCTTTATCGCCACCTTTCTGCTTTTCGAATTATGTCGTGATGTTTTTGTCACACAACTATGTAAATAGGAACCGAAACGATGAAAATGAGCTGCACAACGCATATTCGAGCAGTCCAGCCCTTTTTTAGCTGCAGTTTTCTGCAGCAACATCATGATAAGACACATTATTGTATCACTTAGAGCATGCTCTATGGAAGGAGAAGTTTAAAAACGCATCTATCTTTTACTTGTATGAAAACAATAAACTAAAACTGATTGAGAGACGGGCATTTTCAAAAAGGCGAATATTACCAGGGAATGAAAATGCAATAGTTTGCTATACAGAAAATCATCGAGAATATACTATATAATATACGATATAGAGCCAACAAAAACTAACTTGAAAGAGGTAGAACTCGGATTTTTTAAATACCATACCAATGCAATATATGGTGTTCATTATAAAAATTGGCTGTGAAATGTCAAAAGAAAAAGATGGAGAAACTAAAGTCCATTTATTTAGATTATGTCATCTTTTTCTGTCAAAATTTCAAAGCCTGCTAGATAGTATATAGTTTCTTTATACAAATCTCTCACTGTTTTTGAGATCTGTGCCAACAGAACGCGTGAACTGAAGAAAAAAATCAGTTTAAGAAGATGTTAACTTTAAAGAGCCAAAACTCAGATATTTTAAATATAACACCCTGGTTGCATAATCGAGAAGCATGATTCATGACAATGATGTCCCTATATAGTTTTCTCATACTTATCTCTCACTGTTTTTGAGATTTAGAGCCAACAACATGAGAAAAAAATGCAGTTTAAGTAGTTTCTATATTTAAAGAGCAAAAGCTCAGATTTTTTAAATACAACATCCAACGTTTTATTGCATATTCAGAAAGCATAATTCATGACAATAATGTCCGTATAGTGTTTTCATGGAATTATTTCTCACTGTTTTTGAGATCTACAGCCAAGAAAATGGGAAAAAATGCAGTATAAGAAGTTTATAAATTTAAAGAATCAAAACTTAGATTTTTTAAATACAACATACAGCGTTTTATTGCATTTTGGAGAAACATGATTCATGACAGTGATGTCCGTTTATGTTTTTTTTATGCTCATCTGTTATTGTTTTTGACATCTGGAGCAAACAAGAGGAAGAAAATTTTAAAAAAATCAGTTGAAGTAGTTTCCATATTTAATAAGCCTCAGATTTTTATAAATACAAAATCTCGTGTTTCACTGCATCTCGTTTTGAGATCTAGAGCCAACAGGATGCAGAAAACTTAAAAAAAAGTGCAGTTGAAGTAGCATTTAAATTAAAAGAGTCATAACTTAAATTTTTTTAAATACAACATCTTGTATTTTATTGCAAATTTAAGAAGCATGATTCATGACAATGATGTCCGTATATGGTTTTCTTGAACTTATCTCTCACCATTTTTGAGATCTAGAGCCATCAAGATAAGCAAGATTAAAAAAAAAAGTGCAGTATAAAGTAGTTTCTAAATTTAAAGAGTAAAAAACTCAGATTTCTTTTAAATACAACATTGAGCGTTTTATTGCATATTCGAGAAGCATGATTCATGACAATGATGTCTGTATATGGTTTTCTTGTAGTTATCTCTCACCGTTTTTGAGATCTAGAGCCATCAAGATAAGGAAGATTAAAAAAAAGTGCAGTATAAAGTAGTTTCTAAATTTGAAGAGTCAAAACTCAGATTTTTTTAAATACAACATCCAGCGTTTTATTGCATATTCGAGAAGCATGATTCATAACAATGATGTCCGTTTATTTTTTTTATGCTTATCTCTCATTGTTTTTGAGATCTGAAGCAAACAAGAGAAACAAAATTTAAAAAAAATGCAGTTGAAGTAGTTGTTTCTAAATTTAAAGAGCCAAAAACTCAGTTTTTTTTTAAATCCATCTTGTATTTTAATGCATATTCGAGAAGTACGATTCATGACAATAATGTCCGTATATGGTTTTCTTATGCTTCTCTCTCATTGTTTTGAGCACTATCGCCATGATTTTCTTATATTTATCTTTCACTGTTTTTAACATCTAGAGCCAACAAGATGCGAAAAAAATCCAGTTCGAGTAATTTATAAATTTAAAGAGCCAAAACTCCGATTTTTTTAAATACAACATTATTGTATATTCGAGATGCATGATTCATGATAATGATGTCCAAATTTCGGAATAATTAAGAGAAAAAAATGCATTTTCAGAAGTTCTAAGTTTAAATCACTCACTGTTTTCAACAATATGGAAAAAAATGCATTTTAAGAAGTTTCTAAATTTAAAGAGGCAAAACTCAGATTTTTTTAAATACAATATTATTGCATATTCCAGATGCATGATAATAATGTCCAAATTTGGTTTTTTTTTATACACCTTTTTCACTGTTTTTGAGATTTAGAGCCAACAAGAAGAGAAAAAAAATGCAATTTCAAAAGTTCTAAATTTAAAGAGCCAAAACTCAGATTTTGTTATACAACATCCAGCGTTTTATTGCATATTCGAGAAGCATGATTCATTGACAATGATGTCCGTATATGGTTTTCTTGTATTTATCTCTCACTGTTTTTAAGATCTAGAGTCAACAAGATTTTGATGCGAAAAAAATCCAGTTCAAGTAATTTATAAATTTAAAAAGCCAAAACTCAGATTTTTTTAAACATAACATCTTGTGTTTTAATGCATATTCGACAAACATGACTCAGGACAATAATGTCCGTATATGATTTTCTTATGCTTATCTCTCACTGTTTTTGAGATCTAGAGCCAACAAGATGCGGAAAATAAAAAATGCATTAAAGTAATTTCTAAGTTTAAAGAGCCAAAACTCAGATTTTTTAAAATACATCTTGTGTTTAAATGCATATTCGAGAAGCATGATTCATGACAATAACGTCCTTGTAGTGTTTTCTTATATTTATCTCTCACTGTTGTTCAGATCTACAGCCAAGAAGATGGGAAAAAAATGCAGTATAAGGGCCAGTTCATGTAGTCAGTAGTTTCTAAGTTTAAAGAGTCAAAACTCGGTTTTTTTTTTAAATACAACATCCAGCGTTTTATTGCATATTGGAGAAGCATAATTCATGACAATGATGTCCGTTTAGGTTTTTTTTTTATGTTTATCTCTCATTGTTTTTGAGATATGGAGCAAACAAGTAGAAGAAAATTTAAAAAAAAATCAGTTGAAGTAGATTCTAAATTTAAACAGCTTCAGATTTTTATAAATACCAAATCTTGTGTTTTACTGCATATTCAAAAAGCATGATTCATGACAATGATGTCCGTATATGGTTTTCTTATCCTTACCTCTCATTGTTTTTGAGATTTAAAACCAACAAGAGAAACAAAATTTTAAAAAAATGCAGTTGAAGTAATTGTTTCTAAATTTAAAGAGCCAAAAACTCGGTTTTTTTTATACGACATCCAGCGTTTTATTGCATATTCGAGAAGCATGATTCATGACAATGATGTCCGTATATGGTTTTCTTGTATTTATCTCTCACTGTTTTTAAGATCTAGAGCCAACAAGATGCGAAGAAAATCCTGTTCGAGTAATTTATAAATTTAAAGAGCCAAAACTCGGACTTTTTTAAATACAACATCCAGCGTTTTATTGCATATTCGAGAAGTATGATTCATGACAATAATGTCCGTATATGGTTTTCTTTTGCTTATTTCTCATTGTTTTTGAGATCTAGAACTAACAAGAGGGAGAAAATTAAAAAAATTAAGTTGAAGGAGTTTCTAAACTTAAAGAGCCAAAACTCAGACTTTTTTAATACAACATCCAGCGTTTATTGCATATTCGAGAAGCATAATTCATGACAATGATGTCCGCATATGGTTTTCTTGTATTTATTTCTCACTGTTTTTAAGATCTAGAGCCAACAAGATGCGAAGGAAATCCTGCTCAAGTAATTAATAAATTTAAAGAGATAAAACTCAGATTTTTTTTTAATGCAACATCTTGTGTTTTATTGCATATTCGAGAAGCATGATTCATGACAATTATGTCCTTATATGGTTTTCTTTCATTGTTTTTGAGATCTAGAACCAACAAGAGGGAGAAAATAAAAAAAAATTAAGTTGAAGGAGTTTTTCAACTTAAAGAGTCAAAACTCAGATTTTTTAAATACATCTTGTGTTTTATTGCATATTTGAGAAGCATGATTCATGACAATGATATCCTTATTTGGTTTTCTTATACAATTCATTCACTGTTTTTGAGATCTAGAGCCAACAAGATGAAAAAAAATTCAGTTAAAGTAGTTCGTAATTTTAAAGAGCCAAAACTCAGATCCTTTAAATACAACACTTATTTCATATTAAAAAAACCTGATTCCTGCCAATAATGATCGCGCATGGTTTTCGTATACTAATATCTCACTGTTTTTTAAGGCCTAGAGTCAACAAAATGGAGAAAAGCAAAAAAAAAATGCATTTTAAGGAGTTAGTTAACTTCAAAAAGTCAAAATGCCTATTTTTAAATACAAAACTCTTTGAATTCTTGCTCTTTTTAAGAAGCATGATTCAAAGCAATCATATTTGTACGTGTTCGTTTACTAATTTCTCACCGTTTCAGAGATTTAAAGCCAACAAAACGGAGGATCCTAGATTTTAGTTTCAGTATTCGTTTCTTCAGTAATTCAAATAAGGATTTTGAAAAAGCTCAAGGGTATAGAGTGTCTTAATTTTAAATAAGCGTTCTAATGAATAGAAAAGTGATCACACAGGAATTTTGAGTGCTGTTCTCTCGTATTCAAAACATTTTTTTTTCACTTTTCAAATTTTGTTTTTTTAGCTATGGACGAAGAAAAATATTTTCCCGCACTAAAGGATCATCGATTAATTATTAAAATAATAGAAAAATGAGTGTGGATCCGATTTATTCAAATTCACTTCCCGTTGAGTGACCCTGACAATATCTTAACTCAGGACGCGCTCGTCTCGTTCACAGTGCAGCCTTTATGTATCATAAAACTTTACACTTATTAAATCACGTTACAATCATCATCGACAAACATTATACGTGTATTAGTGGATGTGAAAAAACTTTAATTGCCCATTGTATAAGAATCGATTTAAATCGAAGGAGCAATTTTCGAAAAAGTTGGCGATAAAAAGCCTTTGAATGTTGCAACTCGCGTTTGCACTTTAAAGAAACTGAGCGTATTTTTAATTTGCTAAAAGACGTATACAAATAGAGCAATTTTATTCAAGAAAGAAACGGTTGAGTTTGTGGAACGGACCATGCTGCGATTCAATGGCGGCCATAAATATGACGTGCGTATAGAGATGTCGGTGGGCTCGGGAGTTATTGCGCTCGCGATGGACTTTTTGCTATCCACTCTTTACTACAAACGGCCGCCAATAAGAAAGAACCCCGATTTGAGCGGTGATTTTCAAAATGTTTGCAAATGAGGTTCAAGAGTTGTGTAAAAACATGCTTAAAAATTTGAACTTTACATTAAGAAGACACACTTCGACATTGTTTTTGCACAAAATATTTTTTTCTACAATTAACAGTTTATAGGATGGATAAATAGACAATGTGAGTTAGCTGAACTCCTCTTTATGAGATAAGAAATAAACACAATCATATGGGCAATTCTATTTGTGCGACATGAACGCTCTAGCCATTTTTTTTTAAATGTCCCAAGAAAATTATATATAAGAATGTACAAAAAATAATAAGTTGTTACTCATAAACTCTGGAGTAATTACAATTAGTCATGGTGGGAGGTGAAAGAGGACATCAAGAAGAGGACAAAACATTTGGATTCACTCCAATCGGTCCAAGTTACAGGCTTGAGAATTAAGAAAAAAGTCGTAACACCCTTTGGATATTTTTGAAAAAATTTCAGAATTTTTTTTTGCTGTTCGGAAAGGATTGTTTGATGTCCCCTAAGAGCGTAACAAACACAATTCGAATTAAACTGACCTCTAACGAGGTTTTTTAAAAATGGTCCAAAAACGCGATCTAACTCACTTTGTCTAAAAATGCAAAGTTTAATGTTTTTGGAAAAAAAAGTATAGAACAAAATAAGGCAAAACCGATTCGAATGAACGGTAATATTTTATTTTTGTAGCACAATAAGTGAGATTTCACTCAAAATGCAAGTTTTGTGTTTTTGGAAAGAATCGGTCTAGGATTACGGCCAGAATCATTAACAAAAGCATGTAAAAATAAATATGTTGTAGTGTTTGAAAAGTACAGATTAAGATTATGCCTAAAATCAGGTGAAAAAGCGCCTAAAAATGCATATAATAAATTCTTGTAAATGTTCAGGTCACGATTAGGGCTAAAAATTGGTTAAAAATGACCTAAAGCGTCCAGAAAATCAAATTTGGAATTTTTGAAAAGTTTGTGATTTTTTGTTAAAGAGGAAGGAAATTTAGATTTTTTAGAAAAGTTTAGAGCTAAAATCGATTAAAAATGCAAATGTAAATCTTCTAGAAATATTCAGAATCGAATTACGGCTAAAATTGGATAAAAATAACTCACATTGTCTAAAAATGCAACTGTTTATGATTTTGGCAAAACTGATTTTCAGAATAAAATCAGAAAAAATTGATTTATATCTTCTGATTAGTCGTTTAGACTAAAATTATGTTTTGGACCAAAATAAGTGGAATTTAACTATAAACGCCTCAAAACAAAAACCTAGTGTTTTCGTAAAAGTCATCAGGTTAGTCAAAAAATGGTTGAAGGCGACTCAGAGCATGTAAAGTAAGTTTTTTGGAAAAATTATGTATTAGAACGAAAATCTTTTAAGATTTAAAGCTTCTAAATGCCAATTAAGAATTTTTGGAAAGCTGAATTAGAAATTGCGAGAAACTGAATTTAAGGACAAATACAGACAAAACTCACTCAAATCTTGGTTTACATTTTTTGGTAAAATTACATTTTTTGAATAAAATAAATTAAATTTTGTTCAAAATAGAAAGTGACATTTTTCAAAAAAATACATAGAGTAGGAATAAAGGAAAAATCAGTAAAAAATTATCAATTTTAGGGTGAAATCCGTCAAAATTGAATCATTTAAAAATCCACCTTAAAGTTTTTTGGGAAAACTCAGATTAGGAGTTAAGTTAAAATCGAATAAAAGACTTGAGCATAAAAAAGCCAAGTTGAAGTTTTTGAATAAGTTTAGGTTAGAATAGAATTAGTGCCAAACTTGGTACAAAAATGCAAATTTGGAGTGCTTAAAGAAATTCAGATTACAATTAGGACTAAAATGAATTAAAAATGACAGCACTCCTCGTCTAAAAATGCGAATTTTGCTGTATAAAGGTGAAAGAGGACATCAAGAAGAGGACCAAACAGCTGGATTCACTCCAATGGGGCCAGGCGTTCTCAACTTACAGCCGGTCAAAGTTGAGAATTGAGAAAAAAGCCGTAATACCCCCATTTTGAACATTTTCAAAAAAAAATCGGCATGATTTTTTTGCTGTTTTTGAACGGAATGGCACGTTTGCAGTCCCTTAAGAACGTAACAAACTCAATATGAATGAAATTAACCTCTAAAGATTTTTTTTTTAAAATGGTCCAAAAACGCGATTCTAAAAGTGCTTAAAAATCGACCTCCGAAGGGATCTATCTCTGGAAACATTGCACTCACGAAACTTCCGATGGTGGGAGGTGAAAGGGGACATCAAGAAGAGTACAAGACAGTTCTGGATTCACTCTAATCGATCGAGGTGTGCTCAAGTTATAGGCGGTCAAAATAATTGAGAAGTGAGAAACTAGTCGTAATACCTTTCCTCTCAAAGCGTCATCTTGCCATGTAGCCATTTAACATTTACCCATATGCAATAAACTATTGTTTTCATTAACTTCACGTGAACAAAGTCGATGCACGTACTTCGATGAACCAAACTAATTTCAAGCGATTTTTGTGTATTTCAGCAATAATTTCCAAGCGACTCCCTCTGCTTTTCCGTTCGACGCATTCGTGCAACGTAACTACCATTCGTGCTAATTTTCCGAAAATTATAGGCAATTTCCAATGCAATTAAAATGGTTGTTGCATATTTATTAACAAGCAACAAACAACGTCCTTTTCTAACAAAACGTTTCAAGTACCCTACCTAGACCCAGGATAAAAATAAATCTATCGTCAAATGGGAATTCTCCTTCTAGTTTTGATGGCAAAAAGACTAACATACCGTGGAAAATCAATAGCCCCTCTACGTCATAGGCAGCGACAAGGATGGGCCCAGAGCTCCGTTTTCCACACGGTTTTCCATTTTCTAACTTTGTGAAATATTGCTGTTCAGAAACGAATGAACGTTGTTGCCTGAACGAAGAAAATTTCCCTTTGTTTTGGGTGGATCGTGCGCGGATTAATATTGTTGTGTTTTTCTTCTTGGAGACGGAACAATCCCAATGATTTATTACGATTGTATAAGGGCGAAATTGCCTCGTTTTAATATGATACGGCGGAATTCTTTTGCGGAATTTCTGCTTGGGGGAACGATACTCTCGAAAATATCGTGGCCTTAGACCCGACATTTTAAGGTTCGGTTTTATTTAACTGTTACCATCGCAGCGTGAGACAAAACGTATAATCAACTTGAAACATAATAATATACACAACCTAGTTCTTTGTTTTATTTATAATCTCCGAAATTAAAATAATCTTATAGGTTATTCCGGAGCAGCGGGAGCGGCATATTGCGTGTATAAATTAAGCGTATTTCCAATTAAATAAACACTATTCCTATTCCTCTGGAATGGATTTCTTTTTGGACCAAATTTAGTGGTAACCACGTACGAAAAATATTTTTTTGCAAAAATTAGTTCAACATTCAACGTCCCCATTCGCGCATTTTTAATTTACATTCAAAGTCAGTCAAGGTTTCATTTGCAAGACTTATAAAAGAAATTCACAAACAAGAAGTAATTTTGAACAGAGATTTGTTGCCACCAGAGGAACCAAACGAGGTTCATTGGCATTTTGGCGTCGAAAAACATTAACTGTGGAGGTGGAACGCAGAAGATTTTGCACCTGAAGGAAAAGTTTCAAAAAAAGGCAAACTTTGCTAAAAGATATAAAGAAATCATGGAGTGAATATGAACAATAAGACTAACTGAAACGGAAGTTAGGACAGAGACTTCCACACATTTTCTAAGGGAAATAAACTACGGGTTGCACTAACATTTCTTGGCATGGCACTTTATGGGTTCAACAATCCAAGATGATCTCATCTGTATTGTTCTTCGTTTTAGACACGAGATGAATTTTCAATGTGGATTACAAGTGAGGAATAATATTGAAACACAAATACGACAGGGTGTGCCATAAAATCAGTAAGATAATAAACTTGTCAAATCAATACTAGACAATGTTACTACGTTTTCAGATTTTCTTGTTAATACTAAAAATTTTTCCTGTGCCCTGTCCTAAACACATTTTTTTTGTTTTAGCTCAGAAAATGTTTCTATTTTGTAAAATGAGGAACTGGCCGACAATAAACAATTCAAATAAGTAAAAAAAAAAACACGTTTTATTACAATCCACAAAGTGTAAAAGCAATGAAAAAAAAATCGAAATCCCCTTCAACACATTTTTTTCTCTTTTCTCCAATCAACGACAATGACAAGTAAGACAAATGACAGTACCACTCTAAGTCAATGAGTTAAAACTAATTTACCCTAGATGGCGTTGCTTTCTGGTGGTAAATAGAGTGCCTGTAATGAGAGTGTGGCCATAAGGACTTGTCCGGCATGTTTTTTCCAAGATTAACATTGTTCTTATGGGCGAAAGCCTTCAAATGATTTTTTTTTTCAGACAAACGATGAACTATAATTCTTCCTTCCTACTAATAGGTAAACGCTTTAATTCAAGATACATTATGAACAATTGAGAATTGTTGAAGAATTCACAAATTCCCACAACAACCCTTTTAAGTGACGAAAGTCCATTCCGACGAAACCGAAAAGGGTGGAGAAACAAAAGTCCATTTACTTTGATTATATCATCCTTTTCTGTCAAAATTTCATAGCCTGTTAGATCAAGTTTTATAATGAACACTCCGTATATATTAAAAGTTTAAGATGCCCGGCTTTTTGAATTTAACAGTAACCCAACCTATTGCCAAATTGCTCTTGAACATTTTGAATTATTTCAGGAGTTATCCGATACATTTATTGACGCATTTTCTGTTTTAACTCCGCCAGATTCGTCACGTCTGTTTGGTATACTTTACCTTTCAGGTCACTGTCTTCTCCATATGTCTTTCTCTATCCCACTCATTATTACTTAAAAACAGTTTCAAAAACTTTTTTTTCTTGTGATATATTTTACTATAATTTTTTGTTTTTTCAGCTGAAAGCAACTAACCTGAACTAACCTAAATTAACTAGATATAACTTGTTCTAACTATTAAATAAAGGTGGACCCTTACGTTCCCGCACTATGCAAAAAAAGTGCATGTGCAATGCATCTCTCTTTTAAACGCTGTCTTCTCCCTAAGTCTTTCGCTATCCCACTCATTATTACTTAAAACAGTTTCAAAAACTTTTTTTTTCTTCGGATATATTTTACTGTAATTTTTGGCTTTTTCACAACAGCTGAAAGAAACTAACCTGAACTAACCTAAATTAACAAGATATAACTTGTTCTAACTATTAAATAAAGGTGGACCCTTACGTTCCCACACTTTGCAAAAAAAGATCTATGCATCTCTCTTCGAAACACTGTCTTCTCCATAAGTCTTTGCCTATCCCACTCATTATTACTTAAAATAGTTTCAACACTTTTTTTTTCTGCTGAACAGCTGAAAGCCACTAACCTGAGATAACCTAAATTAACAAGATAGCTTTACAGTGTGGAGGAATTCCGTGTACACCGGTTCTAAAACGTCTTTTGTTTGCTATGGATGTGGCTCCTGTGTCTTTATATATTTTGTGTCAATTGGTCTAACGTCTCATAACTACTGTAGTATGTTTTAGTTTTACCTACTTTGTTATTTACTATTAATGTTTTTTTACTGACTTGCTACACATACATGTTTTGTATTTTGTGGTCAAACAAATAAACCTAAACCTAAACCTAAACCAAGATATAACTTGTTCTAACTATTATATAAAGGTGGACCCTTACGTTCCCGCATTATGAAAAAAAGCCTATGCATCTCTCTTTTAAACACTGTCTTCTCCATAAGTTTTCCTCTTTCCCACTCATTATTACTTAAAATAGTTTCAAAAACTTTTTTTTTCTTGGGATACATTTTACTGTAATTTTTGGCTTTTTTACAACAGCTGGAACCAACTAACCTGACCTAACCTAAATTAGAAAGATATAACTTGTTCTAATTATTATATAAAGGTGGACCCTTACGTTCCTGCACAATGCAAAAAGAGATCTATGCGTCTCTCTTTTAAACACTGTCTTCTCGATAAGTCTTTCTCTTTCCCACTCATTATTACTTAAAATAGTTTCAAAAACTTTTTTTTTCTTCGGTTATATTTTACTATAATTTTTTTACTGTAACAACAGCTGAAAGCAACTAACCTGAGGTAACCTAAATTAACAAGATATAACTTGTTCTAACTATTACATAAAAGTGGACCCTTACGTTCCCACACTATGAAAAAAAACATCTATGCATTTCTCTTTTAAACGTTGTCTTCTCCATAAGTCTTTCTCTTTCCCACTCATTATTACTTAAAATAGTTTCAAAAACTTTTTTTTTCTTCGGTTATATTTTACTGTAATTTTTGGCTTTTTCACAACAGCTGGAACCAACTAACCTGACCTGACCTAAATTAAAAAGATATAACTTGTTCTAACTATTATATAAAGGTGGACCCTTACGTTCCCGCACAATGCAAAAAGAGATCTATGCATCTCTCTTTTAAACACTGTCTTCTCCATAAGTCTTTCTCTTTCCCACTCATTATTACTTAAAATAGTTTCAAAAACTTTTTTTTTCTGCTGAACAGCTGAAAGCAACTAACCTTAGATAACCTAAATTAACAAGATATAACTTGTTGTAACTATTATATAAAGGTGGACCCTTACGTTCCCACATTATGAAAAAAAAAAGCCTATGCATCTCTCTTTTAAACACTGTCTTCTCCACAAGTCTTTCTTTATCCCACTAATTATTACTTAAAATAGTTTCAAAAACTTTTTTTTTCTTGGGATATATTTTACTGTAATTTTTGGCTTTTTCACAACAGCTGAAAGCAACTAACCTTAGATAACCTAAATTAACAAGATATAACTTGTTGTAACTATTATATAAAGGTGGACCCTTACGTTCCCGCATTATGAAAAAAAAAGCCTATGCATCTCTCTTTTAAACACTGTCTTCTCCATAAGTTTTTCTCTTTCCCACTCATTATTACTTAAAATAGTTTCAAAAACTTCTTTTTTCTTGGGATACATTTTACTGTAATTTTTGGCTTTTTCACAACAGCTGGAACCAACTAATTTGACCCAACCTAAATTAGAAAGATATAACTTGTTCTAACTATTATATAAAGGTGGACCCTTACGTTCCCACACTATGCAAAAAAAGATCTATGCATCTCTCTTTTAAACACTGTCTTCTCCACAAGTCTTTCTTTATCCCACTAATTATTACTTAAAATAGTTTCAAAAACTTTTTTTTTCTTGGGATATATTTTACTGTAATTTTTGGCTTTTTCACAACAGCTGAAAGAAACTAACCTGAACTAACCTAAATTAACAAGATATAACTTGTTCTAACTATTAAATAAAGGTGGACCCTTACGTTCCCACACTATGCAAAAAAAGATCTATGCATCTCTCTTTTAAACACTGTCTTCTTCATAAGTCTTTGTCTATCCCACTCATTATTACTTAAAATAGTTTCAAAAACTTTTTTTTTCTTGGGATATATTTTACTGTAATTTTTGGCTTTTTTACAACAGCTGAAAGAAACTAACCTGAGGTAACTTAAATTAACAAGATATAACTTGTTCTAACTATTATATAAAGGTGGACCCTTACGTTCCCGCACAATGCAAAAAGAGATCTATGCGTCTCTCTTTTAAACACTGTCTTCTCGATAAGTCTTTCTCTTTCCCACTCATTATTACTTAAAATAGTTTCAAAAACTTTTTTTTTCTGCTGAACAGCTGGAACCAACTAACCTGACCTAACCTAAATTAGAAAGATATAACTTGTTCTAACTATTATATAAAGGTGGACCCTTACGTTCCTGCACAATGCAAAAAGAGATCTATGCGTCTCTCTTTTAAACATTGTCTTCTCGATAAGTCTTTCTCTTTCCCACTCATTATTACTTAAAATAGTTTCAAAAACTTTTTTTTTCTTCGGTTATATTTTACTATAATTTTTTTACTGTAACAACAGCTGAAAGCAACTAACCTGAGGTAACTTAAATTAACAAGATATAACTTGTTCTAACTATTACATAAAGGTGGAGCCTTATGTTCCTACACTATGAAAAAAAATCTATGCATCTCTCTTTTAAACACTGTCTTCTCCATAAGTCTTACTCTATCCCACTCATTGCTACTTAAAAATTGTTTCGAAAACTTTTTTTTCTTGCGAGGTATTTCACTGTAATTTTTGACTTTATCAAAAGAACTGAAATCAAATAACCTGAATTAACCTAAATTAACAAGATATGATTTGTTTTAAGAGCCCGCCGTTTTATACTTTCGTACCAATGCAAAAAAAAATCTATGCATCTCCCTTTTAAACGCTGCCTTCTCTATAAGTGTCTCTCTGTTCCACTCATTACTACTTAAAAATTGATTAAAAAGCTTTTTTTTCTCCCTAAATATTTCACTGTAATTTTAGTTTTGTCAAAAGAGCTGAAAGCAACTAACTTAAACTAACCAGATATACATTCTAAAGTGTTTTCCGAGCTTTGAAGCTGTTGTCTAATGGAATTTCTTCCTGACATTTCGTCTACAGCTGCAGCAGACATTATCAAAGGCGATGAGGTAATGGGCGAAGTGATCTCTCGTGCTTCCCGACGTTGACTGATTCGACTGTGGTGAGCTTCGTGGTATTTATCCCCCCGCCGTTAGTGGAGGGACTGGGGTGGGGGTAGTGCGGAGGCGGGATTTGAAGTACGTCGTAGAATTCGCTTCCAATTTGTATTTAGAAACGTAATTTTCCCCTTCTTGTTGAAATTGTTGTCGTGTTTAAAGATCTCAATGGAGTCTTTCGTTAGGCGCGGATAGAAAGGCTGCGATTAATAAAGGACTTTTGTGTTTGTTCCAGCCTGCAACTATTCCTGTGTTCCGTAATCCTCGTGGTGACACTGCATTTTTGCATGTCCTTGTATTTTTCAGCTGCATGGAACTCGGTAAACCCCCAGATACCGATAGGACAACTGTGCGTCTTTGGCCGGTCTCAAGCTCTATTGTATTGTACGAGTGGGTTTAAAGATAGTTTTGACATTGTGGGTGTATAGTAGGCCGGTTCATCGGCGCTTTTCTTTATCTTCTCCCGTTGTTCCTTCCCGGCGCTCTACAGCGTCACCACTACTTACTACTTCAGTCTCTTCACTGCAGCACGACGGCGCGGCGGGGGAATAAATACCACGGAGCTCACCACAGTTGAATCAGTCAACGTCGGGAAGCAAAGGAGATTACTTCGCTCGTTGCCCCTTCGCTTGTGATGATGTTTGCTGCAACTGTAGACATGAGGAATAAATTCCATTGGACCACGGCTTCCATGCCCGGAAAATACCTGGTCTAGGAGGAGAAGTAGCTACTCCCGGTCCAGCAACGGGGGTACTTCCTGTCCTAGACGAACAATGTGACACTATCAAGATTTTAAAAAGACAATAATGTCATTACTACATATGTGGTTGAAAATAAAAAATTATTATATCTCCTTCACATTTACGATTAGTTTACTTTGGCACTTAAGAATAATTAGTAATTAGTCCATATAATTTTTGCGAAACCAAAATATTGAAGGTGCACTTCTTTCACAACTCATGTTTTTGAGTTCCATGGTTTGATGAAAGACAGTTTTACACAGACAAGTAACTGGCATCAAAAAGTAGTAACATAATTTTAGTCATAAAAACTACTTTTTAGCAGTGAAAGTTCTGTCAAAATGTAATCGATTTCGGTAAGTTAAAAAAGCCGAACAGTGGCGAAATAAGTGTGACACTTTCGTCATAGATTGGCTTTTTGGCAGCTTTTTTAATAAAATGTTAGCAAAAATATTTGAGTAACTTATCTTGCATAGTGATATCGGTTAATAACTTTTTGAATCATTCGAGTACCACCTAACATTGCGGGCTAGACCTCATACTACTAGCATCCAACTTATTATCATATCATGGAATATTTGAATATATTTAGCATAAGAAGTAATATATTTTAAACCCATTACTGGAATTAATTTCGTCCCGAGCTGAGCAATCCCCATAAATTAAGAAACAATTTCACTGAATTAGAACGTCTGGCAGAAATAATAATTATGTCTATTTTTCAATGAACGTCATGCAATGCACCTGTTAACCGTACCACATCCTTTGGGATTTCAATCGTATCCTGGCCCGGCTCCCCCTAATGTATACATCCAAAGCTGTCTCTTAAGCAGATTTTAATAGTCTCCCAAAACAATGACGTGCACCCCGAGTTATTATAATCACTAGGCGCGGTGCCCTAATAAATATTTTTTGGCCCAGCGAAAAGACGGAGTAATAGGGGGTGGATGGGTCATTAATATTTGTGGATACGCCACATGGGTCCTAAATAAAACGATAAGGATTTTTAACCCGCCGGTGTCAACTGGGAGGGCACCAGCCGACTAACAATTTAAGGTTTTATAATTGTTTTAAGAATGTTCCAACACCATTCTTTTACTGAACTTTTTAACAGAAATTTTACTGCGAATTATATAGTATTTAGACAAGAAAATACTTGGCCACAATTAAAAAAAAAACAATTTTTTTTCAACTTTGGGCGACCGTGAGGTGGGGGGGGGGGAGGGGGTTCATTTTAGGAACTCATGTTTATAGGAAAAAAAATTTGACCCTACCTTTGTACTGAATTTTTTTTCTAAAATTTTTGAAATAATTATAATAATACACTTGCATGCAATATTAAATACTGATGCTCTCTTGACCTTTAGACTAAGTAAAAAAAAAACAAAGTAATCTAAAGATCTATCGTCTTGTTGTAGTGCTGTCATCTTATTATAATTAAAAACTACTCCGTGTACCGGAAAACACAATTATTTCTTGCATAAAACAAAACGGTTTTATAAAGGTAAAGGTCTCGAAATATCCGATTTTTAAATCTTTTGGATTTATGAAAGCTTTATAAAGGTCTTATTAACCCAAATTTTAAGATCAAATTTACTTCTTATTTTATGCAGTCCTTTTACAAAACTTATTGCACTTAAGAGTATTTGCTCTTAATAAATGGTTTTAAGGAATGCTCTTCGAAAATTATTTCTAAATCCACAAGTTTATATTGCGGCGAATGCTTCAAATATCTTGGACCGAACATATAAGAAATGAGAAAGTACTCCAAAGACTTGAACTAAAAGACCGGGAACCCTTCGCATATATAAAAGGAAGAAAAATTTTCCTAGCTGAGACAAATCCTACGTGGAGAACGGTATCATTTTCAACGCCTGATTCTTCAAGGCAAAATCGAAGGTGGAAAAAGGGGAATATGTAGAAAAAAATTATCCTGACTGCGAAACATGCGACAGTGAACCGGCATACAGAACTTTCAAGTTTAATTTTTGTTGTTAGTAAATATTCTGTATTTAGAATATTCTTCCTTCTAATCTATATAACAAGGTAGTCACGTGAAACAAAATATCATGTCTACATCATTTAGCGAACAGAAACTGCATTTGAAGAGCAATAATATCATGTTCTTACTATTATACCAAAATTATAGAGCAACATTGTTAGTTGGGCATGGCTGTAGCCCGTTTAATCCAGATTTTGCTTCAAAATTAAGTCGTCCGCGAAACGATTCTGAATTATTTTTTCCGATGATATTCCATCACGCGAACCGCACTAAAGAATAATTAACTAATATAACTCCCCTCTATTTCAGGAGTAATTGTTTATTTACACATTACACTTTGCAATTAAACCTAGAGTTGGTGCTCTCTCTCCCCGTTTAATTATTCAATAAAATTGCTACGCTCCAAAGTTTTGATTAAATTAAAAATTCCTGAGCGTTAATTAAAATGGCTTAAAATATATTGCGCCGGGTCGAAATTTCTTACTTTCCGAAATCTATGGCGGCGAAAAAGTATGGGGACGTAATCAAACTTTGAAATAACGTGTGTTACGTTAGTTTCCGCACACGCCACAAAAGAAAATGAAAAATCGAATGGATCAAGGTCGGGTAAACTTGGCGGTCATTACCCATCGGGGGGTGATTTAAACTTCTTTCATTAAATAGTCAGGAATAAAATTAATGTTAATGAAATCACGACTGCATATATTAACCGTCATTAGTTTAAATTATGACCATTAGACAATACCAGTTGAAAACATTTTCTAATGAGTAATTTGCATTATTATTGAGCCCGACGTACTATTTATGTTTATCGATTACAACTAATACATAAAAACATTTATATAAATATATGCAAATAAATTGCAACAAGAAGTGACGGAGCAAGACGAATGTAATTTAAAACAGATTTCAAGTAAAACGAATGCTTTGTTTGGCGAGACGGACTTTAAGTCGCGTTTGTCCGCCTGACAAGTTTTAAAGCCCCTGTTAGTTTTTTTGGACTACTAATTACATCAAAGTTGGCCGAGGTAACAAAGAGGCTCGCGTGAAATTCAGACAACAACTAAAGACGGGCCGACAGCCGCCATTGAATGCTATGAACTTGCCGGGAAAACAATCGAAAGGCATCGGCATAAAGGGATAACTTTATACATCACGTCAGCCATCGACACGTCTGTTAATTGACACAAATAACTTATAAGAGAGACTGTGGGCCTTTTAAGTTTAATAATATGCTGTTTAACGGCATCTCGGACGCAGCAAACCGCTATCGTTGGTTAAGTAATGATTATTTAGAGAAAGAGGCGATCCTAAGCTAGTCCGAGTGAAAACCGATTCTACAGTGTCTAGAAAGACAAAAAAAAATTATACAGTTCAAACAATTTTCCCATAACGGAAGTGTAATTTTCAAAAAATTTCAGATGAAGTTCGGTTAATTTCCGGTATCACCTATTAACCATTTCGATTGAAAAAGTCAGTAACAACTTCAGATTTGTATTTGGCAAAAGTCGTCAGAATTAATCTTTTCAGTTGTGCGTTTCAGTTAGTCAAACAGAAATCTAAAAGAAGTCAAAAAAAAGGAGGAGTGGCCCCCATTCCCCCCCCCCCCCCCCTGCGGAAGATTAATATAACTTAAAATGTATGATTTATAATATTTGTTATATTGTGTTAATTTTAGCAATTTCTTTTTTCGTTCTTTTTCTTCTCTTTTTTGTTAGTTTCGTTTCATCTTAAATCAAATTATTGTCAGTTCTGATCATTTTGGGGCAAGAGAGGGAAAGGAGGTAAGCAAGGCAAAAGAAAGTCTTTATTATAATTGTTAGAATAAGTTATATCTGGTTATAAGACTGTGAAGGCTTTCGCGACCGGTCAAAATACAATCAAAGGTCTTTTCCCGAATTTCTTCCTGACATTTCATCTACGGCTGCGGCAGACGTTATCAAAGGCGATGAGGCAATGGGCGAAATGAACTCCTATGCTTCCCGTCGTTGACTGATTCGACTGTGGTGAGCTCCGTGGTATTTATTCCTCCGCCGTCGCGCTGCAGTGGAGGGTCTGGGGTGGGGGTAGTGATGGCGCAGAGTTTCAGCGCATTTGAAATATGTCGTAGAACTCACTTCCAGTCTGTTGAAATTGTTTTCATATTTATAAATATCAATGGCCGCTCTTATTAGTTTCGGACAAAAATATTGCGATTGATATCAGATATCCACCTCGTTGAAACGGATGTCGTGACTTTCGGAGAGATCGTGCCCTGCTACAAAAATCTCAATGGCCTCTTTCGATAGTTCGTTTCACCTCTTTTTCCTTCTCGTTTCTATCTGATACTAATGAGAGAAGCACTTGAGATCTTTAAACACGACAACAATTTCAACAGACTGGAAGAGAGTTCTACAGCATATTTCAAGTGCGCCGAAATTCCACGCCACCCCCACCCCAGCCCCTATACTGAAGCGCGACGGCGCGGCGCGGGAATAAATACCACGGAGCTCACCACAGTCGAATCAGTGAATGTCAGGAGGCGCGAGATATTACTTCTGTTTTGTAATTGATAACATTGACGTTTGACTTTCTTTAGTGCTAGGTAATCTCTAGACCAATGACCTAGAAGATGCGGACAGAGCAAACCAATACCGATATTCCCCTTAAAAATGGTCCAATGGCCAAAAGTGCGCCATTTTTAAAGTACCCACGACGTAATTTTATTGTCACAGTACATCAATTGATAAATCACGATTTTTAATTACTTGACGTAACAGGTAGGTGACGTCATTAGAGCAGATATCGCCGCCATTTTTTAGGTGCCCACTTGGAACGCGATAGAGTTACTACCTGACAGGGGAGGAAAGGAAAAGTTGGGATTTTGACGTTTTCAACTCGATAGAGTTACTTAATATAGTGTTTTTTCCCACTTATAATTTTTATTCGTTTATTTGGCATATTTTTTAGACTTATTGGGTTCATGAATTATATTTTCTTTCTTTTTTAATAATCATAAATTTTCGCTTCTCAAATTGTCTCTTTTTTGCAATTTTTTACTCCTAGTTTATTGCGATAACTCATATACACATATACGATAACATAATAGCTATTTATGTAACCAGTTACGAAAAGTCCGATTTTGTGTAACGAATGAATGTTCCCGCAATTTGAATGAGATACACAAAAAGGTTTTTCGTCACGTGTTTCATACAAGATTTTTTCTAATTTTGACTACAAATACCTACTTAGAGAGAGAATTATTATTATTAAACTTCAATATTTACTTTTAAATCACTTTGTATCTACTTAATACCGTAAAACTATAGCAACGGTGTGCCACAGCCGAAACCTGCAACTGGTGGTGACACCAACTTTTCATCACTAGTTACGAAAGATTTTACTTTTCGTAACTAGTTACGAAAAGTAGGACGTTACGTCACTGTCATCAGTATTGAAAAGTGCCACTTTATATGTCAAAATTAGAAAAACATTTTTAAATAAAACTTGTTATGTTTTTAATTTATAAAAAAGCTTTGGCTGTTATTTTTTGTTTCCTTTTCTTTTTCTCCCTATTTTTTTTTTAATTAATCTTTTGATGTTTCGGTCATTTATTTTGGTTACATTTTGCAACTTTTTTACATTTATTTTTCGTCGTTCAGTCATATTTTGTAGTGTCAGAGTTATTTTTTCTTAAATCGTTTTTCTCACAGTTTTGCGCAACTAAAAGCCCATAAAAACGACTTAATTTAAAGAGATAATTGAAATTAAATGACACTTGAGACGCTTTTCGGTCTATTGAAAGTGTTGTTTTCTTATTTAAAATTATGTTTTCATGGAACCATTATTAATTCTGAATTCTGATTCAAATTGCATGCTGAATTGGAATGCAGACTTGCAAGGAAATTCAGAATATAACTGTATTTAAAAAAATAATAATTTGATGATGGATGAAAGACGAAACGTTTGATTTTAAATATGAAAATACCACATTGAAGAGAGCTAAAAGTGTCATTTATTTTTAATTACTTATCTCTTTAACGTTGTTTTTTAAATTTTCTCTACAAACTTCAGTGAAAGGGTGATAACATTTACAAGCGGGGTAAAAGTTCCATAAAAGTTACACAAAGACCAAAAAAATGTTGACGTTTAAAATGGAAAAATTCTATTTTACTTTTGTAGACACTGCTAGACATTACTCTTTACTAAATTTTTACAATAATTTTATTACGCATTTTTTTTAGTTAAAAATACAATTATCTAAATTTTATTTTCCCATTGATTGTTGAAAAAAGCATTGAAATGAATCATAACACTAAAAAAAAAAAATGTTGACTAATTTTAAAGTTCCGGTGCCATTTTTTAGGTGTCTACTGCTAAAAAAGTGGGACCAAAACTGTAACCCAGGAGAGTCTTTTCAGATATAAAATACTAGCGCGTTGGTGTAGACAACAAATTTTGAATAAATAGTTTCAAAGTAAGGCAGGGTGACTCAACTTCTTTATTCTTAATTCATTATTTGTTAATTCTTAAGGAGTTAAAACCATGTTATTTAATGGCACTGTTTATGCGAGTTCCTAATTCTTAATTTTTGTTCCTAATGTTTAACCTTAAAAGTTCAGATATTTTAACTTTTAGCAATTTAGCATTACGAATTAGGAAAAATGTTTCATTGCGCATGCTCAATAGATGGCCTAGGGTATGACAACACAACAATTGACAACCTCAATTTTGTGTTTTTGTTTAAATATTTTAAATCCCAGTTAATAAATTGATTGGGTTAGTATCATAAATAGATATTTATTTTATTAGGAGTATAAGTTATACTTTATGTGACGGAGTGTGAAAGTTTAAGCGGCGAGCGTAGCGAGGTGAATTAACGTGTCTTATACGCCGCCGGATTATAACACTTATACGCTGCTCAAAACAGGTGTCAAAAATGTGACACTTATACCTTCATAAAACAGTAACTAAAATTGTGGTTATATGACGTTTGAAAATAAACTATATTTTTACAAAAGAAAATTATGGATATACAAGAACCAGAGGAATTTTAACTGTCAATAGTGTCGATTGCAAATCCTTAATTTTTTAAGAATTAGGAAATTGTGTAAACCACATTATGAAATAAGAATTAAAAATACGCATTAGAAATTAACAATGCGCAGAATAAAGAATTGCAATTAAGAATAAAAAAGTTGGATAAACCCTGCCTTACTACTAATAAAATATCTCGTTTAATTTTTGTGTTATAGCATTTTCAGTTTGCTGCTATAGAGCGATTTGCGAATATTTTTAGTTTAAAAGTTGTTTCAGAGAGTAGCGAATAGAGATACCTCTCGGACTGCTCTAAAACATCAAACTAAAAATGCTATTAATTACGTTATGCTGTGCGTTCGAATCGCGCGAGACTTGAGGCATTTCAATGATACGAGCGCTCCCTGGGAGCATTTTTGGTAAATTAATTGAACGAATTTGCCCATTGCCTCATCACCTTTAATAATGCCTGGCGCAGCTGTAGACGAAACGTCAGGAAGAAATTCCATTGGACCACGGCTTCAAATCCCGGAAAATACTTTAGATTGTATTATGAAGTTTGATTCTTCATATGTTGATTTACAACGATGGCGGCTTTAACTTCAATTTCCTGTCTAAATAAGCCACCAAGACGGAAAGGAAATGTTTACATTCGACCACCAGTTACAAAAAAAAGAGAGAGCAATGTACTCCTATACTTCAAATAAGACACGGAATTAAAAAGTATCCTGCTTCGATCACAAACATAAACATTTGACTTAAAAACCGGATCTAGATCAAGCGTGGCATTTGAGATTACGAAGTGCATGAACTGGCACCAAAAACCCTTCTGGACTCGCTCAGTGTCTCATTTGATAGTCTTATCAAAATGGAGCTACTATACTATACAAGATGTAATGGATTTGCAGGTTTAGGACAAATAAATCTCCCTTGTCGTTTGTATAAAGGCCAACGTTTCGACCTTTAATTTACGTCTTCTTCACGGCTAGAAACAAATACAAAAAACACAATAAACATATACAAAAATATAAAATCAAAAAACGTTTAAAAAATAAATATTTAAAATGTTTTGCTTTGAAAAATCCAAATATATTTATACAAAAGCTAACAACTATATTTTTAACTTATAATTTATAAATATTTTTAACTTGTTTAAAATGGAAAAAATAATAACTTTGTAATATAGAGCGCAGGTTCTATATACTTATATTAGGATAGGCAACATGTTTTTCAAAGCAAAACATTTTAAATATTTTTTAAACGTTTTTTGATTTTATATTTTTGTTGGCCACTATTCACATGTTTATTTTGTGTTTTGTATTTGCTTCTAGCCCTGAAAAAGACGCAAAATTAAACGTCGAAACGTTGACCTTTATTCAAACGACAAGAGAGTTTTATTTGTCCTAAACCGGCAAAACCATTACATCTGTTAATTGAGGGGACGCAATACATTATCATCATACTATACACACATTTTTAATGATTTTTCTGTGCGGCATCTTGTATAGCCACCAGCTCTGTAATAGTTGTATATCGAAGTTTCCGCCCTGATTAATATTTAAAAAAAACTTTTTTAAGATGGTAACGATTATCTCTTAGGAAATAGAATAGGAAACCTCCTACCGTTTTTGGAATGGGAAGCTTGCGCACACCATTTATAGAAAACCAACAGACACTGACGGATACCTCAATAATGGATCAAGTCATAATAACGGATCAAATCATCATCCCAGACAGAAAAGGGCAGGCATAAAAACTCTGTCTGTGAGAGCCAGGAGAATTTGATAGCCGGCTGAATTTGAAAAGGAAATGAAACATCTGGAAAGAGTTCCATGCAGCTGTGGCTCAGAATACATTGGCACCCTAAAACGCAGTGTCAACACGAGGATTACGGAACACAAGAAAAATTGCAGGCTGGGCTCTCTTCAAAGGTCACGATATCTTTTTCAACGAGGTGGATATCTTAAATCAATCGCAGCGTTTCTATCAGAGACTACGTAGAGAGGCCAATGAAATCTTTAAAACACGACAACAATTTCAACAAAAAGAAGGAAATTCCGTTTCTAAATGCTGACTGGAAGCGAAATTTACGACATACTTTCAGTGCTCCGAAACCCCGCACTACCACTACCCCCACCCCTGTCCTTCCACTGCAGCGCGACGGCGCTGCCGGGGGAATGAATAAATACTACGGAGCTCACCACAGTCGAATTAGTCGATGTCGGGAAGCACGGGAGATCACTTCGCCGATTGACTTTGATAAAGTCTGGCGCAGTTTAGATGAAACGTCAGAAAGAAATTCTATTGGACCACGGCTTCAAAGCCCGGAAAACACTTTAGATTATCTCTTAGTTCGCTAACACTTACGTGAGATTAAGTGAGTTCGCATTTCTATTATAAAACCGAATTTGCTTATTGGGATTGCATAATTTGAACGATCGTCATTAAAAACGGCCAGTTAAAGAAATTAGTTGGACTATGCAAATTTGGTAATCTCATTTACCTTTTTTTACTTGTTTGCGTCTTTCAATAACGCAATCAAAATAAAATCAATAGCTACAACCTCTGAACATATTGTGCCGTTAACTATATGCAACCACTGGCAAGCAGTCTTTACAAAAACCAACGCCGGTGCTTAAGAAATTATACAGCTTAATGGTATTATAAGTTTAAAAAAACTAACCCGAACAAAAAGCCATAGGCGTGTAACCGTTAATTTAAAGGTATAAAATTCAAAATTTATTCGACTCGGTCGGCAAGAAACGCTCCTAATTACCAGTCAATAATTGAACACCAATCAAATAAAGAGAACCAGAAACGTTCAGATATAGGAGCGATAGTTTATTTTATAATTAGTGAAATGGCTGAGAGTAAAGCTAATGTACGGTGCGTCACAAAATGCGTATTCATCTAATATAATGGATCCGCAGCTGACATCAATGTCGAATGGAATAAATAGCGGAGGGTGTTCAGGTGCCCCCCAAATTCGCAAGTCATTTCCCACCAGTGTGTTGATATCGATTTTAACATCTATAACGTCATGCTCAATATTTTTAAGTCGTTGAACTTAACTTCATAAATATGTTACTAAACGAGCGACTGTCGCTTGTATAGTATTTCTATTCCGGTTTTAATTTATGCATTTTTTTTTGTTTTCCTTTATATTAGTATTTTTTCGCAAGGTGGCAACTGATTAATTCGTGGCAGGAAACGTAAAAAGCGAAGAACGACGTCTTCTTGTGGCAAAGGGACGAGATAAAAGATGAGACAAAGAAGCACGCCCTAGTTAACGTTCCTGTCAGGAAAAATTGATAGAATTTTCGAAGCAGGGCGCTAAAGCAAGGAACTTATAGCGGGGCTTGGCACAACCAAATAACGTGTTGCAATTCCTGTGACCGAACTAATACGTGTAGTGCATGAAAATGTAAAAGATGGGATCACGTAATCTGTTTGTGGCTGTGATGCTCGCAGAGGATTGACGTGCACTGAACTACAATTTATATTTCGTGTCGTTATCGCAAAAACTAGATTAATAACTACGACGTTTTCGGAACGTGACTAGTGGTCCGGGCGAGCTGCTTATGGATTTACGAACAAAGATTTAGTGGCCACAGAGTGCGTTTTAAGCCGATATTTGAATCGATAAATTCAATTAGATCCGTGCTTCCAGTAATGCCGATGAAATACTCGAGGAATACAATGGAAAATACCAAAATGAGTCAATGGGAAAATTATTGACTGACTGGCCCATTAAATGGTAGCATACCTGAGAGTTTCCTGAGAATTTATCTTGACACCTAAAGGATTTTCGATTTGTGTGTGGAGACGTACAAGACACCATTGTCGATAAGGCAGTTTACCACCACATCCTGAAGGTTCTTCAAGTGCCAACTTAAGCCAGCGACACAGGAATACCATAATTTCTGGACTTCTGGACAAATAATTGAAAAAATATTGCAATTTATGAAGAAATGAAACCTTTGTAGGGCCTATGCAACAACAAAAGCAGAAGACGGGAGCTGAAATAACGCTAACCAAGAGATTACCAACATATGCGTATGAGTATAATCGGCAGATAAGCACCAAACAGAAAACAGAAGTGCCAAACTGTTCACATTAATTATGCCATTTAATAACTGCCTACCTTAGTTCAGATTAAAAATTCAGATTCTTTAAAGTGCTGCTGATGTTCCTGCTAAGCACCTTCTGGTCATCGCATTGTTGTTCTTCAGATGGTTTGGATATGGACAGTTCAGCATAAGGATTAGTTGCTTGCTAACCGACAGTTGCATGCCTTAACCGCACATAAAAAACCAGTCCTAAGTATCAAAAATATAGAAGGCACGGAACGGATCATACATAAACTTACTTTGCTATAAAGCACTTTAAAGATTAAGACTGTTGATTGTTAGCAAATAATTCAACATTTACGTAAATGTTTTCAAAACTCAATCAAGGCACATTTCAAGGTTCTTTTGGTGTTAAATTTGACTTGCAATTTTTTCTCTCTGCTATTTTTCCTTCTCATTGCCTTCCCATAAGTAGGAAGACTAGGCACTACTAGTCAATAGTCAAAAACCTTGATCAGGAAAAATCTGCCGATATCCAGAAACATTAGTCATGTTTTCTTCATAACTCAATCAAGGCACATTTTGTTTAAATTTAACTGGAATGTTTTTCTTTGCTTCTTTTTCCTTCCCCTTATCTTCTCATAAGTCGGAAGACAAGGCACCATTGATCAATTGTCAGAAAACTTAATCAGGAAGATCTACCAATATCCAGAAATATCAATCAAGTTTCCTTCAAGACTCAATCAAGGCACATATGGATATATTTTCGAGCCTCTTTTGGTGTTAAACTGGACTTTTTGAATTTTTTCTCTGTACTCCTTTTTCTGTTCATTGTCTTCTCATAAGCAGGAAGACAAGGCAATGCTGGTCAATAGTCAAAAACCTTGATGAGGAAAAATCTGCCAATATCCAGGAACATCAGTTATGTTTTCTTCATAACTCAATCAAGGCACATTTCAAGACTGTTTTTGTATTGCCTTGAACTGAATTTTTTTCTGTCTGCTTCTTTTATATTAAGAAGGCACTAGTGATCAATTGTCAGAAAAGTTAATAATCAGGAAAATCTACCAAAATACAGAAACATCAGCCATGTTTCATTCAAAACTCAATCAAGGCACATAAAGGCAAATTTTCGAGATTACTTTAATATTAAATTTGACATGAAATTTTTTCTTCTCATAAGTAGAAAGGCACGGTATTAGTGGTCAATTGCCAGACAGTTTGATCAGGAAAAATCCAGAAACTTCAATCACCTTTTTCTTTGAAACTCAATTAACATTTACGTCGCTTTGGGATAATGTGGTATTGTTTGGACTTTAGTTATGTGCCCTAAACACCTAAAATCCCTTTTGACATTCAGGCAGCAACTCAGTGACCCATGATTTCACACTGCAGTTCCAAGATAGTCTGAAACGGTCAGAAGATTTCGAGTGGGAAGAGAACAGAGTTGACAGAGAGAACACTAATTTAGACAACGAAAAATACAAATAAATTTGCATTTTTATACGATATAGGTAATTTTTAATTAATTTCAGACCTAGTTTTAACCTGAATTTTTGCGAAAATTTGCATTTTTAAACTCTTTAATTCATGTTTCAACCGATGTAGCCCTATCAGTTAGTAACTTGAATTTAAAAATTAAGTTCAAATTTGTATTTCTACATGATTCGAGTCATTTTCAACAAAATTTTACTTATTTTGGTCAAAAAAGCAAAAGCAACAAATTACAAGATTTGAGACTCCACGTGTGCATTTTCTGTGACCTGTGTATATTTTAAACCGAACAGTGTAATTAATCCTAAACTGAATTATTGCCACAAAAATTAAAATGTGCCTTTCTAAACGCTTTATGTAATTTTTAACCCATTTTGGCTTTAATCCTAAATTTGCATTTTTCGACACTGTAAAACATTTTTAACCGGTTTTGGTCCTAGTTGTAACTTTATTTCTTCCAGAAACACTTTGAGTTGTTTTTACCAAACCATTTTTAGTCGATTTTAATCCTACTTCTAACCCTATACAATTTTCTAAACATTTTAATTTGCAAATCCAATTTTAGGAGTGAATTTTTCGAAAAACATTAAATTTTCATTTTGAGACGTTTTAGTAAAATTTCAGTTATTTTGGTCCAACGGGTACCAAATCATCGTAGATCAGGAACCTGCATTGGAAGAGTTTCACTAGGCGATTAAGCCCAGAGTTTCAAAACTGACAAGGAGCCTTGCCAGTGAAAGTTGAAGCTCAAGGTTTTTTAATGAAACTGAGTAGGAGAAAACTTCGAGTTGCTACAGCTTTCGTGTGCCGTCTAAACGTAAGATTTGAACTGTTTGAACAAATTATTGCCCTGCTGCAATCACAAATCAGCTCGCAAACGAAGAGTGAGGCACCATAAAGCAACAAAACAAAATGTCAATTCGTTTTAAAATTTGATAAAACTCAAAAATTTCTTCTTTACACACGGATACTCAAAATGTTAAAAATCTGATACTCAAAAGATGCCCGAATCGTGCCTTCCGGCGCAACGATCAGCAGGTCCATTCTGTTGCAAGTCCCAGATGTTGTAACTAACCTGAACTAACCTGAACTTTTGACTGAACAATTTTAGTATTTAATTTGAAATCTGTTCTTTCTCCTCAATTGCTTTAATTTCTTCATCATTCAATAATACAATTTTTTAATTTACATGCTAGTAGTTTTCAAATTATATAACTATAATTCAGCACAGAAAACTGTCTTTAAATGAAGATAAGCGCATAATATGTAGGTACTCTAAGTTACCTGGATTGCCGGTTACCAATAATAAGGTCCATAGCATGGTTGCGGTAACTTACCCATGGCGTCTGAAACAAAAAGAAAATTGAATTAATTTACATACATATAACTATGGTACTACACATATAACATACAACTAACATGGTAGTAGTTGCATTAGCGTATAACCTCATATATGACTAAAAACTACTTTCAGAATTTTAAAGTATTTAACAGATTTCAAAAGTTTTAAATTTATTTATTTTTTATTTTTAAAACAAATAAAAACAATTTTTGATTGACTTTGATTTTTCACATTTGTATTAGAAGTATAAGAAAAACATATACATTTTGAGACTCAAATATCCCGTAAATTGTTAGAGATGGCCATGATACATATCCCATCAAAAGTGCTTCTTTAATAAACCACCAAATGCAAAACCGCAATAAAATGTTTTGTGTGACACCCTGTCAGAAAGTCATTGTTTTTAAAATGTAGTACAAACCTTTCTAGAGGACACAGATTTTATACTAAATCTAAAAGTCAATATACTTTCATCAAATTCTGCGGTAGGAGTTGGCCACCCTGTATAATAATATGATACGGGGTGTTCATTCTAAAACTTCATCTAGCAGGCTATGAAATTTTTACACAAAAGGATGATATAATCAAAATAAAGGGACTTTTGTCGAAAATTTCACTTTTCACACGAGTGAGACGGTTTGGACACGAACGGTAGGCGATTAATACAACGTCACAAAAGTGTGAAGAGTGATTTGCGTACGTGTTGCACACTATAATTTTGTACGACTACGATTTTGCTTCATAAATGATCATTCGTATTATAAAATATACACAATGTGTGTGCAAAGCAATCAGAAGCGTGTGCAAAGTGGACTTTGCATAGGCTTCTTGGACTTTGCATAGGCTTCTGATTCTTCTCTATGAGAGCGTACGCAATGTGCACTTTGCGCACGCTGTTTTTAATATGCGATTATATTGTGTAATTGATGTCGAAAATTGCACTTTTCACACTAGTGTTACGGTTTGGACATGAGTTGTAAACAAGTGATGCAATGTCACAAGTGTATCATGAGTGATTTTCGTTTCGTACGTGTTGTACACTATACTTTTTCTACGACTCCGATTTTGCTTCATAAATGATCATTTGTATTAAAAAATATTCGCAAGACGTGTGCAAAGCAGTCAGAAACCTATGCAAAGTGGACTTTGCGCACGCTGTTTCCAATATGCCGTTTTCAACGGTGGTTAATAGTGTGTATTTGTTCATTTTCGACGCAGTCGTAGAAAATAGTATATTGTGCAAGTGGTGTTGAAAATTGTACTTTTCACAAGAATGTGACGGTTTGGACACGAGCTGCAGGCGAGTGATACAACGTTACAAGAGCGTGAATAGTGATTTTCGTTTCATACGTGTTCCACACTGTACTTTTTCTACGACTGTGATTTTGCTTCATAAATGATCATTCGTAGAAGCGTGTGCACGCTGTTTGCAATATACGATTGTCAACGTTAGTTAGTAGTACGCATTTTTAGACAGTCGTAAAAAAATTGGTCATTTTGATCCTTCGAGCTGGATTACTTATATACGTACTCAATCTTTTTACAGAGAGAAAAGGAGGAAACGAGAATAAAGCAACCTAAACCAAAGACTAAAGTAAGACCATGGTGAACAGCATAAAGATGAGTAAATTTATAATTTTTTTCGCTCTGTGAATGGAGGTTTGATGTCACAAAAGGCCCCTTGGGTTTCTTTATCCTTTTTCTACCAAATGTCTGACAAGGACAGAGCGAACAATTTGCCTTTTGGACGATTTGCCTCCCATCTATGAAAAATAGCAGTTTAACTATGTAAAGGTAGTAATAGAAAAAGTTGGTTTTTGCAAAGTCACAGTGAGTGGATATAGAAGGTGTTCTTTTAAAAACGTCATCTAGTACGCTGTGAAATAAACACTGCGTTTCATTAATTTTTTCGTATCGGTAGTCCATGGAAATCTTAAATCTCAATTTAATGTGTTTAGATCACACTCTTCACTAGCCTGAATTACTTTATTTGAGCAAAGCGTATGTTGATTCATTTCCTAGAATCCAAGAACTAAAGCGGAAGAAAAACAAAGAGAAAGAAGATTAACCTAACTGAAAAATATTAAAAAAAAATCAGTAATACTAAAGTTCATACAAAGCGTTGAGAATCTTTTCAAAAGAACGTATTGAGCCCTTTTTATTTATAGCAAAATAGAGCAAAACACAGCTTTCCCTATACACCAATACGAGTTGCAAAGCTCTTACTTTCCGATGCACTTAATACCTCCCCTGAACTTTAACGAAAACGTTTAAAGAAAAAAATTGCACTTGCTATGCCCAATTTTATTTAAACCAATGGGACCTTTAAATTGGTTGGGAAATTTTATTTTATTGAAAAATGTGCTGTTAGGGTCTTTGTTCCCGGGGTAATTATGATAATGTGGCGGGTTTTTCGAGATGGGAGAGCGTTACGGAATTAATCTAGTTCAGGACGATGTAATCAGGGGCTATTATCACCCCGCGTATTTGGTTAAAAAAGCAATACCATCCCCACAATTACCGATGTAATAGGCCATAGCCTCTTCCTTGATCAACACATAACAATTCTAAATTCTAGGGGCCGCCGTTTTATTCCCGCCGACTAATCGCAAGTTAGAATTAATTTTGGCGAATAAAGAACCAGGCAATTTGCCTTTTTATTCCTTACAAAAAAATAAAACGTAGGTTCCTAAAAAAAAGGCGAAAGTAAACACAGAATAGATACGTATAGATATAGAGACAGGCACGGTCATTAAGCAATTTAATTAAAAACGAAATGGCATTCGTGTTGGAAAAGGTAATTAAGAAACCACCCTCCCTCACATAGATAAGTAAAATGATTTGAAATGGACCGGCGTCCTGGTAGTGGCCCGAGTGCAAAAAACAAATGAGTTGTGGCAAAAGTGGGTGTGGCCGGTAATAAAGCTTTCCAGCCTATATAGGCTCAGCCGTACATTTCGTATAATTTTAATTTTTATTGCATCATTAAAACAAACTGTGCCGGTAGAAGCAATTTTCAAAGATTGTCGAGATAATTTTAGGTTTGATCTGTTTTTTGCTAGGCGCAAGCAAGGTCGCGTACACGATTAAAACTGTTGTCGTTTGTTGTATCTGTAGCATGCACATTACCAGCGCCAAGAATTAACCTTCGGGTACGCTACCAGGAAACATGCAAATATTTAGTAGGATGCATTTTAAGACCACTTTTTACACCTTTACTAATCAGCTAATTCAAGTAAAAAAAAACTTGGCGTTGATGATGACTTAAGAGCCGAAACCGGTTCAGCAAACTGAATTTTACGATTCCACCTAAACTTCAGCTTAGCGGTCCAACAAGAAAAGAAAGTGGAATCTACAAATACAAACATGGACCAGGTTCGAACCTCTAGAGTAGACTAAGCAGATGTAACGAATGACGTTTAGACAAAAAAAAGGAGTTGCAGAAATGTGTTCGATTCGATATGCAGTTCTATGATTTTATACATCTCTATTATGGTAATCAAGATTTAATACTAGAAATGATTTGTCTTTGATGAGTAATAGATAAGCAGAACTCATGAAGGCTAAAGCTCGCGAAACCGGTCTGGAGGGAAACTGCAGTCAATTATGCACAAGAGAAAAGTTGGCAACTTTCAGTTATTTCTGTTTATTGGAGCTTGAATGTGCAATATTTTAGTTCAGGTTGGTCTGTACCCAGGTTAGTTAGTGATTTTTGCGTATCAAATTTTCAAAAAAAAAATTGAATTTTTTTTGCTGTTTTTGATCGAGTTGGTGGGAGGTGAAAGAGGACGTCAGGAGTTGGATTCACTTCAATCAGTCGAACTGTTCTCAAGTTACAGGCGGTCAAAGTTGAAAATTGAGAAAAAAGTCGTAATATCCACCCATCAGTCATTTTCAAAAAAAATTCAGGAATTTTTTTTTTGTTTTTAATTGGAATGGCATGTTTGTAGTACCTGAAAAACGTAAAAAATCCAATTCGAATAAAATTAACCCCTAAACTGTTTTTTTTTAATGGTCAAAAAACGCGATTTTAAACGTGCCTAAAAATCGACCACCGAAAGGGTCTATCTCCGAAAATATTGAGCCGACTGAATTTTCATTGATGAGGGGTGAAAGAGGACGTCAAGAAGAGGAAAACCACCTGAATTCACTCCAATCGGTCGAAGCGTTTTCAAGTTACATGCGGTCAAAGTTGGGAATTGAGGAAAAAGTCGTAATACCCCCCCTTTAAACATTTTCAAAAAAATGTCTAGAATTTTTTTTTGCTGTTTTTGATCGGAATGGCGCTTGCAATCCCCTAAGGACGTAACAAACTCTATTCGACATCTAAAGAGGTTTTTTTTTTTTAATCGTCCAAAAAACGTGATTCTAAAACTCCTTAAAAATTTCCCTCTGAAGGGGCTTATCTCCGAAAATATTACCCCTACGGAACTTCCGATGGTGGTGGGAGATGTAAGATGACATCAAGAGGAGGAAAAAACAGTGGGATTCACTCCGATCAGTCCAAGCGTTCTCAAGTTACATGCGGTCAAAGTTGAGAATTGAGAAAAAAGTCGTAATACCCCCTGTTTTTGGTCTGAATGGCCCGCTTGCAATCTCCTAAGAACGTAACAAACTCTATTCGAACGAAATTAACCTCTAAAGAAGTTTTTTTAATGGTCCAAAAATACGATTCTAAAATTGTGCTTAAAAATCGCCCTGCGAAAGGGCCTATCTCCGAAAATATTGCCCCTTCGGAACATCCGATGGTGGGAGATGAAAGAGGACATCAAGAAGAGGAAAAAACAGTTGGATTCACTCCGATCAGTCGAAGCGTTCTTAAGTTACATGGGGTCAAAGTTGAGAAGAGAGAAAAGAGTCGTAATACCTCCCCCCCCCGCTTTGAAAATTTTCAAAAAAAATTCTGGAATTTTTTTTTTGCTGTTTTTGATCGTAATAGCACCCTTGCAATCCTCTAAGAACGTAACAAACTCAATTCGAATGAAATTAACCTCTAAAGAGATTTTTTTAATGGTCCAAAAACGCGATTCTAAAAGTGCTTAAAAATCGCCCTCCGAAGGGGCCTATCTCCGAAAATATTTTCCCTATCGAACTTCCGATGATGGGAGATGGAAGAGGACATCAAGAAGAGGAAAAAACAGTTGGATTCACTCCGATCAGTCGAAGCGTTCTTAAGTTACATGCGGTCAAAGTTGAGAAGAGAGAAAAGAGTCGTAATACAGAATAACTGGATTTAGAATTATTTCAGATAATTTAATTGTTGCTGAAAAACGCCATTATTTGTTTACCTGTGAAATGTAACTCCTTCCTCCAAGCTCCTTTCCCACCATTGTAACCAATACAATTATTTATAATATTAAAATCTTGCAAAATGCAAAAAAACACAGCCAACGAAATCTTCGTTTTTATCTCATCATTTTTGGTAACAGTTGTCAAAGTAGAGGAGAATTGCGCGCGCAGATTCCATTGCCTAACTATTCAAAGGTAGAATACTTAAACACAAGGTGTTGGAATCTTCCCGACTAAGTAGCTTTATTCTTATTTGCGTGGGCATACACTCACTGAGTAAAACAAAGACAGACATACGACGGTTCATATCGTGGCGGATAAGAAGTGCGCGCCGTTCGAGTGACGCATGACAGCCACCATTTTGCCATAGCTGTCAGTTAGTCGGTAGCGAATCGATTAATTTTTCGGTAAATTTCAATCCTTTTATGTGAAATTTGGTCGAAAAGTGATGTATAAAGTGTGGAGTGCTGGGTTGTGTAACTTTTCCATCTCTAAAGAGCAAATTTCAATGAAAATCGAACTGGTCTATAAACCGAACAGTAAAAGTGATACCTATATATAGGGTGTAACAAAATAGTGGGCCAATCCGTTAACCATAGATTTTGTCAGTAAAAATAATGCGACTTCCATTATCCTATTTTTTATTTTATAGTCTCTTGATCAATATAGAGTGTGTCAAAGTTGCAACTTTTAAAACATTTTTATTTAGCAAGTCATGTATGATTTCATGATTTTGATACAATCATGTATGAGTTGGATGAAGACTTAATTACTTGATGTAATAGAAGTTGCTAACAAAGGAAAGAAGATAGTCAAAAAGAAAGTTATTAAACCAAGAAGGGTGACAAACAAAAGGCTGCCACAAAACTAGTAACTGTTGAAGAATTGGGCAAAAAGCTACAAACAACTGTGGTTATTGATGAATTTCTAGAAAAACTTGAATTTTTGCAAAAGGAAAGCAGCAACTGTTGAAGCCACTCCTGAACAGTTTGAAGTAATTGAAGAAGAAACATTTGAAGGCCGCGATAATGTAACAGTTAAGAAGAGATTCATCAATAATTGTAAGGTTTGGTATGAAAAAATCTACTGAATTCGTTGTTAGAGAAGAAGAGGTCCAGAAACTCTAAACAAGAATATTCACAGAATAAAATTTCTTTCTGTGACGAGTAATTATTCAAGAATTTGAATTGAGGAGGGAAAGATGGTATTAACACCACAAAGAAAAAAGTAAGCAAAGAAAGCAAGGGAAGTAAACAATAAATTATTCGCACTCCACAAAACTCAATAGTCTCCAGTTATTCTAGAAGAAATTGACATATCTGAAGACCTAATCAAGGATTTATACTCACCTTACTCTATTGGAGCTGTTCTCACCTTACTTTATTGAATCTATTAACAGTAGTCGAAGAAGGATCTAAGAAGAAGATCATTCAGTAGTCGAAGAAGGATCTAAGAAGAAGATCATTTAGAAGAAAATGCAGAGGTAAGAAGATCGAAAAGAAAATGTTAAAGAGGAGATACCCAAATTACTTATGCTATTTCAAGAAGGAATAGGAATGGAAAAACTTTCTGAAAAAAGTCAGATGGCCGGAAGATGCATGAAGCGGACCGAAGAAACTTTTTGGTAGAGAAAACTCTACCAAAAAACGTAGACTGAAGAAAAGAAAGAGCGACTGTAAGACAACTATGCATATCGTTACTCAGGAAGAAGAGGACCTCGTTAGGAAACTAAGAGCAAGAGAAACCTGAATATGCGGTAGGAGTTAAAGTTGAGGAAGAAGGTGTCAAGGTCCGATGAAGACCGAAGAAATGACCGTAAAAACCGTATTCGAGCAGGATTCAAGCGAAACCATCTAGATTCCACCAACGCAAAAAGATCTTTGCGAAGAACGTTAAGATTGTCGAAACTGTTACCGCAGAAGAAAAGAAGAAGAAAAAGATACACCCTCGATTTATAAAGAAGAAGAAAGATGATAAAGAAGAAATTGTCAAAGAGGAGAGAGTAGGAAGACCATAAAAAAGTAACCAAAAAATGCAAGGCAACAAGCAAGAAAGTGTTCTTATTGTTAATGTTGAAAAACAAGAGCTTTAGTTACTAAAGAAAAAAGTGACATACCTAAGAAAAAGAGGTCATTAAGCAATCAGGACCGCAAAAAAGTTTAAGGGTCATGGGGAAAGCTTTGTCCATTGTCTATAGTGCGGGGTTTAATGATATTTCATTGTCTACTAAATAGATGGAAGAGCTTCCCAAATGCCCCTGCTACCTCAAGAGGATAAATAATTATTAGCAATGGAGAAACTTCCTGAAGAAAGTGTTGAGGAAAGAAGCCATATAGTTGAAGATGAAACTGGGCCAAAGGAAAGAAGAGGGCAAACTTCTTTAGACAACATATACAATCGAAGAGATTTAAGCTCCTGGAGAAACGCCCCAAGGAAAGCCTGAACATCCGGTATAATAGTAGTTGAAGAACTCCTCCCTCAACCGAAGGGGGTTGAGAAAGAAAAAGTCGAAGGCCGAGGGGGAACGATGAAAAAGTTTACTAAAACCAGATTTGAGCAAAAGGGGAGACTAGAAACGCAATGGATCAACGAGTTAAAAATTGTCTAAATTATTACTCCACAAGAAAAAAATAGGAAACATTAAGACTCAAGATAAGAAAGGTGATAAATAAGAAAAAACAGAAATCATCACAATGGAAGAGAGTGGAAAGACCATAAAAAAAGTAACCAAAGAACGCAAGGGAAACAAACCAGAAACTATTCTTACTGTTAATGTTAGAAAACAAGACAAAAGAACACAAACTTCAGTTACTCAAGTAAGGAAGGGATAGTTCTGTTTATAGCAATTGAAAAGCCGATTTTTGTAAATAAATTTGTGCACCTCATATACGAGATGTAACGTCTGTTCATTCTAAAAAGTCATCTAGTAGGTTACGAATTTTTAACAGAAAAGGATGACATAATCAAATTAAACAGGCTTCTATTTCCTCATCCTCTTTTGACATTTCACAGCTTACTGGATGACGATTTTAAATTAAAAAAAACACCCCCTACTATCGTAAATAGTATTAAATTGACCCTCGGTTTGACTGTAATAAAAAGTAGCTTAACGAAAAAGAATCAGAGAATCTTTTTGGGTACTTAGCTTGGTACTTAGGCTAACGTGAAGCTAGCGTCCCCGGCGCCAGCGCTCCCCAGTGTCGGTTCTACAAAAATACGTGCAATGTTGCCAAGTTGTTAACTCTTATGGATGCAAGTGGCCTATGGTCAAAATTAAAAAAAATGTATATTGTGACTCTGTCTAAGGTTCAAGGGTTGATCCAGCATATATAGTATTCAAAATAGCATCTTACGGGTAAGTTCTCACACCGTCGAAAACATATATCTCCCTATTTAAGCAAAATCCGGCTTTGTGACACATCCCAATTCAGAAGGTTGGTAGAACGTCGGGTTCTAAATAGAATTGTGAGGTCCGATTTGCCCCTACAGAACTTCCGATGGTGAGAGGTGGAAGATGACATCAAGAAGAGGAAAAAACTGTTGAATTCACTCCAATCGGTGGAGGCGTTCTCAAGTTACAGGCGGACAAAGTTGAGAAGTGAGAAAAAAGTCGTGATACCTCCCCGCCCTCGAACATTTTCAAAAAAAAATCGGAAAATTTTCAGTTCGAATAAAATTAGTCTCTAAAGAGAAATTTTTTAAAAATGGTCAAAAAATGCCATTGTAAAAGTATCCGAAGGAGTCTATTTTCGAAAATATTGCACCTAACTTTCAGTGGTGGGAGGTGAAAGAGAACATCAAAAAGAGGAAAAACAGTTGGATTCACTCCAATTCGTTGTCAAGTTACAGGCGGTTGAAGTTGAGAATTGAGAGAAAAAAGTGGTAATACCCCCCCCCCCCTTTTGTTTGCTGTTTAGATAATCTGTTTTCTACAGCGCTTTGTTGGACTTCTTTTTTTTTTTGAGGTTTTGACGGTTTTTCTATATACCCTCAACCTCAACAAGTTAATCTGCCTACTAATTTAAAATTAAATTTTAAAACACAAAACAATGCTAGAAATTGGAATTTTCCTTGTATCAACACCAAAAAAATAGATAGTAAATGTCAGCTTCTGGACCGGACATTTGTAGTAAAAAAGCCTTGAAAGATACTTCAAATACAAGTCGAAACGTGGACAATCCCTGCTTAACTGTGGATGTTTCATTTTTGGCCTTCCTTATATGGACCTAGTTGGTGTTTGCTTCACAATTCGAGTTGTCTAGGTATATAGAAGCAAACATGCCCATATATTCGGTATTTGATTTCCTCCGTCTTGCATATACATTTGAATGGCCAAAAATACGAAGTAAACAGAATCGGTTTTTGTCCTTTTTTCGCCGTTCGAATTCCTCCTTGGCATCATTAAATATAATCAAATTGTTTCCTTTCCGAGTCAGGGAGAGAAATTTATAAAGCGAACAAAGGGCATTGAGAGATTTACGATTGCGATAGGCGACCAGAGAGAACACATACAACTTCTAATATGGCAAAAGCGAAGCGTCTAACCGCGAGCTATTCAAGAAAAGGCGCCCATGGCCTTTTGTCGAGTTGCCTCCTTCCAAGTTGTTATCTGCACGTCTAAGACGGAGACGTCCACCGTCACCTTCGCTTAATTAAACCCCAAAGCGACGCCGTCTTATCGGATTTCTGCCAAAAGAGGTATGCATCCCGCGGATCGAGTTTCCATTTTCCATCACCCATAACGATGTCAAATTATTGCAATAATAAGTTTGGCTGCTCTGGTCGTAAAGGTCCTATTTTATTATACGGAGCCACTCCACCCCTTGCAATTTGATTTTCAGATTTGCTCGGGGAACGCCGAAGCGAGTGGCTATTTTTTACTGCTCTTATTCAAATGTCAATCCGCCCTGTTACGCTTCGTGCTCCTGGATGGGTGAATATTTGCCTTCTAATGTATTATGTTTGATGAGCCCACCATGTTACGTGCAGTAACGAAGACATCAAAAAATACTCGGGAGAAAACGAAAGAGAAATCAGACGGACGTTTTGGGCGATATTTTCACTGATATAACCACTATATCTTGAAGGTACGAAGTGTCGTATGACCGATCGAATGACAACGTAAGAGCACTTAACATTGAGGACACTTGACAGCGTAAGCACCTCGTCCCGAGCAGAACCGTGTCGATCAAATTATCTTCTCGCTATGAGAATACACATTGCGAAACTTAAACCGTCCTCAGGCACTGTATGATCATTTTAGTTTTAGCAAAAGCTATAAAAATTGATAACCCTCTCAATTGGTATATTGACTTTGTCACTTTAATGACGCCCGCGCATGGAATAACGAGCTGAGCAGCAACATCATTTATATAAATCTTAGCTAATTAAAAAGTAAAATGGTACTTAAATACCTCGGCAAAATGAAGACGCCGCGAACCTCTTACGAACGTCATCAGGATGTAAAATGATCTTGCAAGATCAATATTTAGTTACACAGCGTATTGCCTAATTAGCCGAATTGGGCCCCCAGGGTGTAGCGATCATTGAGGTCCCCCCCAATATTCACGCCTTTGCATTACCCTGAAAGTTGATATGTTGGCCATTGTTAGTTGACAAATCAAAATTCCTCCCTGCGTCTCATTATTGCGGCTTTGAGCGTGTTCTGATTTTTATCCAGAGGTTAAGGGTCCGGTCTTGAGGGCCAAAAACATGGAAATTGGAATAGAAAATCGAATTTGTTGTATTGAAAGGGTGTTTGAGAATTGTTGTTAACAAGGGATTTTGAGAATTTATTAAGAAATTCCAATATTTTATTAAAGAACAGCATGTGACAAAGTTTACGAGAAAACTGACGCTGGAGTTGGCATGCTAACGCGGTCATGTCGACGAATTGGAAAACTTGCATTTCTACTATTATTTGGGAAAAAAGAAAAATCAGATTTTGATAGCATTTGGAACAATAATTAAGCAGGTGAATTGAAAAGCCTGACAGGAATTATAAACTCTTATCTTTCGCCTCTCAACATTTTTCTATGGAATATTAATTCCGCTACTTATTTGGTATTGATCCAGAAATGGAAAAAAATAAGCGTGTATTACTTAAAATTATGTCTTTGGACGTAAAGAAAGTTTAAGGACTAAAGAAGAGAACTTTATTGTCCCCTTGGTACGTTGTTCATGAAGTTCTTAATTCTCCACTTTGACCATTTTTAACTTTGGAGTGAATCCAACTGTTATTTCTTTTTCTTGATGTCCTCTTTCACCCACCATCCGTTAGTTACGTTACGTCATTCGAATTCAAATTGTTATGTTTTTAGGAAATTGCAAGCGTGCCATTACGATCAAAAAACAGCAAAAAAATTTTCCAGAAATATTTTTGAAAATATCCAAAGGGGGGGGGGGGGGGGGGAGGGTATTACGACTTTTTTCTCAATTCTCAATTTGTCCTCTTTCACCTCCCACTATCGCAAGTTACGTAGGTGCAATATTTTCGGAAATCGACCCATTCGGAGGTCGATTTTTGGGCACTTTTAGAATCGCGTTTTTTGATCTTTTTATAAAACCCTCTTTAGAGGTCAATTTCATTCAAATTGAGTTTGTTACGTTCTTAGGAAATTGCAAGCGTGCTATTCCGATCAAAAAAAGCAAAAACATTTTCCAGAATTTTTTTGCTGTCTGTGGGTCCATGTCCAAAGGGGGGGGTATTACGACTTCTTTCTCGATTCTCAACTTTGACCGCCTGTAACTTGAAAACGCCTTGACGGACTGGAATGAATCTTCTTCATTCCAGTCGGTTCATCCATTCTAATCTTATCTCTTTCTTGTAGTCTCCTTGTTATTCCTTGGTATGACAAGACTTACCTACTTAAATTCTGTCCATGAGACACTTTTAGAACTACGTTTACATTAGCGTGACCCATAGAGCTAATCTGTAGACAGTGTCATAGGAGCTTTAAGAGTGCCGGACTTCCGGAATTTTTAGGGAACTATTGGCATTTGTTCATTCTGTCCATATCTTCTAGGTCATTGGCGTGACCCATATTTAGACCAAAGATCAAATCGACTAGTTATCTAACAAATTTGGTACATCTGTATTTGCACAGATTAGGGACCTGTTTCTGTTTATTTATTTCTTGCATGAGTTGTACGATTTCCTCAATTATTCTTTGTCATTCAAAAAGCTCCTATAGAAGTTCCGCCTCCACTTCAGCTAAATGTTCTGATTTATCGCTTTTGTTTCTTTTATCGTCTATTTCTTTAAAGATAATAGCGAGTCCAGTGTTTGTTGATATGATTTGTCGAATAACAAATCTTCCAAGTAATTTTTCCTTGCTTCTTGCATCTATCTTTATCATCCACTATTAATTCATCTATCAATTTCATTGTTGTTCTCCTTAATAGTTTTTTTCTTTAGATTTTTTTGTTTCCTTTTGGTTACCTCTCGATGCATTTTTTAGAAAGCTGTAGGGTGCCCCTTGTTTCCTTCTTTCCTCTGGGTTGCAGGATTTCAAAGTTCCCAAAATATCTACAGAAATTCAGCTAGTTCTAGTGCTTCCGGCCATCTAGTTCTAGTGCTTTATTGCTTGAGATTTCCGCCATTTTTTTCACTAACTTAGCCTGATCACTTTTCGTTAATAGAAGAATATTTATCATTCATCTCCAATTCTAATTTCACTTTAAAGTTGAGAATGATTTTCGGTAGTTGTGACCAATCTCTCACTCGCTCGGTTGATACAACTCGTTACAACAGTTACGTAAATTAAATTACAAAAAGTTCTCAGTCTGACTGAATACGTTTTCACCAGACTTCATCATAAATACTATTATATGGCTAATAACGCTCTTCGTGACCGTTTCTGGTGCTAGTCACCGAAAGGGACGTATTCGTTTTTTGGTAATACTGCTTCTGCGAACAAATTTGCTGAAGATGTGATTAGCAAGGTTAATAAATTTGTTGATACATTATTTCAAAGTGATATGCACTTAACAGACAAAGATTCATCTTCAGGAATGTCCTAAAAATTACAATTTAAGAATCACATGAGTAGTTAATTAAAAGTTGTACGTGCTGTCTTAACGACGACATATTGTGAAGAATAACGGCAAATATTCTAAAAATTCCGTGTTTAATGAACAGTTAACATTTTCAACTTGACGAGGCATAAAAATGAGAACCGTATTAAAAGAAGGACCGCGATGCCGAGATAAAACAACTACTTTTATGTAAAACTTACTAGATTGAGTATAAGTTGACGTCGAGTGGTCTAAAGGGACTGACGATGCCATTCAGATCGTTGAAAGAGGTCATTTTGGCGTTATCTTATTGCTAGGTCCGTAAAAGATAAGATACCAAGCAAGGGATTTGCGGTTAAGGCCAAGTAACGACTCGGATATAAAGTTTATAGCGCATTACCCATTCGACATCAGTTACCTAAATAAAATACCTTTTTACGGCTTTAGTAAATCATGTGAGTTTCTAAGGTAGCTTAGAGGGGCGTTACTTTTAGAACACTGTTATGAGGTCGTATCTACCTAAATGCGCTAGGTATGTCACTTTAAGGGTTTACGACTTTGTCTTCTTTTATTTTATACTCCAATTACTATAAACCTTTCTTTCAGATGTGGCTAGTCCCTACATTGTAACACCAATGTATATTTTGATTTCAGATGCACTTTTTGTTTTCATTATATAAAATCACTCTTAGCACATCTATTTTTATTACCATAAACTGAAATTGTCTCCTATCAACAATTTTCTATCAACAATTCCCTTTCAGTCTAACAACAATAAAGCTTAATCACTCTTTGCAACCAGTTACTCCGAGATCGATTGATATTCTATGTTGATCATCTTAATAGGACCGTAAGCTGTCCCTATATATATATACTTTTTTTTCTTAGATGAAATAGTTACTCTGGCTTTTGTTTATGGTTTTTAAGTACATAATCCCAGCCCTGCAAAACATAATATATAGAGATAGTACTAAGAGGCCAAGGAACTTAAACTGTTTACAATTGCCCAGTGCCATTTCAAACACATGAAACTAAAATGATGACATGGGGATGACTTTGTGAAACTGGATTTTGAAACGTTTAAAAATTATATATAGCAAAGAATGTGTGCCACTGATGAATCTCTAGTTGAATTAAGGGGAAAGATGAAAAGACGAAGATTAGATTAGATTATCATTTGATATATATATCGATTGATCATCATCAAAGTCTGAAGTAAGCAACTGAAGAGTAGGATGATGATGTTTAATAAATGCAATATTTTAAGACAAGTTGTTAAAGAGGAGAAATCAGCCGAGACAACTACCAGCTAATAGACCTGTACAAGTATAACATGAACTAACCAGGGGGGGGGGGATAAACAATAAGACTAACGGTAAGACAAATTACTAGTTGCTGATAAACTAATTGAAATCTTGTTTGGTGTTAATCAGCTTTTTGTCAATAACTTTCTGTATAAAACCAATTTCAAGTTCAAATTCCTGAATAGGCGTGGACTTTTGACATAAAACGATTTCAAGTTGCATATATTCGTCCTCGTGAATCGTTTTTAGAAATTTATGAAATCGTAAATTGCATACCATTTTGCAGTGAATATGAGAGAACAAAGTATTTTTTTGCTACAAGAGCAAAAAAAATACGAAAAAACCTCAATATAACATAAAAAAAGACACTGAAGAACTTACAACTTCCTCAAGATCGATGGATGAATTTTATGCACCAATACATGAACCTTACTTAGGAAAAAGTCGAAAATATCATAACGTGAAATCCAGCATAACATTCTCCAGATATACAACAGAACCCCATTTTTTTCCAAGAACTTTGACCCTACTGGTGGTCAACGGAGTCAAAAACCATTTCTTAATAAAAGTTTGATCCTCTACCTTGTATAATCTATTTTTTAAATGAAGGAATTGAACACCGACATTTTTATTGCATTATTAGATCTTAGCGCATTTAACGTTTTTTTGTATTTTCTTAAAATGTTGTTTGGTAACCGCGAAGTTAAATGGATGGCCAGAAAATTTTGAAATACTTTAATGAACGACTTTTTAACGAAGTGGATATCTTATAATAATCGCAGCGTTTCTATCTCAGACTAACGAGAAAGGCCATTGCGATCTTTAAACACAACAATTTCAACAGGAAAGAGGAAGAGAGTAGGTGGTCACCAATTGTACCAGCGAGGTACAGAACAATATGGGCTGCTTCTCGAACTGAGAGCCATCTGCCATGCAGTATTGGATCTAAACTACGCTGGTGGATGTCGCCTGCTCCTGCTCTGTACAACATCTCACAGGAAGGAGGAAATTACGTTTCTAAATGCAGAGTGGAAGCGAGTTCTACGACATATTTCAAGTGCGCCGAAACCCCACGCCACCACTACCCCCACCTCAGTCGCACCACTGCAGCGCGGCGGGGGCATAAATACCACGGAGGACACCACAGTAGAATCAGTCAATGTCAGAAAGCACGGGAGATCGCTTCATGATTGCCTAATCGCCTTTGATATCTGCGTCAGCAGTACAAGAAACGTCAGGAAGAAATTCCATTGGACCACGGCTTCAAAGCCCGGAAAACAGATTTTTGATGATAATAATTTGCTAAGAATTAGTGTAAGTACCCTAAAAGAGTACTGTATCAAAGTAGTACTTGCTACCATCGCAATAAACCTACATGTGAAATCATAATTTCACTATTTTATATACCCTTTCATACTTTCTAAAATGTAGTTTTTCTTAAAACAGGATAAAAAGAACACGGAATATTTCAATAAACTATGCATAATAGTCTCTAATGATATATCTGACCAGAGGACTAGTGTGACGTCACGCCAAAGGCTCATACATCGAGCCGTCCTTACTGGTTAGTACCGTCTAGGGTTCTTGGTTTCCCCTCCAGTTTAATAGTTTTCAGAATTTGGCAATTGGTTAGTTTCTAGGCCATATACAAATAAGAAAATTACCTGCACATTGTGATAAGCAAAACTACATGTTACCAAAGCAGGTTCGTTGTTTAGTTATCTTCTATTTCCTATTATCGTTCTTTTTAGTTCAATTTTGTTCACTTTTTTGCTTATTTTAAAATCCCCAGGAGTGCTCAGTACGGGTACATGTTGAAAGCTTTTGGTCTTCTGTGTTCTGCTTCAGTCGAATACAGACGATACGTTTGTAGATATAGTGGTTTATAAGCAAATTTTGTACGACTTGGGGTCCTCTGCAAGCTCCTAAAGTTTGGAACCTCTTTCTGCAACACCCTGTAAATAAGGCTTTTCGTGAATTTGTTGAACAACTGTCCTCTTTTTTTGATCCTGCATTTTAGTTTTTGTAAATGGTTCTTCAAAAGTGTCCTTTACGAGTATTTCTAGATGGTAAGGAGACGATGCTTTGCATCCATTTGATCGGAGTATTTTTAACCAGAAATTGACGGCCTTTTGGTGAACATAGACATATATTCAAAAGTTCTACGTCATCTTGCTCTGATCTGATGGAATTTTGCAGGATCAACAGTTTTTGTGTGTGTTTTATCATTGTTTGCAGCGCAAAAAATGTTTACAGGGTATTTTTTGATGTTTTAAGTGCAGAGCGAAGACATCAGTTGAATTGTGAAGTTGACAATGACCGTAGAAGAATAGTAGCTCTCATTGAAGAAGGTCATTGAATCTCATGAAAGCAGATCAAAACTTCGTGGCTAATAGAGTTGGTGTTTGGCAAAGTGATGTATCCCGTGTATGGAATTGGAAGCACCAGACCAACACTTTTCATGATAGACCTAAAAGTAGTGGCAAGTGTCTTATGAATCAACGACAGAACTACAATCTAAAGTGTTTTTCTGAGCTTTGAAGCCGTGGTCCAATGGAATTTCTTCCTCGCACTTCAAACCACGTATGCGAGACTAATGAGAAAGGCCATTGTGATCTTTGCAAACAATTGCAACAAGAAGGAAGAAATTTTGTTTCTAAATGCAGATTGGATGGCGATTTCTACGACATATTTCTGGTGCTCCAAAACCCCGCGCCTCCACTACCCCCACCCCAGTATCTCCAATGCAGCGCGACGGTGGTGTAATAAATACCACGGATCTCACCACAGTCGAATCAGTCAACGTCAGGAAGAAATTCCATTGGACCACGGCTTTAAAATCCCTAAAATACTTAGATTGTATTTTAATCGACTTCACCGTCTTATAAAACGACAGAATTGCTATATCCAGTTAACTGTTTAGCCTTTCAAGAAGACGCTAGACATACCTTGAGACCTCAAGTATCGGTTTCTACATTACATAAACCATTACTTGAACACAAAGTTTTGTTTCATGCATATAGCCATTACGTGGTGACGAAACAATGACTGGCAATAGGTACCTCAGATTGATACTTCATCCTCACCTGAGACTCAACCAAGCAGCCGTTGGCGATCATTTTGTTATTGCGTTTAGCGCTTAACCTCGACGCATCAGAGTTGTAATTGAATATCTGAAGAAAACTGAAGGGATTAATCGTCTGGATTGGCCTGCCCTCTGTCCTGACATAAACCCAATTGAACATGCTTGGAACTTACTTGCGAGGGCAGTTGCAGACCAAGAGCCTACAAGAGTTTGTTCAAGCTGCCCAGGAAGAATAGTGAAATTTCTCTCAAGGGCATATCATTAATTTGGTAATGAAATGCTTGACTTTCTGACCTTAACTGGACGAAACGTTTTATAATATTATTATGACTATAAGGGTGCACCACAAAGTGAAATTGTATACGAGGTCCATGGAAACAGGGTATAGCAATAATGAATGAAATGCTAATACTCATATGCATGTGATACCTTACTACGAAACGGTTTTTGTCTGTGGTAGTTGCCACTTAAACTTAAACACATCGAGCGGCTGAAAAAATTGCAGATAAAACTAGAGGTCAAACCGTAAAACCTTTTTTTTTATCACAACTGCCAGCAAAACACCATATAATTTCACACCTAACTACCCGCCTAATTCTAAAATACACATTTTATTTTCTTACTAATTCAAACGGTATATAACGGCATGTTGCACCAGAAACATAAATTACCCCGGGGGTGCGTGAAGCGAACGTCCAGCCCTGCACTTAGAGAGGGCTGGTTCGGGGCATGACGGCAACACTGTTACTATTATGGTCACGAGACATGCACCCTACGAGAAACATCAGCTGTCAAGGCAAACGTTTCACACCTCAAAGGTAGTGAACGTTAATTAAATTGCCCCCTAACACTGTAATGATTGTACGGAAAATCTCTCGCCCTTGCACTTCTTCGTTGGTCGTTAGGGGTCCATCAAAGCAGTTGCATAAGGTTGTTTTAAATCAAACGGCCATCAAGTACTCATTTCACATAGTGGCTACTCGGAAACTGTTAAATCCAAAGATTGAAAATAAATCCTTAAATTTGAATACGTAGGTAAAAGCTGCTTCCTTGAAAATAATTATGCAGGGCGTCCTCGGCCTGGCGGCCTCGGACACCAAACATTCTTTCGGACGTTAAAGTATTATTTTACGGTCTAGGCATACAAATACCTATTATAAGTTCCAGAGATGGTTAGTGGCTTCATGCAATCGTTATTTTTATTTTTCGGGTCATTTGTTGTGAAAGCCGCACACTGCTCCCGCGGAATGGATTTATGGCAATAAATAAATGGCCGGTTTCCATTTGAGCTCCGCAAAAGGGCAGAGGACTCCTCCTTTGTCTATCTGCGTTGCGAGCTACACGGAGATATACAAACTGTCGGATTTGTGCGGTTTTGATTGAGATATATCGAGTGAAAGTCTCAGCAGGGTGCCGAGATCTACGTGCGGCTTGATTTTACATTGCGCGTGGGGAGCTAATGCCTCGCCGAGAGATTTTTTTCTGGGCGGAATTATCTCTTTAACAAAGGCCGAGTTCACAAATTTGGACACACAAAAGCAATTTTGCGAAATACTGCCGCATTGACTTAAAAAAAAATTGTCCACGCCTATACAATAAAATGATCATCATTAATCAGGTTGTAAGCAAATAATATAGTGTTTTATAACTTTGTACTGGAACTGGTGTGAATAATGAATATTATTCATTGTTTTTTTCATTATATACTCTACACTAATACTATTACTACCAGAACCCTGATGGCTGCCATAATGGTTTTAACGTCACCTCGACTTTGACCATCAAAACAAAACGCGTGTTGGCAAGTTATCTAATTAATTATTATAGTAAAATAAGCCGTGAACAAAGTATAGTGTCCAACTTGCATATAATAGGCATCATTATCTCGCTACACTCGTGGGCTCAAATGACACCTTCAGTAATAATAGCCTATATTATATACTTGTTGGAAAATATACTATTTTTGACTTATCTTAGGAGTTACGGAAAAAGCTTGGCCCAAACTTTTTTTTTAACCCAATCCCAGTTTACTTTAACAAAAGTTGGCTTTATTATACTACATCAGTTATCGTAAAAATTCAAATTTAAAGCGCTTAGAATTGAATTCAGAAGTTTGGGTCATCATCTAAACGCTCTTAAGAGCCATTAAATTAACGACCCACCGAATAGCCTAAGAACTGAATTTTATCACGGATTATCAATATGAGTATTTTTAGGTTTATTTCCCGTTTTTTTTTTGCTTTTACAGTCGCATTAAAATTAGAATCTTGTCGCTAAAGGTTACAGGCGGCAGGAAATTATGACATCTTAATTAGTCATAAATTTGTAAATCGCAGATGAAAGGAATATTTCATGGATGAGATGATTTTTGTCATAAAGTCTAGTCCCGTATAGAGGTTTTGATATAGTTTTTCCAAGCAAGAGTATGGAAATCTGACAAATTACCCTCTGTATAAAATTTTAACATATTTACTGTTATTGGTTATATGGCCATAACTTAAAAGTTCGAAAATACTGTCGTTTCTAAAAAAATTTTGACACCTTTTTGTTGGTGGGAGGTGAAATACCTAAGAATGCAACAAAATTCGATTGAAATTAACCTCTAAAGAGATGTTTTTAAAAATGGTCCAAAAACGTGATTCTAAAAATGCTTAAAAATCACCCTCCAAAGGGGTCTATCTCCAAAAATTTTGTACCTACGGTACTTCCGACGGTGTGAGGTGAAATAGGACATCAAGAAGAGGACAAAACAGTTGAATTCACTCCAATCGGCTCAGGCGTTCCCCAGTGCCAAGCCGTCAAAATTAAGAAATGAGAAAAAGTCGTAATACCCCCTCCCTTTTGGAGATTTTAAAAACAATTTCGGGAATTTTTTTTCCTGTTTTTTTTTCGTCTGATTGCCTGTAACTTAAAAACGCCTTAACCGATTGGAGTGAATCCAACTGTTTTCTCTTCTTCTTGAGGTTCTCTTTCACCTCCCACCACCAAACCTCATTCGAATTGAGTTTGTTACATTCTTAGAGATTGCCAGCGTGCCATTTCGATCAAAAACAGCAAAAAAAACTTCCAGACATTTTTTTGAAAATGTCCTAAGGCAGGAGGGGGAAGGGGGGGGAGGGGTATTACGAGTTTTTTCTCAATTCTCAACTTTGACCGCAACGCCTAGCCGATTGGAGTAAATCCAACTGTCTTTTCTTGTTTTTGATACTCTTTCCCCTCCTACCATGGGGAGTCACGTAGGTGCAATATTTTTGGCGATAGACCCTTTCTGTAGTAGATTTTTAGGCACTTTTATAATCGCGTTTTTGGACCTTTTTTAAAAAAACCTCTTTGGAGGTTAATTTCATTCGAATTGAGTTTGTTACATTCTTAGGGAATCATCAATCAGTCATTAATCATCAATCAGTCATCAATCATTAGGGAATCATCAATCATGCCATTCCGATCAAAAACAGCAACAAAATTTTCCAGAATTTTTTTTGAAAATGTTCAAAGACTTTTTTCTCAATTCTGAATTTTGGCCGCCTGTAACTTGAAAACGCCTCGACCGATTGGAATGAATCCAACTGTTTTGTTCTCTTCTTGATGTCCTCTTTCACCTCCCACTATCGAAAGTTTCGTAGGTGCAATATTTTCGAAGATAGACTCATTCGGAGGTCGATTTTTAGGCACTTTTAGAATGGCGTTTTTTGAAGGATCTATCTCCGAAAATACTGCACCTCCGGGACTTCCATCGGCGGCAGATAAGAGAAAATATCAAGAAAAGCAAAAAAAATTAGATTCATTAAAATCGGTCTACTCGTTCTAATTTTACAGGCGGTCAAAGTTAAAAATTGAGAATAAAGACATAATATTTCCCCCTTTGGTCAGTTTGAAAAAAACTATTAATTTTTTTTCTTTTTTTGATTTGAAAGACTATTACGATTTTTCTCCATGGGACTTTCGTCAGTGGAAAGTGAATGTGGAGATCAAGACATCAAAAAAAGACTTAATGTTCCCCTTTGGTCAATTTCGAAAAAACTTTGAGAATTTTTTTTGCCAAATTTTGATTTGACTGGGGCGTTTGGAAACCCCTAAGCACAAAACAAGCTTAATTCCAATAAAATAGAAGTCAACATTTTTTTTTTTTTTTAAATCGCGAAACAGTTTCTGCTATAAAGCTGAAGACGATCTCAACATGGCCGCCGGATCTGATGTCGATTCGGAGGCTAGTACAAAAGACGATAAAAAGTATGGTTTTAAGTGCTGTGTTAGGAAAAATTGTGTTGTTAGTGTATGCATCAATTGCTTTGCGATCTATCATGATAGTTGTGCAAATCGGCAAGGCACCAGTTTCAGGAGAATTGATGAAACAAAACTTGTTTGTTGTGTGGTGCCAGAAAATGGCGCCAAAATTAACAACAATCATAACATTGAGCTCAGCGAAGCAACTAAGTCCCAAATGAATCTGGAAATAACTTACCTGAAGAAAATGCTAGAAGAGGTAATGGATAAAAACAATATTCTTAAGCAGAATGTTAATTTACTCACTGAGAAAATTTACAATCTTACAAATGTAAACACGGGGCAATATAAACAGACCTACAGTGGAGTGTTAAACACTAAACCTCTTGAAAGGAACGGTCACGATACGAGACTACCGTTATTACCAGGGACTAGCAAGAATTTGTTAGTCTCAAATAACAACAATAATAATAACCGATCGGGTTCAAATGCTAAATCCCCAAAACGTAAACCACGACAACGAGGTTCGAGAAAAGGAGATAGCAGTGCGTCGGACTGCGAATCTATTGCTGATCTCGAAAATAATGAAAAACCTAGAAGCAAGGGAGAAACCCTTTGTCGAGAATCCCATGTGCCCATGGGAAACAATGTATTTCAGCCATTTGAACCCCGATATAATACTTCCCAAGTGGCTCAAAATAAACAGTTCCAGCGAAAAAAGAGAAATTTAGGTACTGGGGCAGCCGAATTAGGTTTCGAGGGAGGTGACCGTAGAGCTTGGATCTACATAAATAGAGTGAAAAGAAGCGCAACGGAGGAGGTGGTTAAAAATTACATAATAAAAAAGGCTGGATTTGAAGATGCAAGCACCCTAGTACGAGAGCTCCCGACTGAAGAGGATAGACTGAAGTCTTTTGTAGTTGTTGCCCCTCTGGAAAGTAAGGACATTCTCTACCAATCAAGTTTCTGGCCAAAGCATGTGGGTGTTGGGCGTCTTGATTTTAAGCGACACCAGGAGTTTATTAAAAACATTTTTCAAGCCCGAGTCGATCCCCAGATGGGTCGAAATTTCCACACAAGCAATGAGGGTTCACTAAAGAACAAGTAAAAACCAATGCCCTAAAGGGAAATTGGACAGGCAAATATACTGCATCTGATGCTGAAAATAAAAGCTGTCTGAAACTCTTATATTTAAACGCACAAAATATCAATAACAAAACTTGTGAATTAGAAGTGCTTTTGGCTGAATTATCTCCAGACATCCTTCTCATAACAGAACACTGGCTCAGGGGCTCGGACATTGAAAAGTTTCATCTCACTGACTGGAAACTCGACTTGGACACTTATGGCTTAAATCCTCAAGTGAACGGTTTTACCAGAGTCACTGCCACTTCGTCGACGCAAATTGACAATATTTTTACAAATATTGTTCCGGAAAAGGTAAGCTGTCAAATCTACAAAACTTTTTTATCTGATCACTACGGAATTCTTCTTTATATCGCCAACTCAGAGATGATAAATTGTAAGTCTAGTTTTCTGATGAAAAGAATTTACAACTCCTTTAATATCCAACAATTTCTGAGCTTTCTTGTCGCTGAGTCTTGGCAAGAGATGTATGAAGCTGCAGATATAAACGACAAGTACATTATATTTTCAAACATTTTTTCCGACTGGTTTGATCAGAGTTTTCCACAAACTCGTATCAAAGCTGGCTGTCAAACTTCTGACACTTGGACAAATAGAGAAATTAAGGAATTTTCAAGGTATGTCAAAGATATCTATGTTTGGTATCAACTGACAAAAAGTGAACAGGTTTACTTACAATACAAGGAAGTTAGAAAACAATATAGAAATTACGTCAATGAACTAAACAAGGCCATTAATGACAATAAAATAATCAATTCCACAAATAAATCAAAAACTGCCTGGACTATATTTAGCAAACTTACAAATAAAAGCAAACCCCAGAACAACATTAATTTAAAAATTAATGATATAATAATTGATGATCCCATCACCTTAACTGAACTCTTTAGTAAACAATTTAATCTACCCATTTCTGATAATAATGTCGAACCTTTTCTAAAGGACACCCATGACAGAACAATATTTCTCAGCCCCACAGATCAACACGAAGTCTTGACAATAATAAATAGCCTACCCAACAAATATTCCGCAGGTATTGATGAAATACCAATCTCAATTGTCAAATCTGTTGACCAATATGTATGTAGACCATTATCTGATTTGATAAATGACTGCTTCACTTCTGGAGTCTTTCCTGATGCCTTGAAAGTGGCTAAAGTGGTCCCAGTCTACAAAAAAGGCAACCCGCTGGACATTTCCAACTATAGGCCAATATCTTTGCTGCCGTCATTTTCCAAAGTTTTTGAAAAAGCTATCTATAGCAGACTTCTCAAATTTTTACAAGCAAACAAGTTGTTAGCAGATCATCAATTTGGTTTTATTCCCCAGAGGTCCACTGAAATGGCAATTTTCAACACTCTTAAATTTATAGTCGAACATATTGATCAAAATGACAGGGTGTGCGGGCTTTTTTTCGACTGATCTAAAGCTTTTGATATGATGATCTTCTAGTCCATAAGTTGGAAACATTTGGCTTGCGGGGAGTATGCGCTTCTTTGATTGTCTCTTACTTGAGAAATAGATCACAATCCATTTGTGTAAACTACAATGGGAGGACATCCTTTTCAAAAATGCAGGAACTCAGACAGGGTGTCCCTCAGGGATCAATCTTGGGTCCACTTCTTTTCATACTTTATGCCAATGACTTGTCAGGTAATGTTAGCAATTCTTTAGTGTGCCAAAATGCTGACGACTCTTCAGTCATTTTGAATCATAAAACAACGGATGGCCTCTCAGGCATCTCAGCATTGGCCGCATCTGAAATGTGTCAGTGGTGTGCAAGAAATTTTTTGAAACTAAATACCAAAAAAAACTGGAATGATTTGTTTTTCAAAAAAAAAACGCAGCCTGAATCTTTATATGTAAATATGCAAGGAAAATCAGTTCCTCACAGCAAATCAGTAAAATTCTTGGGCGTCATTATTGATCCCCAATTAAATTGGTATGAGCAAACGTCCAAACTTGTATCAAGACTCAATAGCTACTGCACCAGCTTGAGAAAACTTGTGATGTTTTGTCTATGGAATCCATTAGAACTTTCTATATTGCATGTATCCAGTCATTAATAAATTATGGCATTTCATTCTGGGGCTCTTCTAGCGGGGCTACAGATGTTTTCATTGCACAAAAAAGGTTGATTCGATCGATATTTGGTCTTCATCCTAGAATTAGTTGTAAGCAATATTTTGGAAAGCTAAATGTTTTAACTGTGCCCTCCCTGTATGTTCTTAGTTTGGTGGTGTTTGTTAAGAGGAATTCTGTGGTGTTCAGCAAGAATTATGAGAACCATGAACCGGACATGTTAATAAATACCAGAAGTGGGAGGGATCTGGCAACTCCTCAACACAAGTCAGTTTTGTTCCGGAAGGGTCCCTACTATCGAGCAGTCAAAGCTTATCAGTGGCTGCCAAGGTCAATAACAAATATCAATAACCCGGTCCAATTCAGAAAAGAAGTAGTATTACATTTGAGGATAAGTGCTTGTATTCATTTGATACTGACTAAAGGAATATAATATATTAAGTAATTATAACAAGAATCCAAATGTGCCTATTAAGTAAGTGTAAGATATTATTATGTATTGCAAAGTGTATTGAAAACCCCTTTTTTTTTGTGACGTTGCCTTGTAGTATGTTTACTATTTTGCTGGCAATAAATATTGATTGATTGATTGATTGATTGATTAGTGTCTAAACCAACTACTAAAAGGGTCTATGTCAAAAATATTGCATCTAAAGTACTTTGTTGGTGGTAAGTAAAAAAGAACATCGAGAAGAGCAAAAAACAATCGGATTCACTATAATCCTTGCACTCTTTCTAACAAAATTGAAAATACCCCCTTTTAGTCAATTCGATGGAGACATGTCGTGACTCAATCGCTACAGAGATTGAACAAGTTGTCGCTTGTACTCACTATGTGGACTAGGGCATTATCGTTATTACTAAAGAGGCATTAGTTTCCAGTAAAGAACATCAAGTTCTCGGAAACACATTCAATTCAGATAGAGCTCTAAATACGCTCAAAAGCTGTGTACAGGGTGTCCCAATAATCAACTGTTAATCGTAGAATTTCGGAACAAAAAATTGATAGTGAACGTGGCGAAGAGAAATATCTGTAAACTAGTTTCAGCACTCAAATTCACCACTAGTGGGCGTTTCACTTCCACTGTTATAACAAACGTTACAAAACTCCCAAGTAACTACGTGTAGCCGAAAAAAGAATCAATTTTTTTAATCGAAAACCGCCTTAAATTTTCCAGTGTTAATCAGGCACCACATTTTACAAGAATTGAGACATATAACCCAGCCGTGACGTCATTGCAAAAGACAAGTTACACGGCATTGGAATTTTTTTAACTTTTAATAAGTGCCTGTATCGGGATAACAAATAACGTTTGAAAAAAAAATGTTCATACCTGACACGTTTTATATTTTTAATGTATTTTAATTACTTAAAAGTTAGGCAAAGAAACATTTAACATGTTAATTTTTCCTCGGCAGAATTCCTACAGTGAGGCGCATTAACTCTTTGCGTTACCCTTAATCCTGGTCTTCCACCATTAAGATAGGGGGAAGCAGAACACGCCGTTTCTCGGCTTAAAATATGAGAAAACTTTTAAGTAAGTTTAAGGCGAGCTGATAGATTGGAAGCCGCGATCATTGAATCGTGAATAAAATTGTCGGGAAAATAAAGGAATAATTCCCGACAAACACCAAACAAACACAACCGTTACCGAGAGCGTGTAGCATCAGGCATTTACGAACTATAAAATTGTCGCGGCTACAAAGAGATCAAACAGGCCGGTATATATTTGTCTAAGTTTTATGATTAATTTAATTGGTGGTTTGTATTATTTCAGGTTGCTTCTTAAGAATTAGCCTTTCTTTGCGGCGTACCACGCTCTCCCGCTTTATGAGCTTTTGTAAGTGGTATTAGACAAACTTCGGTAGTTATTTTCCCTCATAAAAGCCCGCACGTTTATCTTTCTTTCTTTATACAGTTTTTAAACGTGAACTACAATACTTTTTTTCGCCCGGCATGTGTATATAACATAGAATACCGGGACCGCGCTTTTATTATCTGATCCCGTTTGTAAAAAGTCGAATTTACGTCCGCGGCAACGCGGTCTCAAATTCCTTATTTTTGAGAAAGCTCCCTCAGAACGCCAAAAGCTAATGTATTTTAAATGTGGCCCCGCTCTAAGGAAATAATAAAAATTTTCTGTTAAATTTACCGTCGAGGCCATGCTTTCGAGCAGACGAAGAATTATTCCGCAACATTTGCATTTCGTTGCCATTTGAATGATTATAATTTGATTAAATGCGTCTCACGACAAATACATCTTCATGGCTGGTGCCTTTTGTGCAAATAGCGCATCGCATTAGTAAATAGCAGATAGTGTTTACATTGGAATAAGTCAAATATTGCAATACTACAAGACCTAGTACTACCATTGCCACTACCAGATTAAACAAACATTTACATTTCCATTGCTGGACCAACCAGATCCATGGCTTGAACTTTTTTTTTTAATTTGTTTTAGATGATTTTTTGTCGTCTCTATAATAATCTGGTCAATTTGATGGGAATAAAAGTGGTTAACATTTTTTTGAATCCAATGTTAATTGTAATAATATTATAAAGTTTTGAATTCAAAACACGAAAACAATTCCTCTTTTTGTAAATCAGAAAAATATTGGCGCTTATTTAGGCCACCCAGTTGTTACGTCACGAAAGATCTATGAGATCTGATTAGGTACTTATAATTATAATTATATATTATAGATATTATAATTTTGCTTCAGTACCATCAGACGTCAAAAGTGAACATTCAACTCAATATTACTTTAAAAACTATTGTATGGTATTTACTCTAAAAATTGGCTTATGACCCCATTGGCGACATCTTTTATGAATACCAAAAAATAACACTATTATCGTTTATCAAAATTGCACGGTAGCAGGACTCTCACTACTGAGTGCTCAATTCATGGTTTGTATAGAGAGTTCGTTTAGCTTTTTAAATCAATTAGCTTCCTTTAACAAGTGTCTTCTGACTTGCTCAGAGACCTTAAATTTGCCCAAAAAGGAATGATTTTAGTCACCTCAATACTCTCAAAGTCGCATGTTAAGAGTCACAGATGCGAAGACCTCCTGCTCTCATTCTGGCAAATATTAGTTTTTTTCAAAGCGGTCTAATAGTAGATTATGTCACTAGGAGTAAAAGTGAGTCTTTTCGTGCTGAGCCCAGAGATTGACGGCCGAAGCGAAGCTGAGACCTGCATCTGGGCGAAGCACAAAAAGATCTTTTACTCCGTGTAACATATACCTCATTCACTTATTTTTGGCATCTCGTTACCTTTGAAACCTTCATTTTTTTATACCTATCTCTTTTTAGCGCATGTTAAGAAGATAATATAATTTTTTTTTCAAGGATGCAAGAAATAAGAATTCTATTTCAGAGTGATTCAGTTTTGCAATTTTCTCTCATCCTCTTTAAGCGGGTCTAGGAACTTATCCAATTATAGTAGTGTATATTATTTGTAGAATAAATAGAATGTGTTAGAACGGAGGTTTATCATAACCAATGGTTTAGATGGTTTAGGTAAATTATGGTAAACTAAAAATTTGTAGCATTATTATCAATACCAAATTAATAAAAATCACATTGACAGATAAATCTGATGACGCGCATGATATTTAACAGACGAACTCTGCGTGACATATGCGATTTGGACTTAAAGCCGAGTTCGGTAATTCCATTCGAGCGCTCCGAACACAGACCATCTCCTAAAATCTTAACAAGCTAGAGTGAGATAGACTGATATCCCGAGCGCTCGGGATGTAATTACTGAACTCAACTTAAGAACGGTTTCGGGTGGTGCTCTCGAGCACTCTGAGAGTATTCCCATCCTTTGTTTTTTCAATAAGAATGTAAAGATGGCAATACACTCAGATCGGTCTATCTGGTGTCATCTAGTGTTCAAAAATGAAAATCGTTTATTTATGCGCCACCATGACAGCAGCGGTGACTTTTGACTTTACTTTTACTGCCTAGGACTTTTTTGCTACTTTTTTGGTCTCAGGATTAGAAAGCCCACTTTGAGAAAACAAATGATGTACTTTTAGTCCGCTTGAAAAAAAAAGTAGGTTATTTGTTATGCCGATGTAGGTAGTTGAAGAGCGCTTTCTAGTTCTCAGAGAAAAACAGTAACAAGTAGGTTCTAGGCAGTAAAAGTAATTTCCAAAGTCATCGCTGCTGTCATGGTGGCGCATTTATAAACGATTCTCATTCACCAAAACTATTTGAGTACTAGATGACACCTACACCCGTCTGAGTGTATTGCCATCCTTACATTTTTAATGAGAAAACAAAGGATGGGAATACTCTCAGAGAGCTCTAGAGCACCACCCGAAACCGCTGTTTTAGTCGAAATTGCATATGTTCTCGAATTCTCGGTTTGTCTGTTAAATGTTATGCGCGACATTTTAATAAACCATCATTGTGATTATTATTAATTTAGTATTGATAATAATATTTGTTTTGCCATAATTTACCCAAACCTACTAAAACCATTCATCCCGTAAATTCTGAATAGTTGCAGGTTCCGATAAGTTACGGTTTTACACATTTTTTTTTGTAATGGTCAACTTCTTTGCCCCCTAGACCTCCTTAGTTAAACGATTGGCCCATTGAGCGTAGTACCAGGGAAAAAGGCATATCCTTGGGCATTTTTAATCCTATCTCCACAAAGATATCACTTTTAATACAGAGCGAGTAAAAATTTCCAAGGGCCATTAAGAAAAAGTGTCCAAAATAGTATGTTAGTTCTTTGCGATTTTTATGAAAACTCTAGAGCAGCCCAGTTTGGGTTGTATATGTGTAACTAGAAGACGTGGAGAGAAAAAAAATCAGTTGTTAGTTTTGATCTAGCTGTTATACCGGGTGAGCTACAGAAGTTTTTCTGTCACATTTTTTTGCCGATCTGGGTGTACTTTTCACACATTACACCATGTAGATTCCACATTTTTGCAGCAAAAAAACTAAAATAGTTCAGATAAGAAATACACATATGGGTCATTAATCTGGCCAAAAATCAAGGTCCTAGCTTTGAATTTGAAATTTTGACAAATTTTTAAACTTGAAATTTGAAATTGCCATTTTGCCAACACTTTTTCGCCGAGACGTCGTTTAAAATTTCGGAGCGAAATTTGGGAAGTTTTGAAATTTCGGCAAAATTTTGGGTAGTTCCGGAAATTGACGCAACCGTCTTCGAGTAAACTGCGCTGCAATCGCATTTTTTGACACCGCAAAATTCTCTTTTGACCGATCAAACTTTAAACACTTAGAGCAAGGAAAATAAGCGGAAAAACGTGGAAAAAGTATTGTAGGTGAAAATTTGTACATTTCTAGGAAGACTGTTGGCAAAATGCCCACTCTTGATGAAGGTTTTCGCAAAGACTGGTCGATTTGAAAATTTCGTGTCGGGATTCATGATGGCTGATGACGTAGAACGAAGTCCGACCACGCGGTTTATAGTTTGTTCGCGATACAGTACATTTTAACAATCCACAGTCTCCCATAAGAAATTCATTGCCCAATGCTTTTTAAATGGGACAACATTGATTTCGTCATAAATAAATGATGGACTGTTGATGGTACCATGAATTGTGATATAGCTGACTGAACCATCACAGCTACAGTAGCTGATTAACGTTAAAATTTAGAGAATTGTTTATGGTGCTTGGAAATTTGCCTTTGACATTTTTATCGTATCTTCCCAACATGTGCTATATACATATATATAAATGAGATAGGTATGTATACCCAACAACGAAAGCTTCAAAGGTAACAGGAATATAAAAAAAAATTGAATAGGTAATATGTAGCTGACGCGGTAGCTAGGTTATAGCTGTTTAAATGAACCGATGGTGATATCGAGTTGAAAATCGAATGGTAGGTTCCCCTGTGTATATTTAATATTCCCCTATGTAATATTAGCTAAAAAGAGCATTTTTAAAAATCTAAGATGGCCGCCTGAAAAAAACTGGTTTTATGCCGATATCTCTGGAACGGTTTGAGCTAGAAAGCTCAAATTTGGTATATGGCCTGATGATTCCATGTTCAATATTTCTTCAGTTTTTTGACACTTTTTATGCTACAATTTAGTGATTGTTGCTAAAGGGAACTGAAGCGAAATATATTTGACGTCTCGACTTTTTGCTTACTGTACGCCACCATCAGAGTATTTTTTTTATTTCAATTGCTGTTTTATAAATGTGCCAAACCCAAATAATCAGTTTTTCGTATATGAGTGACAAAATAGCTTTAACGAAGGCCTTTCGATTAGTGCGGCCTATTCAATTTTATCGCTTTTAGCTTCCAGACACGGAAGAAAGCTGTTTTCAATAAAAATTTACTTATTGATACAGAGTGAATGAGAAGTGTTACTTTGCTAAAACTTTTTTTCAATGCAACACCGTGTATAATTTCTCATCTTTATACTCGCCTTTGAGTTCTAATAATATTTTGTGTATCATACCATATTCGGATACGTGCTAAAAATATACAAACATTATAAGCATAGAAGTAGAAGGTGTTTCAAATTCGAGCCACATCATTGGGTTCTCAGCAACGGTAAGAGGCCGGTCCAGGTCCAAAAAATCCAGGTCCGTATTTAAAGAAATTAAGTTGATGATGGTCACCACAAAACGAAACGTCGCAGGAAAAAACTAAATATGCCAACTTACAGGGCAGAAAAAGTTGCAACGACGAAGTGTCAAAGATTTTGAATTATCTCTTCGAATAACCTCAAAAGAAAATAAAAACGATATTTCAAAATTTCGTATTTTTTCAGATATCTCCGGAAATGTTAAAACGGCATATTATTGAGCTTCAAACTGCGCAACTTTGCCCCGATTTAACCCACCCTGTAAATCTTCCGTTGCTGAGATATCAACGATGTGGCTCGAATTTGAAACACCTTGTGCAATTTCTTTAAAATGGAACGTATAATGGGAAATGGAAAGACCGGTCACATGCCATTTGGCTGTGGTTAGGTTTAAAACTTTCATTTTGCCTCCTTTCTTCGTAACTCTCTCTCTCTCTCTCTCTTGGTAAAACTCAATTCAAATTCAGAACAGAAACCTTCAGTACAAAATAATAGGGAAAGATACAGTTCATTTCTCTAGCGAAACTATAAAACTCGAAATGTCGGTTTATAAACCGAAATAAAGTGATGACCTGCCGTGAGTCAGGACATCACGTTCATGCTTGATTCAAATTTTTCAATTTCTACTTCAACTACCTATCCACAGTGTTGTGACGATGACAATATAACCAGACCTATGAAGCAACTTACTAGGACACAACCTAACTGTAGAATCCATGACTGATAAACTAAGGTCCTAAGGCCCAAATCTCTCATTCCAAAACGATTTACTATTTTTGGTATTTGTATTTGGATTTACTAAATTTTTTCTTGCAAAAAACTTTTCTCTCCCAACTATAAAAAAAGCAAATTGAGAAGGAAGAGAGTTGCTCAATTTCAATCTCCAATGACGAAATGACCATATTCAGGGTAATGAAATCTTCCTCAAGATTTATCTACAGTAAACAAGGTCCAAAAGATGCTGAAGATTGCTGCAAAGAAGAAGTGAGGCAATCAAAACTTATACCTATAATCAAAACTATGAAGAATTAAAAACGGAAAAGATAGAAAACTGAAAGCCGTTTTTAATTAAAACTTTGGAGTTTGGGTTGCTGGAGAAAACTATTGACCGTTAACAAGGGAAAACTCACGTTGCTCCATGGAAACTAAAAAACAGGTAAAATACTTTTGATACAAAATCACTTGATATGAGTACTTCTGCATGTAACAACAACATTCTAAAGTCAACAAAGGTGAATGTCTAATGGTTAAATGAATATTTCCATGTAGAAACCCGATTAATGAAACATTTGATGTTATTGGAAAATAGAGATAATGTCAAAATAATAGGTGCATTTAGTTCAATGAGAGCCCCCCATTATAGGACTATCAAATACTTATGGTTATTATTTTGTCGCAAGTCGTCATAAAACATCGATTCAGTACTTGATTAATAAAAAAAAAAGACACTGTTTACTCCAATACAAATTTTCCACGACAGTTTGCTGCATTGGCTGGCCATTGAGAGATGGCCCTGTACTTTAAGCTCATCATCTGTCTCTGTACTAGACAGTTTTTAACTGTTTAAAAAAAAATCTCTAGTTTAAAATAAGAAAGTTGGTAGTGAATGAGCAAAATTGGGACAACTATATTCAAAAACCAAATAATTAAAAATCGTTTAGTAAATTTAGAAACTTTTCTTGTAACACAGGTACGATGGTTACTTCTAAACGACTACCCTCTCCTTACAAAGTAGTAGGAACCAAATTGTCTGCGTATTTATATCAGGCCCTAAACCAGCTTGCAACCAAAAATTATTTGTTTGTAATAGGTCGTCCCTTGTTTTGTTTTCTTATTACCAAAGCGTGGTTCGATTCCAGTACGTTTGGCAGTCATCGTACAAAAACAAACTTTCCGAATTCATTTTCTAAACCGAGTACTGTAAACACAGGATGAGATACGGACAACACGAATGCTGCAGCAGAATGGAGCAGAGACGAAGTCACGTGTCACGTTGGTCCATTTAACGCATGTGTAGGTTTCTCATTATTTGTGTGTATTAGATGGTTTTTACGGGTATTTGAGCCCTCCTGAGTGAAATTGTTTTTTTTCTTTTGTAGGTGAACTTTGGTCTGTATATACCAGCCTTCCAATTACATATCGTTTGTATCGTAAATGATTCGCAGCGCTGTAATATTGTCAATACAATCTCCTTCCTTATTAGTTGTAATTTACGACTTTTCCAATATTTACGATATTTACATAGTGTTAATTAAATTACAATATAAAGCGTAATCAATTATGTTTTTAACTTTGATGTCATTTTTACAGCTTAATTAAGAAATTACTTTCAATAAGTTTATTTCGATTTTATAGCAAGTTTATGGCTGTGGGGGCATCCGTTTGGGAAATTATTACTACTAAGTGAGAACAAGCCACTTAACAGTGTGATAATAATTATTTGTTGCCATACGTCGAATTGCGAGTCAATAACAAACGAATAACGAGGGGGGCAGCTGGTGAGGAACAAAAATATCTTTTTAAATTAAAATGCTTTGGGGATATAAAGGAGTTTTATTCAGATAAAAATACGACATTATCAGTTGGAACAGCAAATTTAGAATGTTCATTAACGATATCGTTGCACAAGGAGGGCCATGATGAATTGCCTCGGAGTTCCGTCGAAACAAAAGAATATCTCTTCGCTGCCCAATATCTTAATTAAACTTGCCGATTTATTCCCCTCGAGCGAAGTCGCTTTGTCTAACGGCGACGAAATGAAATGTAACTCCAGATATAGGCGACCGTGGACCAAGCGGGAGAAAATAAAAGAGAGCCTGTTCTTTAAATTACACAATTTAAAAGTTCGTTTCGTGAAATGAATAAGTAAGTATAACTGAACCGTTCCATCCAGGTGACGCTTGTAGTGCCCCCTTAATTATCCCCGTAAAATATTTTAAATTGTCTTTTACATTTTTTGAAACTTTGCGAGCGCTCAACTAGTTATTTCTGACTCATATTTACGATTAGCAACCTTTTGTGTTAGTCGTGGACGGAATTTCAACGTTGCAAATGGTGTTACTACGCCACCAATCCTTCATATCTCCGTCATCATCTATCAGAAGGCATACTAAAAGATACTATCTAGAGCATAAGATTTTATTGCCCTATTGCCTTATGCCAGATATTTTCAATACTTACTCAGATGGACAATTGGATATGTCGTCGGATATGTCATAAGCTATTTTCCAATGTTTATCTAATTTTAATAAACAAGTTAATTTGAACAACCTAAAAGCTTTTGAAGAATGGTAAAAAACGTACTAGAATTCATAAAAAGATATAAAACGGTACCACGAGTACCCATATCAAGGTTCCCATTTTATAACACATTATTTGTGATTATGAAAAAAATCTACGATTGAAATTTCAGTTTTCCAGCTTTAATTGTTTCCAAAAATGTAATATTTGTCAATTTTTGGGACACCCTATACTATCTAAGTCGGAAATCAAGGCACTGTACACTGTTTGTAATAAAGGAATAAAACTTAAAAAAAATATATATTGGTAAACAAAAAAAAAACTAAAGTTAAACAGTACGACATTATTTGGGACACCGTACGCTATTTAGATCAATGCTTTATTTATCATGAAACTACTGTTACAACATTTTTTTGTGACACTCTATACTATCTAAAACGTAAATATATGTCCTATGTATCACAAAACTACTAGAACCAGCGAATAAAATTAATGACTATTGATTTATATGGGAAAAGGTGATATTTCTATGTTAAGCATATGGGGCTCTCAAACCGGTCAAAAAACCTAAATTTTGAGATCAAAATCGTGCTTTACGGCCTTTAACAGCTCATATCTCCTTTCGATGAAGATTTATCCGAAAATCTATAAGAAGAACTAAGGAAGTAGAAGAATAGAGCTACACGCAGAGCCCATTTTTGAATAGCTGTCTAGAACAGTAACTGAGCACGGATGGCCCAAATATAAGATACAAATTTCGCACTTTTTTTTAATTTTCCAAAAATCCGTGAAAGACAGCTTCTTTTAGATTCATGCATCTGATAGTCCTCAATGACCTCTTCATATATCATATTAACGCGCATATCGAAAAAACTTACCGTTTTCAAAATAAACAGGAAAATGTAAAAATTTCAAAAATTTCGGAGGGTAGGGGTAGTGTCATCCAAATTTTCGACCGAACTTCATTGTCATAGATTTTATCAAAAATAGTCTCATATGAAATAGGAAACAAAAATATGTAAAAAAATTACAATTTTGGAATTTTCAGTAATTTATTTCCCACTCAAAATGGCGCCTAAAACGTAATTTTTCTATTTTTTATGGACATTTTAATACTTAAAACTACATAAATCGAAAACTAAACATAGTATAACGATGCTGTTGACACCAATGAATAGATCATTTACGACCACAAAATACCTGCTTAATTTGTCTTTCAAAGTTTTATAAAGTCGAAGAGTTAGTACTAGTAGAATGGTCTTCGTTAAAGCTATTTTGTCAGTCATATACGAAAAACTGATTGTTTGGGAGAGGCACATTTAATACACATAAAGCAATATTTGTAATAAAACAGAATACGCTGATGATGGCGTATAGCAACCATAAAGTTGAAACGTCGGATATATTTGGTTTCACCGCACTTTAGCAAAAATAACTAAAGTAGTAAAATGTAGCAAAAAAAGTGTCAATAAATTTAAAAAGTTTCCAATATAGAACCTTCGTTACCCTCGGCAAGGTTCCAGACCTTAGAGATCTTTAGCCCTTCTCATAAAGTAGCCACGTACCAAATTTTAGCTTTCTAGCTTAAGCCGTTCCAGGGATATCGACTTAAAACTAAAACTCTCGTGCACACCTAAATTAAAGTTTAAAAATTTGTCAAAATTTCAAATTCAAAGCTAGGACCTTGATTTTTGGCCAGATCGAGAGCCCAGATCTGTGCTACTTCCCTGAATCATTTCAGACTTTTTGTTACATAAATGTGGAATCTACAGGGTGAAATGTGAGAAAAGTATACCCAAATTAGCAAAAAATGCGACACGGAAAAAACTTTTGTGGCTCTCCCGGTATTCGAGATAAACCAAAACTAACAACTGATTTTTTTTCTCTCCACGTCTTCTAGTTGCCCATATAAGTGACATTTTTGGCAGAATATGATTAAAAGTGCCCAAGGATATGCCCTTTCCCTTGGTATCATCCTTATTGGGCAAGTCGTCTAACTAAAGGGGTTCAAAAAGCCAAGAAGTTGACCATTACAAAAAAAAACCCTTCCCAACTTTGCGAATTTTTGTACATTTTCTTATTTAATTTTTCGGAATTAGACTTCAAAATTTATCATCCACACATATGAGAAATTCTACACATGGGGAGCCTTGGAGTTACAGTAAAGACGCGACAAATTTGTTTACCGAAAAAATCGAATTTTTAACGCTACTGGTCGCGTAGCCCCCCCCCCCCCTGCACGTAACACCAAACCGACCACATTTTTGGAAAACCCGTTCATTTCTGTACTTACGCCCCTCGCAGCGAAATCCCGTCAAATTAATGGTTTAAAAGTTATATAAGTGTCAGAATCAAAAAAATACCAAAAATCTACAACCAAAATCGGGGAATATGGGCAAACAGCTAACTTGTGGGGCAAAAGTTTCGTTTTCAAATTTCCTATTAATACCGTAAAATCGCCATAGAAGTTATAGCTAAAGTCACGAAACGACCATTTATCTACGTCAGAAGCTGAGAATCCTGGAAGTTGTACCTATTTGGACCAATCTTCAGACACTGCCTTGCCTGGATGTGGCGTCAAAGGAGGGTTTGGTCACGTTTATTTCAACAATTCAACACGTCACGTCAACCTAATCTTTCTCCAAAAGCACCTAATCTAACATAGAAATCTCCCACTCAACCCAATAATATCTCACATTGATAATTCTAAAGATCTAGAGGAGAAAGAAAGAAATCTAAACATAAAGGCGCATCTGTCAAAGGGTAGTAATGCTACGACAGATCAACTTCATCCTTTGGAAACCACCTTAAATACCCAAACTTGATTTTGGTGTTTGATGTTCGACATTGATGAACTCAAAACACCAATAGCTTTAGATCCCAATAGACCAATAGATGTCTTGGCTTTACAGAGGATCGTTAAATTATCCATAGTAAACTGCTTAAATAATAATACTGTCTTATGCCTGAATAACAATTTTTTTCCGTTCTGGAAATGGTCATTTAGGCAGTATTTTTTTTATTAATTTACGTAGATGGCAATCAATACTCTCAATGTACAACGTGTTTGTTAGAAAACATCATCAGCGAGCTATAAATTTTTGACAGAAAAGGATAACAATCAAAGTAAATGGACTTTTCTTGTTTAATCACAAAAGACCTTCTGTTTTCACTCTGGCAAAAATTAATAATTTAAACAACCTATTGATTTTGTAACAATAATTAAAGGAATCAAAAAATGGGGCAATCCCAAACCATCTTGACGTTTTATAAGCCTTGGCGCGGCTTGACAGCGCGGTTACCATGACGACTACGCATACTCACATGAAATAGAAAAGCGCTAAGTTGAGTGTCAAGATTAGATAAGTTGCAGGCTTGAGCATTAGTGTGCACGCACGCAACTAATAAGCCATTCCGCCTATATTTATGTTTCGTTATGTGCGATTAACTGTGGGATTTAAGTTTATTTTTTCTAATACTCTAAAAAGTTACATACTCAAGTTAGGTCTTCTAAATTTATTCAAACAGTTAATACGGCATTCTAGGGTATGATGTTGTTTCTAGGGTATGATGTTGTATTACTCTAAAATACAGGAATCAATTTTTAGCCGTCGGTACTATGAAAACGCTGTTTTCGACCTTTTGAACGACCGATAAACCATCATTTCGCAAGCTTCAATTGTGCCCATTCCCAGACTAATTTCGTGACTCCTCCAGACTTTGATACAATCAGAACTTGCGAAATTTTCGGTACTCAAGACACGTTTCGTAGCAGCACCGAGAAAAGTTTCCCGGCGGCGCCATCTGTGTCCGTTTGTTGAACTAATGAGATTGCACTCGTCCAGTATCAACGTCATTGCCCGGTCTAAGGAACTCGGAAATTTTACCGACGTTTCAACGTTTTTTATTACTTACATGGCTATTACGCCTCAATCCAATTTCTTTGTGTTTTTTTTGTTGTTAGAGACCGAATTTCGTACTATTCCCAGTAAAATTACTGAGAATATCAATTAAGCCTGAAAAGGGCTTGGACGAAACACCTATTACCCATTCAGTTATTTTTGTCATCTAGTTACCTCTGAAACCTTTTTTTATACCCATATCCTTTCAGCACATGTTGAGAAGATATGACAAAAATGTCAAGGTAATTTTCCAACCCCTATTTGACGACAATAATAAGTAAATGGCTTATAGTTTATGTTAACTAGGTGGATTGAAGCCATGTAAGTAGTAAAAAATGAATGAACCGCCTCAAAGATTTAGGAGTTAGTATCAACATTTATGTGACGTCTTTATCAAGGTCTTTCTTCTATTACTTTCTGATGTAAACAAACCATGTATGGTTTCTATGCTTCTTTAAGATCTTCAGAATCATGGTTTTCAAAATTCCAGAGTTACGGTTACTAGCCAATCTAGGTGAAGGGTACGTGATGACTCCATAGAAGATACTTCAGCTTATTAATTAATTTCTCTTAAACTACTGCAGGCAACCATGTCGATGATCTATTTAAACATATATTATATGACGTCACACTTTCGACCGGGCAATGACGTTGATACTGGACCAGTGCAATCTCATTAGTTCAACAAAAGGACACAAATGGCGCCACCGGGAAACTTTTCTCGACGCTGCTATGAAACGTGCTTCGAGTACCAAAAATTTGGCAAGTTCTGATTGTGTCAAAGCCTCACTGACGAGCCGTATACGGCGAAACTAGTCTGGGGATGGGCACAACTAGAGCTTGCGAGTGATTCGTCAGTCATTAAAAGAGTAGAAATGTTTGTTTTTATTGTCGAAGAAAGACGGCGAATACTCGTCGAAACGTCACCAAATCTTCTACAAAAACGTAGAGGTTTTACTTTTTTTGTCCTTTACCCGCTATATCTGAACCTACTAGTTTGTGAAGGACGCTATAGCACAGTTAAATAAATAAAAGTTTCTTACTACACTTACACACAAACAGTGAGGCCATTGAGTTCTTTAAACACGACAACTATTTCAACAAGAAGGATGAAATTACGTTTCTAAATGCAGAGGAAGCGAGTTTTACGACATACTTCAAGTGCGCCGAAACCCTGCGCCACCACTACCCCCACCCCAGTTCGTTCCGCTGCATCGCAACGGCGCTGGAGGGGGAATAAATACCGCGAAGCTCACCACAGTCGAATCAGTCATCGTCGGAAAGCACAACAGTTCACTTCGTCCATTGAAATAGACGTTTTACCGAAAAAAAACTTAATTTTCAAGAAATTTGCGCTTCACTAGCACCGGAACCAGACACTTTTCCTTGATAAAGTCGCTTTCCTTTGAACCAGGAAACGTCACAGTACCCTTTTGATGGTGTGATTACGGAAAATCTTGTAGAATATAACTTTTTGTTCAACCCATTTTGTACTTTACATTTTATGATGCTCCATTGTTTCTTATCTACTTCCAAATCTAAAGACCCATAAACACTCTTCACTATTTCAAGGCCGTCTCTTTAGTGAGGAACGTATCTTATGTGTTCAAATTCTGATGGATATGTCCTTTTTTTTTATTATATTTATGCTTTTTATCGTTCTGTTTTCTCTACTTGCTCACTCATTCAATTCCCTCATGTGTGAGGAAAAAATCAAAAAAAGGCTCGAACCTGATATTGACTTTAGAACTAATTGTAAAATTATACTAGTCAATTTAGCAGCACTGTAAGAAACAGTTTTATTATTAGTTTTCAGAATGGGTTTCGTGCACATGACGTCATCTTACCAGAATTTTAGCAAATATAACCTCACTTTAATAATTAATTATATAATGTTTGCAATAAAATTGGTCTTTTTGGATTAATTTTAAATCCTACTAAGGCCTTTTTGGGGGATCCAAACTTTAAATTTAGTTATGTTGATGCAGAAGTACACAAATACAATAAATTTTTTTGTTTTCAACCAATGTAGTCACGTGCCGCACAATTAGTTTAACAGAATTCGTCCTGAGGATACAGAAAAATATCTGGGAAACGTAGTCTAATTCTAAAAGTTGTCTTCGTCATTTCGAGATCCTGTGCCCGCATAACCCACCATTTATTATTAGTATTAGACAAACTGAAAGTATGTTACAAATTTACTTAAATAATTTTCTATGAAGAAGCACCTACATTTCTGGCCACGATAGGTCAAGGTTCTTAATGAAATCCAGTCAACTGCAACTTTTGGAAGTAAAGTGATGCAGTGATTTGGAATCTAACTTGGGTGTAACTAACCTTTTGGAGATGATGGACTAATCCTTTCGATGGTTGCATATACAAGCCAAATTTCTAAATTTGTTTAACCATTACTGAAAATTCTTAAATACCTTCTTATATACATCTAGGAGGCTATGCAGTTGTGACAGAAAAGCATGACCTAATAAAAGTAAATGGAGTTATGTTCTTCCATCATTTTCTTTGGACATTTCACAGCCAACTAGATAACTTCTTTAGATGATCACCCCCTACAATATTTTACGCTGATTTTCCAGAATTATTTTTGAGGTATGACGAGGATAAAATTTATCAGTTCAGGTCAATTCATTATAAATCCACAGAAACTAAGTTATAGGAAAACTTTAAGGAATTATTTAACTGGCCACGGAGGTGAACAAAAATCATTTATAAAAGTACCTCCGTTATTCCCTCTCCAACTTTGTTTTTGTTTTTATGCATCCCACCTGTCACTATCAATAAACATACATTCCTAGTCCCCCCGAAACAAGTGTTTCAAATATTCTTCGAAACATTCCACCTCTGGCAAAAATTTCCCCAGTCATATGTGCATATCATAGCAAAGTGCTTTTTCAACCTCTGCACTTTAAAATAAAGTGTGTCGCAGAAATGTCTCTGGAGTTTTGAGGGCTCAAGCAGCATGCATTATTAAAATCTAACCGATAGACCTGCTTTGTGGTCTAATTGCTAAATCGATAGTAATTATTCATTTGCTTTTACACAATATTACAACTCAACATTAATAGACGACGAGGGAACGGATCTAGTCGTTAAATGGACATTACCAATGAAGAGATCTTATCGTCAAAAACTGGTCCGTTTATTAACTTGGCTACCCTTAAGCTTCTAGAATTATAATTGTGTAGACAATAACTCGTTGATCACCAAAATGCGTTTTCTGGATAATTTAAATACGGTTTATCGAGGTTACCAATAAACGTAATGAAATGCTCCCTCTGCCACAAAAAAAATCAGTCGCACAGTCATTATTAGGAGGAAAATAATAAGATTGTTATCATCGGGGGGTGTAAAGAGAGAACGTCTCTAAAACAGCATAAAACATCATCAGCAGGGCAGAGGGTGAACGCAAAACACATCTCAATCATTATACGTTAAGGTGTGCGAGACGAAGAGGTTATTATCGTTTTCCTCATTGTGAAAACGGTGGGTTGTTTTCGGGCTTTACGATGAAAGTTGTTTTCCATTCCATTCCAGAAGCTATTAACGGAGTCAGGACGAAGAAGGGTGCGTTTTCCTATTTAAACAACTTCTATTAACGATGGGAGGGTTCGGCACTAAATCGTTATGCGTCCCGTCCCCATCAAGGATGTTACCTTTGAATGTTGCGCTAAAAATATGGATTTTACTTACGGGGGTTTTCCCTTATCCATGTTTCTTCACGTCTTTGTGTCGTAAGAGGACGTTTTATGTAGGTAACTAATTTCTCATCCACCCACGTCATTGCTGTAGAAATTAGGTTGCTTCTTGTTAATAGATCTTAGTTGCCTATTTTTGAGTATTATAAAACTTGCTTTAGATTAGGTGTTTAATAATAAAAGTTTTTTTTAATAGTAGATTTTATTATATTATTACCTCATTCTTGTCACTTAACCACTTATAGTCTACTGCTCGCCATAGCAGATGACGATCTTTGATGGCATATTAGTTTAGCGAAGAACAACGCGCCTTCTTCAAGCCTCCATTATACATTAATATATATTTTTGCTAAATGCTATTAAATTGTGTGTGAAAATTTTGTTAGCAACTGTTTCTCAGCCAAACATTGGGGCACCATGACGTTACGGCCATGTTGAGCATCGCTGCACTATTAGAGACAGTGTACTATTAGAGAAAACAGTATTTGTGACTGATGTATCCGGAGTTGGACCAGGTTTTGGTGAAAAAGCCATTGGATAGCGATTTAATTAAGTTGTAGCGGTGTAGCCAACTTTCTATAAAAATATATCTCCTCTCCACGTCGACGAAGGACAACTTGAAGGTCCTCAAGTTTGAATTGTTTAAATATAAATTCTTATTGTACTTAAACGTAAAGTCCTATAATGCCCAGCTCCTTTATTTTCTTAGTCAAAGATTTAATACAGTTTCGTTTGGATGGTAACCCAGTTACTAACAATTGACATCTCTTGGCAATAAGACATTGAAGTCAGGTTAGTAGACCAATAGATCCTTATAGGGAAGTTAAAAATAAATGGAAACAGAAGATCGTGTCCAAACCCTCACACTCGTGTGAAAAGTGCAATTTTCGACATTAGTTGTATAATATACTATTTTCTACGACTGCCTCGAAAATAAACAAATGCGCACTACTAACTACACTTGAAAATGGCACATTGCAAACAGCGAGCGCAAATTACACTTTGCCCACACTCCCGTATAGAAGCATGTGCAAAGTCCATTTTGCATACGCCTTTCATATATTTTTTAATACGAATTATCATTTATGAAGCAAAATCACAGTCGAAAAAAAGTGTAGTGTCAATCGTTACGATCAAATCGTTACATTCGTGTAAAAAGTGCAATTTTCGACACTACTTTCACAATATACTATTTTCGACGACTGCCTTGAAAATAAACAAATGAGCACTACTAACTATCGTTGAAAATGGCATATTGCAAACAGTATGCGCAAAGTGCATATTGCGCACGCTCCCATACAGAAGCATGTGCAAAGTCCACTTTGCAGACGCTTCGGATTGCTTTGCACATGCCTTGCGTATATTTATTTTATAATACAAATTATCATTTCTGAAGCCTAATCGCAGTCGCAGAAAAAGTGTAGTGTGTAACACGTACGAAAATAACTCTTCACACTTTTGTGACGTATCCTTTGCCTACGGCTCGTGTCCAAAACGTTACACTAGTGTGAAAAGTGAAATTTTCAACACTAGTCGCACACAGTTTTAGAATGGCAAAAACGCCACTCTGAAAGTGCCTAAAAATCGACCTCCGAAGGGGTCTATCTTCGAGAATATTGCAGCTACGGAACTTCCGATGGTGAAAGAGGACATCAAGAAGAAGAGAAAACAGTTGGATTGACTCCAATCGGTCGAAGCGTTTTCAAGTTACAGGAGGTCAAATTTGAGAATTGAGAAAAAGGTCGTTATACCCCCCCCTTTGGACATTTGAAAAAAATTTCGGGAACATTTTTTTCCGGTTTTTGATCGGAATGGTATCTGGCGATCCCCTAAGAATGTAACAAACTCAATTCGAATGAAATTAAATTCTAAAGAGGTTTTTTTGGAAAATGGTCCAAAAAGGCCATTCTAAAAGTACCTAAAAATCGACCACCGAAGGGGTCTATCTTCGAGAATATTGCAGTTACTGAACTTCCGATGGTGGGAGGTGAAAGAGGACCTCAAGAAGAAGAGAAAACAGTTGGATTCACTCCAATCGGTCGAAGCGTTTTCAAGTTACAGGCGGTCAAATTTGAGAATTGAGAAAAAGGTCGTAATACCCCCCCCCCCCTTTGGACATTTAAAAAAAAATATCGGAAACATTTTTTTTCCGGTTTTTGATCGGAATGGTACGCTGGCGATCTCCTAAGAATGTAACAAACTCAATTCGAATGAAATTAACCTCTAAAGAGGTTTTTTTGGAAAATGGTCCAAAAAGGCCCTTCTAAAAGTACCTAAAAATCGACCACCGAAGGGGTCTATCTTCGAGAATATTGCAGTTACTGAACTTCCGATGGTGGGAGGTGAAAGAGGACCTCAAGAAGAAGAGAAAACAGTTGGATTCACTCCAATCGGTCGAAGCGTTTTCAAGTTACAAGCGGTCAAATTTGAGAATTGAGAAAAAGGTCGTAATACCCCCCCCCCCCCCCCCTTTGGACATTTGAAAAAATTTTTTTTTGCTGTTTTTGATCAGAATGGTACGCTGGCGATCCCCTAAGAATGTAACAAACTCAATTCGAATGAAATTAATCTCTAGAGGTTTTTTAAAAATGGTCCAAAAACGCCATTCTAAAAGTGCCTAAAGTTGCTCAATATACTAATTTCTACGACTGTTTCGAAAATAAATAAATGCGCATTACTAACTACCGTTGAAAATCTCATACTGCAAACAACGTGTGCAAAGTGCACTTTGCGCACTCTACATTACTCTTCATACAGAAGCCTGAGCAAATTCCACTTTGCACACGCCTTTGATTGTTTTGCACAACCCTTGCATATATTTTATAATACGAATGATCATTTATTGCGCAAAATCGCAGTCATAGAAAAAGTATAGTGTACAACATGTACGGAAATCACTCTTCACACTCTTGTGACATATCTCTCATCTACGACTCGTGTCCAAGCTGTCACACTCGTGTGAAAAGTGCATTTTTTGACTCTAGTTGCACGATATACTATTAACCTGAACAAGCTGGGCTTGTCAAATAGAGAAAGGAATGTTTGCCACATATCCGTCATTTTGATAAGAAACCGCACACTTATTGGCGTCAATTTAAAGCCAAAAAAGAGCTTTTTCAAAAAATTACTTTTATAATATTTTTCATTCGATCATAATTAAGAAACAGCAGCTGCTAGAAAAAAATGTGACAAGTGCTGCTTAATCAGGGTGAAATAATCTACAACTTTGAGATTTACATCATTTTGCTAAAACCAATAACAATGTTAACACATTAATTTAAAGAAATTGCCGAAATTTGGTTCTTGCCAATTATCTAAACTGCTTTGCAACACTCGATTTTTGTAACAAGTTTCAGAGAGAATAACTCTAAAATTTACTAACAAATTTCTTCGGACGAAGTAAATTTGAGTAGATCTGTGCTGCAGTTTAGTAAGCACTAAAATTTTTGAAAAATCTGGAAGAGGTATTAAACCGGTTATTTATATCCCAAAGCTGCAATTCTTTCCCCACTTAAACCAGTTCGTAACTCTGCTACTTTCTGAGATATATTCATTCAAAATTGAAAAAAACTCACCGTCTGTGTTTTACCAAATAAAAATGTATTAGCAGCTGACAGCTAAATTAACTATTAAGAATCTTTAAGATTAAACTTCAGTTCATGAGAAATTTGACGTCATCAGCACGCCGTCTTTTTGAGGTCAAATTTCTTTTTCAGACAGCTGCGATACTCACAACATCTATTTAATTTTTGAGTATGTAGATATAGTTTCTGAAACAAACATACAGGAAGACACACACACAAATCAAAGTAAAAACTGTTTTTTTTTCACAGCCCTACCCGAAGACGCAATAAATCAATAACTCTTCAGCCACTTTGCCCTTCAGGCTAGACCATAATTTTTAGAAATGTCGAACCTGAGGACTGTTGTTTAAACACCAGCTATTCATGACGAAAATTTATTAGGTCCATAGAGAGAATTAGGTTCAGTACCCCGAAAAAGCAAAATTCCTAGAAGGAAAAGGTCGAGGAGGTAGTTCTTTTATCGGGCTTCTAATGGTCAAAATTGTAGTTGGCGTATGTTTAGTTGCGGTGACAAAAGGAGTTAAGGGACCTTAAAAGTTAATAATACGCGTCTTTGCATTGTTATCCCCCCGCTGGATTTCCATCAGAATCAACAGACTTTCTAGGCGGAAACTTGCCGAAGTATTTAGACAAAAGTTGACGAGCCATGAAGAAACGAGAAAACATGACCCCAACTTCTTGCGGCATACCCATTACCGAGTTAAGGAATTACGCGGGGCTCTTCAACACCCTTCTTAAAACCCCAAAATTTAAAATTTAAGGGCGAATGAGCAATGATGCCCGAATAAAATTTTACGCCCGTGGAAATGGAGCAAAGATGGATTTTATATAGAGGAAGGGGGCATTATTTAACGGTAATCTCAACTTAGTTCCTTTAAAATAGCGCTCTAATGGTGATTGCACTGGTAATTGTGAATTACACTATACGCGTACAGTTATATAGCGATACTGAGATTATTTTCCAGTTATTATTCAGCAATTTCGATAAATAGGCACCGTATCTTTCGTAAACAGCGTATTTCAGCGTAATGCATTCAATTATTGAAATGCTCAGGTGGTTCTAGTTGACAAGGCATTCGGATAATGACTTTCATCCAAGTGATGTTCCTGTGGCATCACGTTAATGACGAAACGTTACTATACGGTATTTTAAATGCCATTAGGGTGAGTGAGGAATTTGGGTATTAGATTTGGCCGAAAAAGCACTAATCCGGTCATTTTTTTTTTGGGCTGAAACATGACAAGATAATAAATAAATAAAGAAAAATCCAATTATAGAGTGCGCTTCCAGACGAGAAATACGATTCCATAATTAGGTTTAAGCTAGCCTAACAACTCGTAAAACCATAAGAGTCCTTTTTAAAGGCAGTTTGCTTGGGGCATATGTGGTTTCGTCGCGTGCGGTAAATTTAATAGGCGACAAACCCCATTCAGACGTCAATTTTATTTCAAGCGTATTCGAGTACAACGCAAATAAACAATTTTACTAGTGTCATTTATGTATAAGGTAGATTTACTTAAAGCTCGCGGTTTTTTAAACCGCCCTTGCGGCGACGGTAAAACACCGAAACGTCATAAAAAATTAATCGCACTTTCTTTAGGGCAACATAAAAGCCTGATTTCGAACACACACATGTGCCTGTCTGAGTGTTTTTTCCCGGATGCATATGATTGTCGAGGGACGTATTTCAGTAGCGTCAGGGTTTAGTTTGTGTTTAGGTATAGTAACCTGGTAGAAAAGAAAACGTGGTTTTTGGAGGATTAACTGAAGTTGGTGCCTTTACATGTAAAAAAAATCACGTTAAATGGGCCAAAAAGTTTTCATCAAAAACATGTCATTTTTCGATTCATGCAGTACAGCGACTGGCGCTCACTGAAAACCGGTTTCGAGACCCTTAGCTACGGTTAATCAAGTAGTGCAATAGCTACTGTAACCAATACTTAAAACGCGATCCTCTACTTTCTTTCTATTCATAGACACCAATACAGGTTGTTACCAAATATTAACCATGTAATTGCATAAACGATCAGAACGATCCTATTGGCACCCAGAATTTACAAACCATAACCCAGAATACCAATCCATAGGCTTAGCGACACATAGGCACCACTCAACGAAGAATCAACACAAAAATTATGGAACTCAAGTCACATAAGCCCATTCCGTAAGCAAACCACATACTAACTTTCAGCATCCTAGCTCTAACCACTTTTCATGTAAGTCATATATGCCCATTCCGTATATCTATGTCAGATAAATATTTGTGACTACTAAAAATGTATGTGACACTAAAAATAACATTCAAAAAAAACTTCGAGATGGCTGCCGTGGCAAATAAGATTAAACGGCGATATCTCTGGAACAGTTAGAACTAGTTCAACGTCGCGACGCATTGTCTTTAATCAAGTCTACCACAGTAGTGGACGAAAAGTCAGGAAAAACCACTAAATCTAAAATCATTTTAGAATGTAGTTTCAAGTGCGGGTTCGTGCACTATAAATGTCATTAATTAATTAAATAATTACGTTATAACGTAGGAGGTGAGAACGATTAAATACACGTTATACGTTACACGGGAGCTTCTTCATGGCATTTTCACTGTGTGTTATAGGATTCTAAGTTTCAATAAAGCCTCTGTTTAGGTCAGGTCCTAAGGAAGACTGAACGTACAGTCGAAACGTTGCCATTTCTTGAACAGAAGTGATCAGCGGAAGTTTTATTTCTATGCTACACATACCAAATAATTAGACGAAGAACACAAGCAATCAGGAACACGAAAATAACAATAACGACACAAAAGTCCAGAATTGAAGGTAGAACGCATCTATTTAGTTCAATTTAGTGAAATTTTACTTGAACAGTCAATAAAATAAATTTATCCACGACCATAATCGCATTATTCTTGTAGATTTTCAATATTAACACTAATCATTATTCCTAAGTGAATAATGTGTTGTCATGGAAACGAAACGTGTCGTAGGCAAACATCTCAAAAAGTAAACCGCCCTATACGTGAAATCGGTAGTTACCACTAGTTCATTCACATAATTATACTTCTATTAAGATGTATTGAGACAAATGTAGGTTACGGTGTCTCTTTTTCACTAAAAAAATACTTATAATAGGCCATAAAATTAAGTAATTTACCGTCCACCCTCGTAGCATTGAAATGAACATGCAGACCGTCATCTATCTGACGCACCAAAGGTCGCGCCATCGATTAGTAAAACCAGTCGTGATTTTAAAATTGTGAATTATCTTTGTGGCATATATAACCTACCATATTTGAAAAAACCGGAATCTTACGGTAAAATACGGTAAGATACGGTACGGTAACAATACTTCGGTAAAATACTTCATTTTAGTGCCTACTTTAAGTATTTTTCAGTGAAAAGTAGATTTTTTAGTGAAAGAGACACTGTAACCTACAACTGTTTCAATGCATCCTAATAGAAGGATAATTATTTGAACGAATCAGTGGTAACTATCAATTTCATGTTTAGGGCAGTTTACTTTTTGAGTTGTCACTTGCCTACGACATGTATCGTTACCATGACAACTCATTATTTACTTGTGAATAATGAATATTATTACGACAAACTGTCTTGTCTTGAGACAGCTTGTGGTCTCTCTTAGAGCCTGTAACCAGTAATGAACGTCATCAAAGCATACAGACCATATATAAATTAGAAAATATTTTTTTAAAATCTTCAAATTTGCATTGTTAAACTCTTTAAGTTGTAAAAGAAAAAAATTAAGCTTTTAAGTTATTTTAGGCAATTTTAGTACTAAAGTTATTAACCTGAATTTCCTCCTAAAAACAGTCTTAAGTCACTTCTAACCGATTATGACCGTAACCCTAAAGTGACTTTTTCCAAAAACTCATAACTTGTATTTTCACAGCCTTTTAGTCATTTTTCAAAGATTCTTGGTCCTAATCTTAACCTCACTTTCTAGAAATATGCATTTTGAGACGCATTAAGTGAAATTAGAAGATTTGTCAAATTAGAAGTCAATAAATTACAAATCAGTTTCGCCTGATTTAGTTCTAAAATTGAATTTCTCCAAAAACATAAAACATGTTTTAAAACGAACTTTAATTTGCATTTTTAATGATTTGAATTATCTATAACTATTTTTGTTTCAAAAATATTCAAAATTTCCATTTTTAGACGATGTGAGTAATTTTGCAATGATTGTTGGTTCTAGTACTGACCTCAATTTTTCCACAAACTTTAATTCTGCAATATCAAATTCTTTAGGTCATTTTCAACCGATTTTGGTCATAATTCTAACCTGAATTTCCCAAGCACTAACCTCAATTTCTCTAAAAAACACAAAATGTTGTATTTTGAGGCGTTTTTAGTCAAATTTTACTTTCAAAATTTTTTATCAAAAACAACAAATTTAATGATTATAATCAGGTTTGCCCGATTTTGTCTTAAAACTTAATTTCACCAAATGCATAAAAAAAGCAGTTTTTGACCATGTAAGTAGTTACCTTATTATAACCAGAATTTGCCCAAAAGATCCAAATTTGCATTGTTAGTGACTTTGTTTAACTTCAAAACGATTTTGGCCCTAATCCTAATCTAAACTATTAAATTCATTCAGAAACTCCAAATTTGCGTTTTTGAATACTTGAGTTATTTTGAACTGATCTTAACCACAATTAGCACCTAAATTTCTCCAAAAACTTTAAATTTGCATTCCAGACGCTCTGAGTTATTTTTAACTAATTGTGGCTCTTATTATAACCTAAAATTTGTTCAACAACTCGAAATATGCATTTTTGAATGGCTTGAGTTATTTTTAACCGGTTTTAGATTTACTCTTAACCAGAATTTTCCCAAAAGATTGAAATTTGCATTGCTAGGGACTTTGTTTAACTTCTAAACGGTTTTGACCCTAATCCTAGTCTAAATTTTTTCAGAAACTCGAAATTAAATTTGCATTTCCAGACGCTCTGAGGTATTTTTATCCAACTGTGGCTCTCTTTCCAACTTAAAATTTCTTCAACAACTCCAAATGTGCATTTTTGGATGACTTCTGTTATTTTTAACTCCAATCTTGCAATATTAGTAGCTTTAAGACATTTTTAAACCATTTTGGCCTTATTTCTAACGTGAATTTGAGTCAATTTCCAAAGACTTTTGGCCCGAATTTTAACCTAACCTTCTCGAAAAAAACATCTAATTTGTGGGGTTGAAGTGAAATTTCACTTATTTTGGTTAAAAAAGTAAAGTTACCAAAAATAACAATTAAAAAGATTTGTGTCAGTTTTGCTTGATTTTGTTCTAAAATCGAATTTCTCCAAAAAAATCAAAATTTGCATTTTTTTAACAATGTAAGTAATTTGGAACCGATTTTGGCCGTAATTTTTTCTGAATTTCTCAAAAATTCCAGATTTGAGTTTCTTCTTTTCTCATTTCAGCCTGAGTTTCTCCAAAGACACAAGTTTTTTATTTTGAAGGGCTTTTAGACAAATTTTACTTATTTTGGCCCGAATATAAATTTTATTAAAACAACAAATTAAAAAATTTGAACTAGTTTTGCTTGATTTTGTTCTAAAATTTAGTTTCTGCAAAAAAAACCACAATTTGCATTTTTAGACAACGCAGGTCATTTTTAGACATTTTATGCCTAAATATAACCTGAATTATTCCAAATTTACATTTTAAGATGCTCTTTGTCACTTTTTTAATTATTTTTTTTTTCTAATTCTAATTTGACTTTCTCCAAAGACACAAAATTTTTATTTTGAAGTATTTTACACAAATTTCGTTTATTTAAAAAAAAAATGGCAAAAAAAAAATTTTACCAAAAACAACAAATTAAAAGATTATAAATAGTTTTGTCTGATTTTGTCCTGCTATGTGTCATTTTTAAATGATTTTTTTTGTCTCAATTTTAGTTTGACTCTCTCCAAAGATACAAGTTTTTTTTTTTATTTTGAATTGTTTTAAACAAATTTCACTTATTTTGACCAATAAATAGATTTTACCAGAAACAACTAATTAATAGATTATAATTAGTTTTGCCTGATTTTGTCTTTTTTAAAGAAGATTTAATTTTTCCAAAAACACCATTTGCATTTTTAGACAACGTAGTTCGTTTTTAGTCGATTATAGCCCTAACTGAAACCTGAATTTTTACAAACTATAAACTTTGACTATGAATTTCCATTTTTATATGCTCCGTGACAATACTAAATGATTTTTTTGTCTTAATTCTAATCTGATTTTCTCAAAAGAACTCAAATTTTTAATTAAAGGCGTTTTTAGTAAAATTTTACTTATTTTGGTCCAAATTTAAAACATACATAACTTCACCAAAAACAACAAATTAAAATTTTCAATTTTGTCCTAATATTGAATTATTCCAAAAACAAACAAAATGATTTTTGGAAAATGTAGGTCATTTTTAACCCATTCCTAGTTATAACCAAAATTTTTCCAAAGGCTCCAAAATTTTTATTTTCAGACGCTTTGGGTAATTATTGAACGATTTTTGGCCTTAATCTTAAATTGAATAATTTTACAATTACCTTACAATTACTTTCGAGTTAATTACCTTCGAGCTAATTTTAATCAATTTTTGGCTTACACAAATTTCGTTCAAAAAACGCAAAATTTGAATTCTTACACACTTTATGATATTTTTAACCAATTGTGGTTCTAATCGCAACCGCACTTTTGAAAAACAAATCGAAATTTGCCTTTTTAGATTTTTTTTTATATACATTTTAAATGATTTTTGGCCCTCATCCAAACATGAATTTTTAGTTTTTTTTTATTTTTCATTTTAATTACTTTAATCTACCGGCTTTGGTCCTAATCTTATATAATACGAATTTTGCCACAAAGGCAAAATTTGCATTATCGAATGCCTTTGGTAATTTTTAATAAATGTTGACCATAATTCTAACTTGAATTTCTTAAACACTGCAAATTTGCAGTTTTTACGCTTTGAATCATTTTCACTGACTTTAGCTATAAAACTAACCAGACACTCTCAAAAAATATTAAATTTGCTGTTTGTTTTGGCCGAAAAATGTATTTTATTAGAAGCAAAAGATTAGAATTGAATTTCCCCAAAAAACATTAAAATATGCATTTTTAGACAATGTGGGCCATTTTTAGCCGATTTTAGCCCTAAATCTAAACTGAATATTTCGAAGGCACCAAGTCAGAAAGTTATTCACAGAAAAGGGCGACATAATCTTACAGCGTTTGTTTTCTCAATAAGAATGTAAGGAAGGGACCACTCTCTGGGCTGTGGTAGTGACTCCAGAGAGTAACTGGAATTTTTTACTCATTTTCTCTTGTGAAACCTCACCCTCACGGCCAACTTGATGATTTTTTTAATAAAATCTTTATGAGAAAAAACGTCGCAACGTCGCTCTTTACATTTATATCGGTTTCTCGCGTTATTTTTTTTTAATTTGATATGGATGGACTCTTTAGAACGTTGCCTCTGTGACCAGGAGCATTTAGATTACCTCTAAGTGCCTACATGCAAGAACACCACTAAAAATTAGTCCTTAGCAGAAGAGAAATGAGGAAAAATTGCCTCACTGTTTTTTGACTATAATGGGCCTCAAATAAACCCAATGACAATGGTAAAGCAGAGACAAACTTTAACCTAAGAACCCTGCACTAGACGTTCTTCCATTAAATGTTCCATAAAAATAGATAAATTTATTACCCATTCACTTATTTTTGTCATCTAGTTACCTTTGATTTGAAACCTCCATTTTTTTATACGTATCTCCCTTTAGCACTTGTTGAGAAGATACGATAAAAAAATGTCAAAGTCAGGTTTTCAACGCTTACTTGACGACAACAATAAGTGAATAGCTTATACATAGAGTTAGAACAATCCGTCAATAAGCCCTTTGGAATTCCACGTTTCCCGTCCACTAAAACGACATCACCTAATCCGTTCCATCAAATGGAGATTTGTGGATATACGAGCTCAGGTAGCCATATTAGAATAGTGAAGATGAACATTACACGGTTATGCAGATATGTGCATGTCGTGTTGTACACAATTACGCATTGTGGTGACATTGGTTGAATTCACGGCCGCGTAATGAAAGTTTATGGCCCAAGGGCCACGCGAACACGGCTACATGTGTTTTATTTGACAATTAGTTCGGAGCTTCAACTGTCAGTTAGTTAGCGAAAAGTCCTATCCCGACCATTAATAATGCAGGTGCCCCGGGGCCAAAAGTTATACGCGTTTAGTTGGTTGCAGTGAAACGAGAGCGGACGAGAGCGAATGTGCATCCTTCTCTGTCGTTAATTACAACGCAAGTTTGTTTTTCTTCTTAAAATGTTAATTGAGACTTACCGGGATCCGAGGCGTCGAGACTCTGCTGCGATGCGGGGGGTTGTGAGAGGGGTCCAGGCGTCCCTGGCGATCGAACGTCGTCGTTCACGGGGCCCCCGTAGCTCAGCGACGACGAGGGGGGCCGCTACAATCAGAAACAATACTTCGGTATAAATGATGGATTCTTATCAATTCAGCGATTAGAGCAGAAAGGCAACAAAGGGCAAAGGCTCTACCTGTGTGTATGTGTATATCCAAACTAGCATTTCGGGTTAAATTTTACAAAAGACGAAGATTTTTCTCATGCAGCAGAAAATACCTCATTCGATTTGCCTTGTTTGTTGTATGTTTCTTCAGCAAGTTGAAAATACTAAAAAGTTAAGTTTTACTACTAAAAGTTAAAATGACTCAGGAGAACGTAGGTATTTATGTACCGGGTGTCCCAAATTGCTTGTCCGAATAGAGTATCTGCGCTATTATTAGCGCTGGAAGAAAACCGACCTCGCATGCCCGTAGGCTTTTTTCAAGATAGCTTTAATGGTGCTTTCTTTTCTACAGTCGACTTTTCAATTTTGGCCTAATTTGAAAATGAGTTGTATTTCGCTTAATACCGCAATTCTGTAAAAACATTGTAGGGGCACTTTTTAAAGCAGAACTCATTGGCGTACTCAGATTTTTTGTGCTTCTTCATATTTTTAAGTTATGACATAAACTTATCTTTTTTTAAATGCTCATCATAGTTAGCCATAATGTCTCTTAAGACATTTTTTTCTGATTTTAAGGATGTATGTTATAATGGCTCTAAACAAACTAACTCTTCAAAAACAAATAAGAAACATTTTTTTCAGCCATTACTTTATTTTTTGCAGCAAATTGTCGCTTAACAAATTATAAAAAAATTAATTTCATCCACAACTAACACTTAAGTTTTCAAAGTGATTTCCATATTCTGCAATGAAAGCTTCACAACGTCGTCGTAAACCTCTCATTCTCTTACTGCATTCTCGAATTTTTGTTTCAGTTCTTCAGCCGTTCTGGAAGGGTCTAAATATATGTTTTATTTGATGTAACCCCAGAAAAAATAGTCTAGCGGTGAGAGATCCGGTGACCTAGCTGGCCATAAAACTGGACCTCTAGTACCCAACCACCTATTACCAAAGTGTGCATTTATAAAATCAGTAGATCGTCGAGCATTATGGGGGCAGGTGCGCAATCCTGCTGGAAATATAACTAAAACCTTGTTCTGATAGGAAGATCGTCAAAAGCAATCTTGTAATTTATTGGCTAATATTTGAACAAATTTTTCTGCCGTTAAGTTGTTGTCAAATATATTGAAAGACAACACTTTGTTGTTTAAAAGAGTACACCAAACGTTAAACCAAACTTGCCTTGTTGAATCCGATTTCCTGATGTAGCGTGTGGATTCTCATCAGCCCACATCCTATGGTTATTTCAATTAAATATTCAATCACTGGTAACACGTGTTTCATCTCAGTCCAAATTATTTTCTTGGACAAGTTGGGGTCCCCAGCCAACTGACGTAAATACCAATGACAGAAATCTAGCCTTCTATTGGCATCTCCTGGGCAGAGTGAATGTACTTTTTGTATTTTACAAGGTTTGAATTTATTTTTTCTTAATATTCTATGGGAAGTAGATCGTGGTATATTTGTGTCCTGTTCAAACTGTCTTAGACAGGTACTGGCGTTATTTGCAGGTAGAAACTGTTCTAATGATTTCAATAGTCTTTGCATCAACATCTTATCGTTTTTTTAAATGATCCATGATTTAGGAGATTATGTTCTAGGTGCTTGTAAAGTTTATGTCATCTCGATTTTCAAGCTTTTTTATTTGTTAAATAGTAGCTTACGGTCCACAGAACATATTAAAGGAAAAAATTCTTGGATGGACCACTTTTCACTGAGAAATAAAGAAGAGAAAGTTGTAAATTTGCGTCAAAAGTAATGCAAAAACTCTCCAACTTGACAGTAAGGTTATAAGTATATTTTGCAGTGATGCCAAATGTCGGAGTTTATCGTTAAATGCAAATATCCGGTCGCTTCTAAAGTCTTAATTTTACAACTTGGACCCTTCATCTTTTTTTTCTTTCTTTGTTTATCATATGTAAATTGGAGGAAAGAAAAGATAAAGTAATTAAAGGCAGGTCTTAAATAAAACACTGTACCTTTTACCTAATCTATTATTGCCAAAAGATAGAATATGTCAAACATGTTTGTCAAAAGTTTTAACTCAAAAACTTTAAAAACCGTAGTATCAAAATGGCTCCATAAAGTTAAAACCAGCAAGCACAGCTATTAATTTTAAATGTCGTCATGGCCCTCTTGGAGATGGAGAAGATTCAAGTAACAAATGGTGTTCCAATCGATTGTGGGAACGTGTTACAAATGGCCTCAAATGCGTTGAAAAATCGGAAAACTACGTTGAAATGAATCAAAAATACCTGGTGTTCAGATGGATACGGATTATTTGGCTAACAAGTCTATGAAGCAAAAAGTAAATAAAACCAAAATAACCGATTTTATGAAGAACAAAATTCGAGACATTATTGACCATATCTTTGCAAGAAATGAATATGTGTGTAAATGAATCATTGCAAACCTTTCAAGACAACTCCTTGAAGAACTAAGTGGATTCTTCACTCGATCTATTTCGGCCCCTTACTCAGTGGTGTCATAGTGTTTATAAGGTTTAAATGGCAAAATTCTAACAATCTTGTGATGGTTAATGTTTCTTTTACTGTATTTATTAATATCAAAAACATTATATTTAGGATGTCGTTATATAATGGTGAACGCCGGCACCCCCCCCCCCCCCCCAACTTACCTCCAAAATCTTTAATTATTATGGATAAGGCTTGTTACCACTCCGGCCTTTGTGAGGGAATTCCAACCAAATCCTGATTAAAATATAAATTAATTGACTGGCTATGAAAGACGAAATTTGGGCTATTCGTTACCACAAAACAAATTTGAATTGGACGAGTATGTGATCTCAATGTAAAAGGATTTATGATCGAGAAATTGAACATTCAAGATGGACTGTAGAGAAAGTGCTGGTTAGGTGAAGCAATGTTGTAGGACAAGTCACAGCAGGAGACAATTGAAAAAATATGTTGAGTATGTGAACAAAGTCATCAAGAATGGGAGGCAATGAAAACTATTGACTGCTCAGATGTTGGTCAGCTTATAATTTCGCCAGGAGACCATTCCGACGATTCCGAATTTGATACTGCGGAGGAGATTTAGTAAAGAGTATTTTACTTACCTACCTTAGTAACTATTTGCAATCTCAATTATTTCCTTCTCAATTCTTTTACTTTCTAATTTAATAAGTAATTCGTCAAGGACTTATGAAATTATGTTCATTGCAAACATAACTTACATAATGTCTCAAATTTTGTTCTTTATAAAATCGGTTATTTCGGTTTTATTTAATTTTTGATTCATAGCTTTGTTATCCAGTTAGGTATTCTGTCTGATTTAATATTGCGTTTTTTAATTACTTTTAATGTAGCCTTTTCCCAAGTTTCAAAGCAGTTGGGACTATTTGTATAACACGTTGCCACAACAGACTGGAACCCCATTTGCTGCTTGAATATTCTCCACCTCTAAGGACCTAATTGAATTAGTTTGTAAAAAATATATGGCTATAAGTTTAGTTTGAATATAAGTATAAATCATTTTATTTAAATATAGATAGAGAGTTAGTTTCTCATATTAACTTCATAATTCAGGGTAGTACTCGTATAATATTCACGTCTATAAATTAACCGCCGATTAAGCCGATATTAAACTACGCTCAGTTTAATAGTTGATTGTGTTTGCGGCCTTATATTTGGTAGCTTTCGTTTAATGTGGTTATGTTATGATAATAGGTATGTTAAACTCTGCGACGTACGTAATTTTCATACCTTTTGACGTCAGGCCCAAGTTGTAAAATTAAGACTTTAAAAAGAAAGGAAAGCAAAATCTAACCTGAACTAACCTGAAGCAACCAGGAATATAACTAAACTAACCTGAACGAACATAAACAAACCCGAACTAACCTGACCTAAAAAAAAAAATACAAATAGAAGCGGTTGTTTGTTGATATTTGTTTACATTTTACTAACTAAGTACTATTTACTACCTACTTATCGAAGAGAAATGAATCATTCTAGACGACTAATTTCCAGGAACAAACATCTCTAAAAAACCGGTAATATTGAACAACACTAACTCGGGTGCACTCAGTTAGCATTCCCGTACGTATCTTCAAGACTACGACTTGGCAACACCTCGGCGAAAAACATCAAGGGATTTTATTTTTCACCATATGTCACCTGTCAGTTTGATACGTTAACTAGCAAACTATCAAATAAATTCAAAATATAAAGTTTTTTATTAAATACGTAAATTTCCACTTTTTGAGACTTTGAATCTTAATTTATATTACAAAAATTGAAAACCACGCATTTTATAAGGGTTACGTGTGTTGTGGCTATAAAAGAAATGAGGACAATATCGAGGTATAAGCAAATGTATTTGGATATCCTAATTCTTCCTTTCTTTCCACAAAATTCAACCATCCAAATTTTTTTTTTGCTTAAATCGGTTAATTGTAACATAAGCTTTCTAATGATTCCAAAATTAACGCTAAAATCGAGATTACATTTTCTTTACAATCACCATGTTCCATCTTCTTGAATGTTCTTAAACACGGTTGTCGCCTTTCTGGAGACCTTTCAAAATAGAGTTATGTCGCTGTTTCGCAATTTTTATTGCACTCATTCATATTATAGTATTCAAACCTCATCTTGAAACACCGATTTAACTTTCAGGATTCTCGAAATTGTCAAGTTAATGTTATTAAACGTCAGATGGAATAGCATTGTGGCCGCCCATCCCAAGCTTACTCTTCGAGTCAGAAAAATGTATGAGTTTTTTTTATTTCTATTAGCAAGAAATTAATTTTTGTTTTTTAAAATATTTATGATCCTGCAAATCTGTCATTTATTGCTTATCCCATATCCACAGGAAAACAGCAGAATTACGGTGAGAATTTAGGCAATGACTGCTTAATAAAAGAATAAACCGAAGCAAATTCATGACGACCCATACAAGTAGGTATTCTTTTTGAGTCGTAGGAAAACCTATTTAACCTTTAAAAAACCTTTAGATAATGAAAAATTTAATTTTCTTGTTTCAGTATCTACTATTATTAACAAATCTAGATGTGTTTAATTTGTAATGTCTAAAAAATTTCATATTTTTCGAAGAGTTAGTTTGTTTAGACCCATTATGACATACATCGTTAAAATCAGAAAAAAATGTCTTTTAAGAGACGTTATGGCCAACTATGATGACCATCTAAAAAAAGATAAGTTTATGTCATAACTTAAAAATATGCAGAAGCACAAAAAATCTGAGTACGCCAATGAGTTCTGCTTTAATAAGTGCCCATACATTGTTTTTACAGAATTGCGATATCTGCGATATTAAACGAAATACAACTCATTTTCAAATTGGGCCAAAATTGAAAACTCGACTGTAGCGCCAAAACAAATGGCAATCGCGATAATTTGAAAGCACCATTAAAGCTATCTTCTAGTGCTAATAATAGCGCAGATACCCTATTCGGGCAACCAATTTGGGTCACCCTGTACAGTGAACATTATAAAAGTCATCATATTGCGCTTTGCGTCCTATCAATAATTAGAAAGGTGGCACGTGTAGGACAAATAGCCACTTCACTTTCTCGAAATCGTCAACGTTTCGAGCTTTATTTGTAGGTCTTCCTCAGGGCTACAATAACAACATACGTATGACAAACCAATAGGCACAATGAACTTTAAATATACAGGTCAATTAACAAAAGAAAAGCATCACCAAATTGGTGCATCTTATACATTTTTCCCTCCATAAAACTATGCCTAATAATACAAAAATAAATAAACAAGTATGATTAGCAATAGAATGACATGGACAATTTCCACAAGCAACCGAAAAAAAAAATTACCAGCATAAATATGACTGTCGTGAGATCAATAGGGGAAAGAGGGAGAAGACTGCTTTGGCACAGCACCATTTCACTTTGGGTCATAATTGTGATTTTCAGAACACCACCATACTAGACCGAGAGAATAATTATCATAGGCGAGTTATCAGTGAAATGATACATATCCATATTAACAGTACTGTTAATGATAGGACCGACACCCAAAATTTAAGTGTGCTGTATTGCAATCTTTTACAACATATTAAAAATACACAGTCGAGGTAGATATCTCCTTCTTTCTTCTTCTTGGGGTCCGCATCTGGCCTAGCATGGATAATGTGCGAATCGATGTGAATGGGGAAATTATTATTTTTTTTTTTTTTTTTTTTTTTAATAATTTATAAACAATTACCACCTCAGGTAGCGTTCCCCTTTTTTTTGTCGGTTGCTTGTGGAAATTGTCCATGTCATTCTATTGCTAATCATACTTGTTTATTTATTTTTGTATTATTAGGCATAGTTTTATGGAAGGAAAAATGTATAAGGTGCACCAATTTGGTGACCCTTTTCTCTTGTTAATTTACCTGTATATTTAAAGTTCATTGTGCCTATTGGTTTGTCATACGTATGTTGTTACTGTAGCCCTGAAGAAGATCTAAAAATTAAGGTCGAAACGTTGGCGATTTCGAGAAAGTGAAGCGGCTATTTGTTCTACACCTGCGATCCAATACCTTTCTAATTATAAAAGTCGCTGATGGCTGTTGGCTACTTTTTCATGAACAACGGCTCTGTTTGCAGGATGAATAAAAAGGGGTTTAGTGGTGGGCAGTGTTATATAACATTTTTTTTTATTTCTATGTTGTTATAACCCCAAATAAATTTTCCACTTCTTAATAAAAATAAATAAACGCTTGGTATTGTCGATACTTAAATCATTCCTTTCTTTCGAAAGTAAAAAATTAATAATACTATAAAGAAAATAAGCTGGTAATTTGTAGTCACGAATGTTGCTTATACTATCTTTAGTTTCTGAGATATTTAGACGTCATTTTAAAAGGAAAGGAAAATATCAAATATTCCAATTTTTCTACTGTGAAGGCTTTCATGGTCGGTCAAAATACAATCTAACTTTTCAACTCACTACTTTTCATCGAAACCGTTTTTTTTTCTTTCAACCATAACTGTGAAATGTTCTACAGAGCAGGAGCAGGCGACATCCACCAGCGTATTAGCATGCAGCATGGCAGATGGCTCTCAGTTTGAGAAGTAGCCCATATTGCTCTGTACCTCGCAGGTTATCGGAATCAGAACGAAGGGTAAAGAGTAGGTGGTCACGAATTTGTCTATCACTACTAGTTTGGGGCCCACCCCTCATTAGTACAGCAAAACTGGTATGCAGATGGGTTGATAGACAAATTGGTGACCACCTACCCTTTAGACTTCGTTCTGGTTCTGATAAGCTGCGAGGTACGGAGGATCTAATACACTAGTGTATGTCGTCTGCTCCTGTTCTTTACAACATCCCATCGCTCTTCCGTAGATTCTTGGCTTTAAACCGCGAACTCACGGTCTCCAATTTGTCGACAAGTCAGAGCTGTACTGATGTTCCAATAACCTGCATCTGCCATGCAGTTTTAGATCTAATACGCTTATGGATGTCGCCTGCTCCTGTTCTCTACAACATCTCATCGCTCTTCCACAGATTTCTGGCCTAAAGCCACAAACTCACGGGCTCCAATTTGTGGACCAGCCAAAGCTGTACTGATACGGGGTAGACCCCGAAACTAGTATGCAGATGGGTGGATCGACAAATTGGTGACCACCTACTCTTTTCACTTCGTTCTGGTTCCGATAACCTGCGAGCTACAGAGCAATATGGGCTGCTTTTCGAACTGAGAGCCATCTGCCTTGCAGTTTTAGATCTAATACGCTGATGGATGTCACCTGCTCCTGTTTCCTACAACATTCCACCGCTCTTCCGTAGACTTTTGGCTTTAAGTCGCAAATTCACGGTCTCCAATTTGTCGACCAGCCGAAGCTGCACTGATGAGGGGTAGACTCCGAAGCTAGTGTACAAATGTGTTGATAGAAAAGTTGGTGACCACATACTCTTTACACATCATTCTGGTTCCGATAACCTGCGAGGTACAGAGCAATATGCGCTACTTCTGAAACTGAGAGCCATCTGCCATGCAGTATTAGGTCTAATACGCTGGTGGATGTCGCCTGCTCCTGTTCTGTACAACATCCTACCGCTCTTCCGTAGATTTTTGGCTTTAAGCCGCGAATTCAAGGCCTCCAGTTTATCGACCAGCCAGAGCTGTACTGACGAGGGACAGTCCCTGAAAGTAGTATGCAGATGGGCTGTGGACAAATTGGTGACCACCTACTCTTTATCCATAACTGTTATAAAAACTTGAAAATGTGCTTTATTTAATTCTGATGTTTTTAAGTGGCTCTATTAAAGTTTTTTTTTTAAATTGGGACTTTGTAAGTAATCTGTTACTGAGTTAGTACTGTTAAGTGAGTACTAAAGCAGCAATAGTTTTCTTACTAAGATGGAAATGTGGTGGATGAAACCCTTAAAACCGTTGTTTACCTACGAACGGTGACTACAATTTTGTCATTGTACTGATGTCATTTTCCTTATGAGGGTTAATCGATCCCCTCTCGTACTTTTACTCTCTTCTCCTACCTCGCCTTTGTACACTACCCAACAACAAGATACGTCAGGAACCATCATCGAAATAAATCAAACGGCACTCAGTTCTTTAGAAAGTGTACAGTTTTTACGATTGGCGTCTACTATACGAAAGGTCGTGCGAAAAAGACCAAAATAATATGCGTGAAATACCATTTAATTTTAGTCAATTTGACAACACAATTAGGTCGTAAAATAAATGTGAAATCGGCTACAGAGTATGTCTACTGTGTAGTTACGGCTATTGTGAGATCGTAACCTTTTTATGGTTCCTATGAAACGCTGCTGCCTGGTGTAACTGAGCAGTGAATTTTTAATCTTGCACGTTTTGTTAGGAGATAATTAAACGTTTAACTGCCCGACAGAGGTGGGTTCCTACTAAAGCCGCATTATTTACTTATGATACGACAGACGTGCACACTATTTACCTCATGTTAACTGGTTCTTGTCTATGTACTTACATGCGCAGGTCATGTCATGACAATGGGTCATTAGGCGTGTTCTAGCTGAAAAGTTTCAAGTATGTAATGTTCTAACTGAACCGTACACGTAGGTATGCGATGTGTATGGTTCTATATTTTCGATGGTTCACCCTAAGCCACACAGTTTCAATATTAAAAACGTGGCATGTATTTATGTTGAAATGCACCCCCTCATACACAATCCCATTCATATTCAGGTGGTATTTCCTTAGAAAATGAAATGTAATGCACCGTTATCCCCTAGGGTGTACGTTTTAGTGAGGCTGCATGGGTCACGTTTACTCGAGGAAATGAAACTACCAAGAGCCGAAAACTTCGTTATTAATTAACAACCAAAAAATGTACGTTCCCATACTGGCTTCCGTTTGTTACACTTTCCAATCAGTGTTTATAATATTGTCCCATGTTTTAAAGTACAAAATCAATATTTATATTGTTGACAGGGGACACGTAACGAGAATCTATTCAGATTAGAATAACAATCTCTGCTGTTGAAAGAAGTGCCACCAGGTTTCTCATATTTGCCTATCCCGGATTATCTGGTTGTATACATGAATTTTTGAAGTCGATATCGATCTGTAAACTCACTCTACATTTATTCGGTGGTTATTGAGTTTTCATTTTGTATAGCGTCAATATTTTGAAAACGGTTAGAAAAATGTCAATCATTACGCCACAAATTAAAATATGATTTATACCAAATTGAATTGTTAGGTTACATCGAAAGGTGGTTTACAATGAACCATGAAAGGTCTAATTTTTTGTTAGATTTTAATTCACGTACCAAATTGGTCCGTATCAAAACAAAAAAAAATTGATGGATAAAAAGAACACCATAGTGGAGACAACAAAATCCAGGCTTGTCAAAGAAGCGAGAAGAAAGAACACCAGATGGATCACCGAGAAAATACCGGAACTCATATATAAAAACAACAACGAAGAAAAATATCGACAAATCCATAACCTGACTAAAAGAAAGATCAAAGAGGCAAAGGAGGCTTGGTTGGCAGAGAAGTGTACCGAAATCGAACAACTGAAAAATCAACATGATTCGTTTAATTTACATAAATAAATTAGAGAAGCTGCAGATATGTTTAAACATAGAGACCCAGGGATTGTTACAAACACGAATGGCGAGGCACTACTTAACTGGAGATTGACCAAAGGATAGAAAGATGGAAAGGGTGCAAACATAGAAACTGGGCCCTCTATCACCACAGAAGAGGTTGCGAATGCAATCAGGAAGCTTAAAAACAACAAAGCAGCAGGACCCGATGAAGTTTATGCGGATTTGCTCGTAGAACAAAACCACCTGGACATTATTACAGAGCTATTCATTAGATTTATGAGAAGGGCACAATTCCAGAAGAATGGCAGGTCTCAATATTTATTCCCATCTTCTTGTGGTGCCTTATTCTCTGCGAACGTTATCATGACTATTCTTATTCTATCAGCTGCCTGTCTAAATAATTGTAAAGATCTCATCCCAAACCACTGGCACAAGTTTTGCAGCCTTGAGTTCCTTCTCCTTCCTGGTCCTCTCATACCGTCGACCTTTGCCTGTAGGATAAGCTGCAGTAGTCGATATTTATTAATCCTCGTAATATGTCCGAAGTACTCCATTTTTCTTCTCTTCATTATGAATGTTACTTCTTTCGTTTTACCCATTCTTCCAAGTACCTCTTCGTTAGTTACGTGTTCGATCCATGAAATGCGCAGAATTCTCCGATATATCCACATTTTGAACGCTTCGAGCTTCCCCATCAAGGCTTCTGTCATGGTCCACGTCTCAACGTCGTACAAAAAGACTGGAAGGATGTAACATCTGACCATTCTTATTTTCAGTTGTAGGCTAACGTTTCTGTTGAAGAAAAATGTTTTCATTCTATTGAATACAGTTCTTGCCTTCTCGATTTTACATCTTATTTCTACGGATTGAATCCAGTTTGCATTCACCATTGATCCCAAGTTTGTCGACTCGTTCTCTAATTTCCTGATTTAGAGACAAAAGGCTGAAGGAGGCTGAAGGTGTTTGCTAATGGTCATATATTTTGCCTTGGAGATGTTCAAGCTAAGTCCATATTGCTCACTTGTTTTATATTATTTTAGTATTGATTTTCTCCAGAAGAGTTTGAAGATTCTCCAGGCTACTTGCGAGGATAACAGTATCTCTGCGTTTGTTTTAATCCCTTCAGGAGTTCCTCAAGTGCCTCCTGAAATATCTTTCAGAATATGTTAAATAAGGTCGGCGAGATGACACACCCTTGGCGAGAGTCTTTTTGGATCTTCACCTTCTCTGTTTTGTTGCCGGCTATGTTCACGTAAGCTGACTGGTTCCAATATAAGTTCGCTATAAATCATATATCCTTGCTGTCTAGGCCTACCTCCCTCATTCCTTCCATCAATTTTGGGTGTTTTACCTTGTCAAAAGCCCTTGAAAAATCTATAAAGCATGCGTACACATCTCGATTCATGTCTTTACAGCTTTGTATTTACTAGGACTTGTAATGAAAAAATTTTCTCTTTCGTTCCCAGGGCATTTTTAAATCCAAATTGAGATTCGCTGATGTATAAGTCACATTTTCTATATATTCTGCTGTGGATGATCTTGGTTGAATTTGACGATGTGATTGATGAGGGGAATGAGCCTGTATTGGTCGCAGGTATTAGCTGGAGGTTTTTTTAGAGAGCGTAATGAAGGAAGAAATTAACCAGTCAGAAGGTCTTCCTCCTGTAGATCATAGATGAGATTGAAGATTTCTTCCAGAGACTCGAGGAAATTTCTTCCAGAGACTTGAGAATTTATTCCCGACTACCGATCCATTAGTCTAATGAGTCAGGTTCCGAAAACATTTCTAAATGTCATACATGAACGTATTTATCCCAAACTCGAAGATCATATCGGAGAGACACATTCGACCATCGACTTTGAGAAAGCTTTTGATAGAGTAGATTACTCTATAAGTCTTGCAGTGTAGCGGGTTTGAGAGAGGATAGAATGAAATACCTTTAATATTTCAAATCGCCGACGTTTCGATCATATATTTGGTCTTTTTTTCAAGGCTATAAAAATATTCCACAGGCCATAATTTCGAATTTAAAAACGTTAAAATCTTGGATAGGGAAAACAATTACCACAAGCGATGTTTAAGTGAGATGATTTAGATCTTCATGAATAATTCCGTCAACAACAGAACCCAGGGGTTGAACATTCAATATAACCATTTGATAATAAATGTCTATAAAAACCAACAATCAGCGTGACTCCGTTATCCAAGGAGAAAAAAGAATGTAAATAAATATGGTGCATCGCTGGTTTCAGTACCATTTTGCTTGTCAATCGTTCCCCGTTATTTGTCCTGGTCGGGCGCATATCGATAATGATATCGTAACAATTGTACATGTGTCATGAATACGAGTTATCCAGACTTTGACAGGGAGCCCTTTAGGTCCAAACAGGTACGTCTTTACTTACGTTTATTACAGTTCAGTGTTTTTGTTTCTTGTACAAGTTTTTTCAATTTTTTTAATTTTAATTTTTGCTGGGTGCATTTAATCATTGCCATTTTAATATTTTTATTTTAACATTCTTATTTACCGCCAATCCGTGTTTTGTAATATGTAATTCCAATGTGAATTTGATGGGGGGAACCAGAAAATCATTGTCAATTTAATCATTTTAATATTTCAATTTCAATATTGTGTTTTACCCTCAATCCCTGTTTGTAATATAATGATGTTAATGTGATGCATAATGATGCAAAATGAGTTTTGGAGGGTATTTAAGTTATATGTGCGTAAGCCTCGTCAAAATTTATATAAAGATTTCCTTTAATTTGTAACCAGTTCTATACTAAAAAAGTTTTGGCTGATCTTCTAGATATGTTTTTTTATAGCCTTGAAAAAGACCAAATATATGGTCGAAACGTCGGCAATTTGAATTATTAAAGGTATTTCATTCTATCCTCTCCCAAACCATTATATCCAACCTTTACTGAAAACAAAGGGCTCGTGTTCTCGGGGGGAAAATGCGATCTCTGAAGAGTTTGAAGTACGCCAGGGAGTTCGACAGGGATGTGTGCTCTCTCCTCTGCTTTTTAATGTTCATTCGGAGATATTCGGACCAACTGAATTCGCAACATATTAGAATCCACACTGATCACTACATCATTAAACGATGACACTATCAGATTTACAACAGCGGGAGGTTGTCCACAGGGCGGACTTCTTTCAACATTCTTGTGGTCCCTACTAGTGGACGACCTTCTGGCTACTTTGGAACTAAGGGGAATCGAGGTCTAAAGATATGCGGACGACGTCGTTATCGTGATCCATCCACAATCATTGAATATAATACAATACAATATTCGGAGAGACTGTTTGGGGAGTTTGCTTTGGAGAGCACAGATGACGGCATTTTGCTAAACAGTGTACTTATTAATAATCTCAGGTACGCTGACTACACAGTCGTAATTGCTGAGGGTCTCCAAAGGATAACAGACAGAGTAACGGAAAAACCTACAACATGCGCCTAGACACAAATAAAACAAAGGTTATGATAATAAGCAAACCAAAAATTGAAGCTTGGACTCGCTTGGAAACGTCTGGAAGCTTTTGAGATGTGATGCTACAGTCACATGATTAGAATATCTTGGATTTACCACGCCACCAACGAAAACAGAAAGAGGTTTTAAACGCGATTAAGGAGCGCAAACTTTCATACTTCGGACATGTTATGCGAAACCAGAAATATAGCCTACTTCAGCTTATTATGCAGGGCAAGCTTGACGGCAAGAGAGGCCCTGGAAGACCACGAGTATCGTGGCTGCGAAATTTGAGGCAATCGATAGGAATGACATCTATGGATCTGTTTCGCCAACGTCCGCTGAAGAATAAGAAGAAGAAGAATAGAGTCGAAAGATAGTCTAGATACGTTCTATCCTACTGCATGGCACAATAAAAATGGTTCTGTTTCGTTTAACTAAACAGCTATTAAGTAGTGGAAAGGAAAACATGTTAAACCACTATTAGTACCGGCAGTCATAAAAGTACCGCTCCCGTGATGGATCCATCCATTATATTTCCTCCTCATTTAACCGGAAAATATTACGCTAATATTAAAGCGTAAACATCATCTTTCCAAACGCCAAAGAAAGCCTTTAAGCAAGCTTCAGAAAATCCATTCTGTTTGTTTAATTCAGTATAATTCTTACAACGATTTGTTAACCGGATTAGCGAAACGGAAGGGTAAAGATTTTACATTTGAATAATTTTATTCGGAGTGTCCGGGTTTGATTTAATATTAGAGAGCTCTCCCGAAATGTCACCCTACTGAATCGGATAATTGACTTTTAACTAAATGCTAGAAAATGGATAAGTCCTGTTCGGAGGGGAGAAACAAATCTAATCTGAGCGTCAGTCAAATTCCGAATTAGGCGTCCTTGAGGGATTAGTTACCCCCATGCAAATAGCAATTGGCCACTTTTGAAGTAATGTGTATGCATGCAGATTGGAGGCTGCCCATCCCCGTCATAATCCGTTTAGTGTCTTTATCCGTTTTGGACAAATCGAGTATAGGGTTGCCACCTTAAAAGTTAATTTCGTTACTATGTAAATGGGGGATAAAAGCCTTTATGAATAAAGTATGCAATAAGCAAACGCCCGTCTACTGCCGGCGAAGAAGCTTTTTGTGTCCATTATTCCCTAATTATCGCTTGGATGCCTCGTTTCCAATCAATTATCACTAAATTTAGCCCTTTTTCACGATTTTAGTGCGACAACTACCGCGAGATACAGTGACATAACGTGGTGATAAAAGAATATCCCATTGACGTTTTAACAACCTCACTGAAAATATCTATCAGCCATATCAATCATATCCGACATTGCTTTCATGTTAATTAGGCGCAGGTATACCTGTGCTGATTACACACTACTCATTTTGCATTTTTTATCACTTTTTAGCATAATTTACGTGTTTATTTGTGAGTGATGTGCGTGTTGAAAAATATTTCATTTGTTCAAATTAACTGACGGACGACGAGTCAATTTGCCGCGAGTTGAACCCTCAGAAAGCGTTCGGATATGCAGAGTTCAACTTTTACTAAATTAGATAATTTACCTACATGACTGTCGAAAGGCTGGCAGGTCTTTGAACTTGCCACTTTGTCTGAAACTAATTATTTCCAAAATTGCCCTGATGCGTACGAAGAAATTCTCAACCTTGAATTAAAATACTTGTCTAACATTAGCTTTACCGTTAAGGTCTTATTCTCACCTTTAGATGGGCCTCATAACAAAATAAATGCATCTCATTAAGAGTGTAAACCTAGGCCATTGTTCCTTCTCCACCGTAAGAGGTGATCATTTTAATTCAATAACCGCGATCGCGGTCGTTAAGAGCGCCAAAACAACAGTGAAATGCACTAAAAGTTATAAAGCGTGTCAAATGATAGGTTCTAATGAAAACTGGAATATTTCTTCACAGTTCATTAATCAGGCTGGCAGTTGGAATATCAATTAGCGGTGCCGGTAGAGCACCTTGTGTATGTATTACTTAATAATATAACGAGGTGTGTCAAAAAAACAGGCAAAAAGCGCGAACGAGTTAACGCTTAACCGGCACACAACTATCCTTATCCAGTCGGGTGGAACAAGTATTTCCTACTTCCGTTTATTGACATGTGGGCAGTATATTAATATATCCCTTCGAATTATCCATTGTAATTCTGGTAAGTAGTCGAAGGGTTATTTTGTTATTTAAGAACGCCACTCTTCTTCAGATTGAGTGTAATTGTAGTCCATAAAAACAAAACAGCTTAGGAGACCAGCCAAATAGGTGCGTTATTAATAGAAGGTTTCACTATATGGATCATTTCAAGCGCCTTTATATTAGGCCGGTATAATGAACTTTTTCAAGTCACTAGGCTGGACCACAGTGACTAGTGAGAATAATAATAATAATAGTAATAAGTGAATGTAGACAGTTTGGAGTAAAAGTCCAACCAAGATAGGAAAAACTCAGGTCACAACGTTGGATTCATGGAAACATGCAGATTTTTAAAATTTTCTCAAAAATCACAAGTGGCGGCTTCGATCCGACTGCTCTGACTTATAACCCTCCATGATCTTTGTAAAAAACCTTTACAAACGTGGGTGTTTATTATCAAACGTTATCTACTTGGCATCATGATACTTCGCGTCCTTATGGAAAGTATTGCGGGTGTAGGACTTGAAAAATGCACTTCACACTTTCGGAATTACCAACGTTTCGATCCTTTATTGGATCTTCATCAGGGCTAAAACATTACAAATTAGTTACTATTATTATGATATACATCTCCACAATGTAAATTAACCTGAACAATTTAAATTGAAAAAAAAATTACATAAAAGAAGACAAAAATCGAGAAACCATATCTCTAAGTTGTGCGTAAAATTGTGCATAACTTTTTCAGTGAGTGAAGATAGTCGAATTGTAAGGTTTAAAAAAAATCTTATCTAGTCTTTGACTGTTTTAGTTTTAGCCCTGATGAAGATCCAATAAAGGATCGAAACGTTGGTAATTTCGAAAGTGTTTAGTGCATTTTTCAAGTCCTACACCCGCAATACTTTCTACACCGTCATCTAAACTGCTAACGAAAAAGATCGATACAGCAAAATTTTTTCTCATTTTTGGGGGTCTGTATCTTGAAAATGCCTTAGCCGAAATTTAAAACCTAAAGAGATATGAAAGGTCGTTTCTTCTAGAATCACGGCGGGAGATTGATCTTAAATAAGTCATTCTCTAAAGGATATACAGGGTAAAGAAAAAAGTACTGCAAAATGGTTGCATTTCAACCCACTGCATTTGGTAGGTAGCGTAATTTCAGAACATTCATTGTTATTACATTTAATGGCGTTAGTTGGTATCTCGGGACATGTTTTTAGTTTTTTGGCCTACAAAATACATTACTGGGGTTTTTCAAAAAGTTGACGCTCTTTTGTAAGTCACCCTGTATCGCGAGAATGCTTCTGCCGATTTTAGTAAGATAACTGACGTCTAAAAGAGAACTGGTTACAAAATCAGCGCTTTCAGGTTAGTCAGTTTTTTTAGCTCTTAGAGTTCTTGAGATATTTTTTAACTCAAATTTTGAACATAGGTAACCATTTATTATCTACATCGTTGGATATACCAAGCGCTAGCCAAAATCGACAGGGTCTTATTTTTTCTTGGGTTATGTCCCTTTTACCCCCACAAACAGAGCATGCCACTGATCATTTCTTAAAAATCTGAATTCTCTATTTAATTCAGAAACTCTCTTGCATCCTTGTCTTATGTCTTTTCGAAAAATTCGAGAAATTTGCAAAAGTGTTTAGGAATGAACATAATTTTTCCATAAGAAATGTCTTTTTTCTGCGTTCCTATTTAAATAGAGTCACATACAAAAGAGTCACTTATGGAAAAATTATGTGCATTTCTAGACACTTTTGCAAATTTTTCGAAAACAATGGAAGAGAAGACAAGGATGCAAGAGGCAAGTATGTTTCAAAATGGAATAGAGAATTCAGAATTTAACAACGAACCATCAGTGGCGTGCTACAAACAAGTTGGTCAGCAAAAATCTTGAGTTGGTTTGTTTATGGTGTGCTTTTGTCACACACCCGCGTCATTTTTTTTTTTTTTTTTTCGTTTGACCACGCGCGCGTGGCGCCCATAGTTTAGGAAATCCGAACGCTGTGGGCAAGGTACTTTTGAAGTTTTGTTGGGTAAAACCACGCGCGCGGAGCGCCCATAGTTTAGGAAATATCCCAACGTTCCTCAGATGTAGCCCAAACTGCCGTAAAATTATTAACAAAGAACCTGAAGATACCTAAAAGTAAATGAAATGTCGAAACGTCTCAAATACCTTATTTCATATTAAGTAATAGGTAAACAGGTAAAAAACGTGCTAAAATTCCTAAAAAGATATAAAATGGACCACGAGTACCCATATCAAAGTTGCCATTTATAACATATTGTTTGTGATTGTGAACAGAATCTACAATTGAAATTTCAGTTTTCGAGCTTTAGATGTCCCTAAAAATGTAATACTAAATCAGAAACCAAAGGCACTATTTATAATAAGAGAATAAAAAACCTACAAAAAAGTATTGTTAAACAAAAAAAAATTAAGTTAAATGTTGCAGCATTATTTGGGACACCGTATACTATTTAAAACAGAAATCAACGCTCTATTTATCATAAAACTACTGGAACTTACGCAATAAATTAACAGATATCAATTTGCATGAAAAAATCCTATAATTCTAGGTTACAACACTTTTTTGGGACACTCTATACTATCCAAAACGTAAATATATGCCTTATTTATCATACGACTACTAGAACCTACGAATAAAATCGATTACTATTGATTTATATGGGAAAAGTCGATATTTCTATATTAAGCATATGAGACTCTCCCCAACTGGCCCAAAAACCTAAATTTTTAGATAAAAATCGTGAATTTCAGCCTTCAACAGCTTATATCGCGTTTTAATGAGGATTTATCCCAAAAGCTATAAGAGGAGCAAAAAAAGTACAATAATTTTAGTGTTTTTTAACAATTTGTGGATAAAATGGCGAAGGAAATGTTGTGCAGTAAATATTACTAATTTCTGACAACACCAGACTCCTTGAATAATTCAAATTGCTTTCATTACTAAGTTTTAATAACTCTTTCAGCGCCTATATATAACATTTTATTCTGGCTTGTCTACGTACTAAATAATCCGCCCTTTCTATGTGAAATACACACTGATTATGGACCTTTTCTGCATTATTAGCATATATTAGCTTCCTGCATCATTTTTTGAGCCACCCTATACTATCTAAAACAGAAATCAACGTCCTATTCATTATAAAACGACTCGAAGTAACAAATAAAATCGATTACTATAGATCTAAATGACACATATAGAAAATTCTATGTTAAACATATGGGGCTCTCAAACCGGCCCAAAAAACTAAATTTTGAGATAAAAATCGTGCATTGCTGCCTTTAACAGCTAATATCTCGTTTCGATGAAGATTTATCAAAAAATATATAAGAACAGTCAGGGAAGTAGAAGAATAGAGCTACACGTAGGGCCCATTTTCGAAGCTCTGACTAGAACAGTAACTGAGCACGGGTGGCCCAAAAATAAGGTACACATTTTGCACTTTTTTTTAATTTTCTCAAAAACCGTGAAAGCTAGCTTCTTTCTGATACATGCATCTGATAGCCCTTGATGACCTCTTCATACATCATATTAACCGGCATATCGAAAAACCTTACCGTTTCCAAGATAAACAGAAAAAAGGGTGGTCGGGAAAATTTTCAGTCAAAATCGATTGTCATAGATTTTATCAAAAATAGTCTCATATGAAAGAGGGGACAAAAATATGTAAAAAAGTTGCAATTTTGGAATTTTCGGTAATTTCCTTCCCCTTCAAAATGGCGCCAAAAACGTTATTTTTCCACTTTTTATCGACATTTTAATACTTACATCTATATAATTCGAAAACTAAACATGGCATAACGATGCTATTCACACCCATGAATAGAGCATTCTCGACCACAAAATGCCTGCTTAATTTGTCGTTCAAGATTTTTAATTTAGTTGATGTAATGTTCGATGAAATAAAAACATTAGGTAATTTTTGCAAAATTTTAATAGTTTTTCACTTCCTATGAGACCGTTATTAAACTTAGCAAAATAGTAATTAACGTTTTGAACAGTATTTGAGACGACTCACACATAATTGAGACACTGTTGTGCTATTGTCATAAATGGCTTTGCTATAAAATGGCAAAAGTCACTCTACCCCTGTCAGTGAAAAATTTAATCAGTTAAATCTCGGAACCTAGAAACGATAAAATCGAACAGTTAGTACCAGTCGAATGGGCTTCGTTAAAGCTATTTTGTCAATCATATACGAAAAACTAATTGTTTGGGCGTGGCAAATTAATAAAGCAATAATTGTAGTAAAAGAGAATACGCTGATGATGGCCTATAGTAAGTGTAAAGTCGAAACGTCGGATATATTTGGTTTCAGCGCCCTTTAGCAACAGTGAGTAAGTTGTAGCAACGGCGTGCGTGAAAGTAAATATTTAAAGAATGACTGATTTATAATATAATTTGGACTTATAATATAATCTGTCTATCTAGATAAGTGTATTTGCCTTACAGCCGTATAAAACATTTTTTTTAACAAACGGAATAAAAGTACGTCATTTGTTCTCTTCATACGCACACCTAAAGTGTGCGTATGAAGACGGTTTTCAAGACGTTCTTACTCTATGTTTATTGTTATGTGGTTCCCACAAAAGTAGCATACTCGATGTGAAAGAGAAGTAATACAATATTATGGCAGTATTACTATATAACGGTAAAAAGATCATATGGTCATTCTCAGCCAGTCACGTGCATATAAATGTTTTTGTACTACCGGGAGTAAAGTTGATACTTTACCTGTATGGAGGGAGTGAAGTGGAACATTTAGTCCCAAATGAGTGGGCTTTCTAATCCTGAGACCAAAAAAAGTAGCAAAAAAGTCCTAGGCAGTAAAAGTAAAGTCAAATGTCACCGCTATTGTCATGGTGGCGCATATATAAACCATCTTATTGCCATCTTTACATTCTTGTTGAAAAAACAAAGGATATGAATACTCTCAGAGCGCTCGAGAGCACCACCTGAAACCGTTTTTAGTCGAAATCACATAGGTTCTCGAATTCTGTTAAATGTCGTTAGTTGTCATCATATTTATCTGTCAATGTCATTTTTATTAATTTAGTATTAATAATAATGCTATACATTTTTAGTTTACCATAATTTACCTCAACCATCTAAACCATTGGTTATGATTTAATACCATTAAAACCATTGAACATTGAACACCACCGTTCTAACACATTCTATTTATATACACCACTAATTGGGTAAGTACCTAGACCTGCTTAAAGAGGATGAAAGAAAATTGCAACACTGAATCACTCTGAAATAGACTTTCCTGCATGCTTGAAAAAAAAATAGTATATGTTATGCGGAGTAAAAGGTCTTTTTGTGCTTCGCCCAGTTGCAGGCCTCAGCTTCGCTTCGGCCGTCAATCTCTGGGCTCAGCACAAAAAGACTCACTTTTACTCCTAGTGACATAATCTACTATTTATCTATTTTAAGGATCTATTATGCTTGCATTTATTGATTTTTGATACAAAATATACCTATAAAATACGTACTTTTTATTCCAATGTCACCAGTTCATGTCTGAAACATTACGTCACGCCAACAATCACACCAAGTTTTTGTCATAACAACCAATTGATTGTTGATTAATTCAGCTGTCATGCTGTTGACAAAGATAAAGTTGTTTATGTATTGTATATAAAAAAGTATTGTTCCTAACTCGTGAGGAAAGTGTCTTTCCCGCACTCGTCAGCATCGGCAGACAGCGTGCAGGAAAGTATCACTTTCCGCACTAGTTAGGAAAATAACTATTTCGCTTGCTGTCAATAACAACTACCACCACTCAACCAAATATTTAAAACGTCATTGTCACTTTGATTTAAATTTTCAGATTGTGTCTTCCGTTATGCTCAGTTGTGAATCACATTATTTGAAATTGATCGTTTGCAGAAAAAACGTTGTATGCATTACGAGCAAAAAGTAACTTTTTTGATTGCCGCAACTTCACTCTCCGTGCAAGAAAGTTGTACTTTTCGCTCTTAATACAAAAAAATAAAAACAATTTTGATCGAAAAACGGTCACCCTGTATAAGTAAATAATAACAATACATAACAACAACGCATGGAGACTGATCCACAGAGGAGAGCTCAGAGCAATTTCAATGCGAGACAAAGTCCGAGAAAAAAGGAGGCGGTGTTCGCTTGGCCAGAGCACAGTATTTCATTTTAATGGTCCCCGCGGTCCCGGATTCCATTAAACTGTTTCTCCTGCAAAGTTTATTCTGGCCGCTGGGACCATTAGTTTGATGCAGCAGGAAACAATCCTGCCAAAGAACTGGAATTGATAGATGGCTCGGTTGTCCGCCTGCTTGCTTGTGCTAACTTTGCGAGCCATATTTTAACTTCTGCACTTTCGGTCCCAGGGAAAAATTCCAGGGTTTTATACCTTACTATACATAGATTTGCAATAAATATGCGTATAATCAGTTAATCAGCGTTTAGCAGGCAGGAGCTGCGCGGATGACTAATGGCTAATTGCTCTTTTCACACGAGCGAGATAAGAATAAGCTGTTAGATTTTTTTTCTGGATAGGAAATGTTTTCATAAATTTTCTATGACAGATTGCATTAAACAATTGCAAGTGTAAGACGTTAATGAGTTTTGCCATAAACTTTATAAATTAATTGTTTGATTATTTAGAAAATTGGAGCCACTAAAAGCACAGAGCTTTGAAGAGTCTAAGACACTTTCACTGATTTTTATTTTATTATACAAAATAGCTATTTATGTGTTAAGAGCGCAAAGTGATATATTGCCGCTCTGAGTCCCAAGTTTGACTGGCGGCATTGTCACTTTGCATTCGAACTACACACAAGATTTTTATACAAATGTTTGGTAAAAACTAATAATTATTGATAACCTCAAATTTTTTGGTCAAGAACGATCTTAAAGTCAATTCCATGGTAACTAATCGAGCGCTAATAAAGGATTTTTGAAGCAAATGCACGAAGTATACACCTTCCCACACCTACTTATTTCTTTCATTTAAGACTAGAAAAAACTAAATACCTTTTTTCAACATTTCTTTTTTTTGCGAATATTTCCGAAACCAGTCGGAATTTTTGAAATTTCAATTCAACCTTCTTTGTATCTCAAATAACCGACAAACGAAATACAAAAAAAAACAAATTACTCGAAAAATTAACTGGTGCGCCAATGAGTTTCCTTATAAAACTTTGTATCTTACTCTAGTATTACTGCTCTCATTCGACAAGCTGAAAGTGAGATTTTATTGCACTAGTTATTTAATTCGAAACCGCGTTAAAAACTCGAAAAAACCGTCACTCGGAACCGAAACAGTCTCAGTTATTAAAAAACGTATATCAGTGTTTGAAAAGTGGTATCATGTTGGTTAATTGGAGCCCATCAGGAAAGGAATGACGTAAAATGTAGCAAATTTAACGTGTACCTACTGTAAATGGCGTGCACTAGCCACGCCTTGGACTGGAAAACAACTAAAAATGCTTGTTTATGACGACGTCGACGTCTAGAAACCAATTTATATTGGGTATTGTAGTTTGCGGAAGATAAACCCGGCGAATTATAACTCTAATGGCAAAATAAACATGGAGCACATTGAGTAGGTAATTTGACGGAATAGATTTAACTCACGTAGAGGTTTTATTGAGAAAAAAAATATTCAGGTGTTACGGCACTTTATCGGGAAAGAGAGAGAGAGCGGCGGCACCTAGGTCGATGGGGAGCCATACATCAGCCGACCAGAGATTTGGGGATAGGATAGAGAATAGAGCCACGGAGAAAAGCAGGATATGAGCGCCGCGGAGGCGTCGGCACTGCCATCGCACCAGCACCGTTGCGCTACCGGCAATATATTACACCGACAAATTAAATTATCCTGCTGTCTGCGATAAGGCCGGACTGAGACCTGGGTGCATTTTTTATTATTGCGGATAATGTTTCGGGAACGCGTTTAGAAAATTCCATATGTTTTATGCGCTTGATAAATGGGATCAATAAAGTCGACGACGACGCGGCCTCAGGTTTTTAATAACAAAAACTAGAGTAATATGGAACGCAATAAAACATTTTGATGTAGACATTGGATAGGAACTTGCCTCACTCAGCAGTATAGCAATAAGCGAAAGACATCTCTTTCCTCTTTGTAGCATCCTTAAGAAGCGGAAGAAAATTTAATCGGAACAATCGCTCGTTTTGTATGGTATACCCTATTTCATTATTTTTTGCATCTCAGGTGGTCATGGAATATTCCCTGCATAATACCGGTAGCTTTTGTCGTCTTTGACGTCGTCAAAACAAAAATTGATACAGTTATAATGCGAAGAAAGAAGTACTTTATGTCTGAAAACTCTCCAATAGAACGGCGTGACGTCATAGCTTTTTCAATTTTGACCCATTAGATGCCGAAACTCCCCATCTTTCCCATCAAATTTGTTGACTTTAAGATGACTTTTTGGTTGTCCATTTCGACGCTTATAACTTTTAAACTGCTCACTTGACTACCAAAGTCAAAAATTTGTTTTTTTAGGTATCCAAATGTACGTAGTCTTTACCGTAGATCCGAAACTATGTGGGGTATGGGGTTCTCCATGGCTAAATTTCCTCATGTGTGCAAATGATAAATTTTGAAGCCTAATTACGATAGGTTAAACAGGAAAATCTAGAAAAAAATCGCAAATTTGGGACGGTTTTAAAAAAAAAAAAATTGTAATGATCAACTTCTGGGCTTTTTGGACCCCCTTAGTTCGACGAATGGCACAATAAGGATGGTACCGGGGGAAAGGGCTTATCCTTGAGCACTTTTAATATTATCCTGCTAAAGATCTCACTTTAATACAGAGTGGCTAAAAAAATGTCCAATTACAGTTAAGAAAGCGTCCAAAATCGTAACGTAGTTTTTGTGATTTTTACAAAAATTATGGAGTGGTCCAGCTGCGGTTGTATACGGGCAACTAGAAGTGAAGTGAAAAAAAAATCAGTTATTAATCTTCGTCTAACTCTATACCGGGCGAGTCACAAAACTCTGTGCCGCATTGCGCGCATAGAGGTAGCGCACACACATGAGTCGCTGAACAGGCCCTTTTTAGAGGTTAAAATCATTCCAATTGAATTTGTTACGATCTCAGGGGATTGCAAACGTGCCGTTTCGATCAAAAACAGCAAAAAACATTTTTTTGAAAATCTCCAAAGACAAACGACGACTTTTTTTCTCAATTCTCAACTTTGACCGCCTGTAACTTGAAAACGCCTGGACCGATTGAAATGAATCCAATTGTTTTGTCCTCTTCTTGATGTCATCTTTCAACCCCACCATCAGAAGTTTTCTAAGTACAATTTTCTAGGGGATAGACCCCTTCGGAAGTCGATTTTTAGGCACTTTTAGAATCGCGTTCTTGGACCATTTTTAAAAAAACCTCTCTAGAGGTTAATTTCATTCACATTGAGTTTGTTACGTTTTCAGGGGATTGCAAACGAGCCATTCCGATCAAAAAAAGCAAAAAAATTTTTCGAAAATTTTTTGAAATTATCCATAGGGGGAGGGTTTACGACTTTTTTCCTAATTTTCAACTTTGACCGCCTGTAACTTGAAAACACTTAGACCGATTGAAATAAATCCAACTGTTTTGTCCTCTTCTTGATGTCCTCTTTCACCTCCCACCATTGGAAGTTCCGTAGGTGCACTTCTCTTGGAAATAGACCCCTTCGGAAGTCGATTTTTAGGCACTTTTAGAATCGCGTTCTTGGACCATTTTTAAAAAAACCTCTCTAGAGGTTAATTTCATTCACATTGAGTTTGTTACGTTTTCAGGGGATTGCAAACGTGCCATTCCGATCAAAAACAGCAAAAAAAATTTAGATTTTTTTTTTAATCTTTAAAGGAGGGGAGAGTTGTAAAAAAAAGTGAATCGTTTGGTTTGTGCATTGTGATGCTTTTGATCGATTATTGCAAATTTTATGTTTTTTTGAAACAAAAAAAGTTTTTTTAACTTGGATTTTTGGACAAAAAATTGAGTTCTATAACAATATTTAAAAAAATGGTTTCTATCTTTTCGACTTTTTATAAATTAAATATAAATGTATTTTTTTTCTTAGTTTTGAACTAAAAAATCATTTTTTCATTAATTATAACATCATCTGTGCTTAGCGTCGTTTATTTATTAATTTGAACGTTTGTGTGGAACGTTGTTGGATTCCTCTCAAGCTGTTGTTTGGTCCTCTGGTGTCGTCGAAGTGTACATAAGTCCGTAGATGTGTAAGTACCGATATGGTACTTTGTTTTAATTTTAATGACAAACTTCTCTGATTGAAAAAGCCCTGAGGAAGACCTCACATAAAGGTCGAAACGTTGGCAATTTCAAAAAAGTGAAGTAGCTTCTTGTACTACACCTGCTATCCAAACGTTCAAATTAATTATAACTATATCTTATCGATTTTGCTCGAAAAACCATAATTTGCGAATATAATATATATAGATAATATGTAAAAGCAAAATGTACTTTTGCTTCCTAATTTGCAATTGAAAAAACGTGGAAATCAATCTCAACTCGTTAATATCAATAGCTCAAACTCAGTAACTCAAATGCATCAAATGATTCAAATATAAACTAATTTAATAAACAAAACAAAAATTTTAATTAAGAAGTTATATTAATCAATTTTCTCTTGTTGTAATGACGATAATAAAGAAATAACTGAACTGATCTGACCTAACCGGAACGCTTAAGTAAATTGACGTAAGCCAGAAATGGTTAAGTGTGAACAGCTTTAAAGTAAGCTTCGCCCTTTATTGTAAACTGTTTGTTATGGTAAAATTTGTTTGTTTTTGTTTACTTGTAATAAAAAAAAACCCCTTTATCACCTGACCTGATATTACTCAACTCGGATGACTGAATTGGACTTGATAATTACACCATATATTTATAATATGCTATTGGTTTATCTGGAAAATGTGTTGTTGCTTTGACAAGAATCCCTATGCACGAGAGTCTTGAAGAGAACCAAAAATATGGTCGAAACGTTGGTAAATTTAGCACAACAGAGGTGTTTATTCTCGTTGTCCTAAACCCACAATACCAGTCTTCCGAGTTAAATCCAGGCCGCTAAAAGATAACCATGAATATCACTCAACTACAGAGCAATAACTGAACAAATCTTACCTAACTTGAACTAGTGGGTGTTTATTTGAAAAAGTCATCTAGTTTGCTGTGAAGCGTAAATCTTTAGAGGTTAATTTCATTCAACTTGAGTTTGTTACAACGTTCTAAGAGGATTGCAACTGCGATCAAAAACAGCAAAAAAAATTTCCGAATTTTTTTAAAAAATCTCTAAAGGGGGAGGGGGGGGGGGGTTATTACGACTTTTTTTCTTAATTCTCAACTTTAACCGCCTGTAACCTGAAAACGCCTGGACCGATTGAAATAAATCCAACTGATAGTCCTCTTCTTGATGTCCTCTTTCACCTCCCACCATTGAAAGTTCCGTAGGTGCACTTTTCTTGGAGATAGACCCCTTCGGAAGTCGATTTTTAGGCACTTTAAGAATCGCGTTTTTTGACCATTTTTTAAAAAACCTCTTTAGAGTTTAATTTCATTCGAATTGAGTTTCTTACGTTCTCAGGAGATAGCAAACGTGCCATTTCGATCAAAAACCAAGGTCCTAGACTTGCCGCCCTCTCGATATCTCTGGAACGGTTTGAGCTAGGAAGCTGAAATTTGGTATGTGGCTACTTTATGGGAAGGGCTAGAGGTTTCTAAGTGTCAAAACCTTGCCGCTGGTACCCAAGACTCTATTTTGGAAAAAAAATTAATTTATTGACACTTTTTTGCTACATTTATTATATCCGACGTTTCGACTTTTTGCTTACTACAAGCCATATCAGATGCAGAAACTCCCCACCTCTCCAACTCCCCAATAGGTTTGGCTGAATTTACCTAATCATCGGAATGCGAGACACTCAAAAAATGCTACGCGACTTAAAACATCCTGGATTTGAAGTGAAAACGAGAAGCGAAAACCAATTAATTAATAACAAACTGAAATAATTTAGTGGCGTCTGCTTAACATATTGTTGGTTGAGTAATTAACAACTACTTGACAAAGCTAAAAGCCTTCGTCCTTTCAATATTTGCTGAGATGGCTTCTGTAAACACGCATTTTGAGCGTCACAGTAGTAATTCCTAAGTATTTAAATTAGAACGAAAAACTATTTAAAAATGGTCAATTAGATATGCTTATGGCACCGGCTCGGGACTGTGTACTATTAAAAAAAAAAAACAAAAAGTTCACTTAAATTATAGCGAGCTTGTTAGTGAAGTCAAAATTAGAAATTATGATAATGTTATGTCTGAAATGACCAAATGCCAAGTTACGCTTTGGATGGCGCTCAAAACGAGAATATTTCATAGCTCTGATAATACTGTACTGCCAATAGCATCTCACATACGCATTTGTCGTCTGAATGGTATAATTAACGGGTGTATTTATAGCCCAAGGGCAATGATCATCGGCTGTCTACACGGAAAAGAAACTTTTCTGAGGTTTACACGGAAAAATATTTATTTTTAAATGATCCGGACACCACTTTGTAATATTTCAAAGTAGAATTTAGGTCAAAAGAAAAGGCAGATTTTTATTTTCTCGTGTGGGGTTTTCGAATTTTGCAGCTTCGTTTATTAAAGGAATTTTAGATCGGACAAAGACAACGTCGCTTTGGTTTATTAACAAGCTTAATGTGGATTGGTGAGAAACGTCTAGACGAACACACCCTGATGGCGGCATGGAATTCAAGAATTTAAAAATAAATTTTCCTAAAGAAAATATCGAAGGGGCGTCAGGCAGGATACACATCAGTGGTGCCTTAGTGCCTATTTTTGACCGTTCTAGACTCTAGAAAACTATTTGTATTTTTAGATTTTTGTCTCCATTTTAATTACTCGTAGGTAGATTCGATGTGGGAAAATTATTATTATTTATCGTCACTAGTTCTCACCTAAACCTTAAAACTGCACTTATAATGAGTATGTTGTCTAGATTAAACACCAGCACGCAGCCTCGAGTACTGACCTTAGTGACCACATAAAGATGCTTTTGCTCTGACTGAAAAAGATGGAACTGCAGATAGCGGGTGTATTTAGATCTTCTTCAGGGCTTAATTCGGTTTGAGAAGCATGTCACCTAAGCTGCATGTATGTCTTTTACCCGACATAACATTAAAACAATGATTAATCCGCAAACAGGCAACGACCACACGACTGAAAAAGATCTCGTCATTATGGTCACTCAAGTCAAGTCAATCAGTCTGAGTGATAAATTTGAATAGTTTTATGCAAAAAAATGATACTTTCAAAACTATGAAGAATATGGCCTATAATCTTAGGAACATTGAACTTTTTCCTTTGCTGATGATTGAATTTCTTATGACTAGTAAGTTTCGCTTTCACACTCACATAAAAACAATGAAGCATCTTGTTTGTAGGAAAAAAGACGAATGGAATTGCTATGGCTTTAAGACATAGATAAGGAAGACGGTGACAAAATAGGTGTCGATGTTACTACTACTCAAACACAAAAAGGGTCGGTGTGTTATCACATAATGGTGATCCCTGCTAGTGTCGATACTTCGATCTATTTAAAAAGTATAGCGTTTGGAGGAAAAGTATTAATTGCTTTACAAAGTGGTTGGCTTTTTGTTATTCCTGGTTATGGAAGCTTGCGTTAGATATTTGGCAGTATCGTAAGTCGGACCTCCAATAACTACTAAGTTGCAAAATAACTGAGAGAAGAGCCTACATTACAAACAGCTTTGGAACTGTTTTGTCTAGAAGTTATTTTGTTTTGCCTACATTTGACTAAACTGTTTAAACCCTGCTTAACCAGATGTTATTTTAAACAAAGATACGAATTTTATTGGTAAACTGATGCTGCAACGATGGACAGTCTGCTTAGTTTGATCGTGGAGATTTTGAAAAAAAAAGGGATACCAATTACTCATTTCGACTTGATTATTTTGGTGGCCTTGATAAGGGCGACTCAAAATTTTTTTGGCTAGCCTACTTTTCAGCTTACTATGGAAATATAAGGCTTGCTTAGATGTATTGATAACCAAAAACGGCTCTTAAGCTCTCTACCAAAAATCAGTCTTCTCTGACGGCAAAAAAATAAATTGTGAAAAATCGGAGAGCAAGAGTTCAATCGAACAATTTGCCTTAGCAACGGCAAAGGACGTGTCGACGAGAAGAAGAGGATTCGAGAGAAAATCAAAAAGGTTCTTAAAATAGCCAAAAGCCCGAGTCTGAGATCGATCAGGGATAAACGAGATGTTCGATCAGCAACAGGAGTTTTGAAAGAAGTTGGCAGGTTACACCTACGTCATTAGAATTACCCTAAATTTACCAAAAAAAAAGCAATTAAGGTCCGAGTTACCTCAATTAAAAGGAAGACGTTACAGTTAGCATTGCAGTCGCAAATTGTCGCAAAAAAGCAAGCATGAGTGTTCATTTTGGTGAAAAATAACATTGAATACCGCAGCCTGGGCGTTCAAGACACGGAAGTTAACGTAGTTTACGCAGCACTGTTGGTCAGACGGAGGTCACGTGCGTATACAAATAGGAAGGATCTCGACATTCTCTTGGGTGTCCATTCAAGTAATAGTAGTAGCTGGGAAGCCGAGGCCTTGCAATTAGGTCTTAAAAGACAATTTTTACAGTTCCATCTTCACTCAATTTGGCCCGCCCTTCTCTCCGCGAGTCCCTCTAGTGAAAGAAAGTATCCCGTCCTATCTCAGAGTCGGGAGCTCCTCCCGGTGGAGGAACACGGCTCCAAATATCCTGTTGCAGACTCGTTGGAAGTGATTCTCCTCCATAATGTGTGTATAGTGGACTGTCGAGCACTCCCAGAAGCTGCATGTGCTTATTTAGTCTACAACTGCCTACTAAGATTTCTACAAGGTCTCTTAGGCACTAGCAACTTCTGTGTAGCCACGAGGCTCTGGTTTTATCCGGGGCAAGCTAAAGGTTTGTCTTCCTGACTGTGACCAGTTTATCTTTGTCTTTTTGTCTCCCATGTCCACTTATTCAGTGTATGAAAGACGTATTTTTTGCTTACTCTTAAACATGGTTTCGTTCCATTAAAGCGCCAATTTTGGCCGATTTATTCTCTCGATGCACTTATGGTCAGTGACTCATCTCAGAGTTATCTTTTTTGTTGTAAATGATGCTAGCCATCTGCATGTCACCGTTTCCTATCGCTGTTTCCTTCCACTGATCGCGGCAATTCATCCTTCTGTAGGCAGCCATTGTCTACCGCTTTACCCAGGCTGGAAGCTCCGGCAGACTCAACAGAGCATACGGAGCCGCTTCGGGTTGCATGCCAGTAACAAAGGTTTCTCGTACAGAGTAGGTGACATAAATCCTGTGATTTTTCTCCTTTTCCAGTTCACCAGTTCTATTTTTCACCAGTTTTCACCAGTTCTATCTTGCAGGGTTGACTTACAGTCTTACCTCACCACACTGACACCCGATAACCTCTACAACATTGTTCTTATGTTTGCATCCAATCACAAATGCTGCCAACGAAAAATAATCGGCTTACGCAAAACATCATTTATTTCTCAACATAATCCCCTTTTAATTCCATACACTTCTCCAACTAATTCTTCAATTTTTCAATGCTCTTTCAATGAAATAATTTCTAAAAGCGCTCAAAGTAAGCTTCTGTCGCAGCGATGACCTCTTCATTCTTTTTAAACCTCTTAACAACGAGCCTCTTACCATCAAGTCAGAAATAGATATTACTCGCCGGGGGTCAAATCTGGAGAGTATGGTGGATGAGGCAAACGAAATGCATACAACTTTACCATTGATTGCACACTTGTGGGCCAGTGCGTTGTCTTAGTGGAAGGGCATTTTCTTCTTCGATAAATGCGGTCGTTTTTCCCTTAAATCGGAGTCGAATCGGTCCAGCTGCTTTGAGTAATAATCTCCGATGGATGTTTTGCCCTTTTCAAAATAATCGATATAAGTAATACCCTTCGCATCCGAAAACATGGTGGCTATGACCTTCTTGACCGACAACCCACCTCGACCATCTTTGGCTTTGACTGGTCTTGAGCAAAAAGCCATTGTTTTTGAATTTTGGTGGATTGTGATGAATCCATGTTTTGTCCACTGAAGAAAGAGCTCTTCCTAAATGAACCTAGTCTTTGCAAAATTGCAAAACTTCATTGAGGGAATACCGTATGGGAAAATGACTTTACCAAACTAGTGATGTGATACGTATCATTTCCCAGAGAGAAACCGACCGCGTAATGATTGTATTATAGGAGAGTATAAAATTTACCTAATCAGCTAAAAAACATTAAAACATACTTTATTGAGTTCGAGTTTTACCTTCTAGTACAAACCAAAGAAAATAACGACCATTTAGCTTGGCATTTGGTAGGCAAGAACCTAGAGACGAAAGAGATTGGAAGGTTTGTCGCCACACATCCAGTGCTCGAACCAGTCACATTATTAGTGAACGGTGCTGAAAATCGAGAGAAAGTGATCTTGTTGGGCACTGTATTCATTTCGTCACATCTACGAAAAAGCAAATAAACATACAACAGCTTCAAATGCATGGTTCAGCCAGGTACCTTCTCGTTTTTAAACTCTGAATGGTCGAATAGTCGAGGCATATCTCAGGATATTACACAATGGCCCTGATTAATTGCCTTTTATGTGCAAATGTATAAGTGCATTCAAAGTGCATTTAAGGCTCACGTCATTCGCTGATGGCGATACCGACTGAGTACAGAAAATTTTGATAGCGTAGCTTATGGCAAGGTAGCAGATGTTTCTTTGTCGGTTCCATAATAAATTGAGCAAATCCACCTGTTTGCTAGAGGGAAACTCCGACGGCGATTACAAGCCATCACTGTCTCCTGAATTAGGCTGTTTAGAGGGAATGGTTTCCCGCGCTCGCTCTTGACTCGAAGCTCTGCGTTTTACAAGCTATTTGAAGTCAATAAAATGATAATGCCCCAATAAAAGCGGTGCGGAGATACACCACGCGGAGACGCTTTCTCCGCTCTAAGTGATTCTCAGACGATGCAAATTGTATCAGGAAGAAAAAATAAAATAGATCTGTTACGACGAGGTCCCTTCTTTCTTTTTCGGCTCAGTGGCGGGGCCTAATTTTGATTTTCATTAATTCGGAAAAAGTCCCGAGGGGCTTAATGCAATAAATACACGAATATGTAGAATTTGCATATTTATATTATGTTGTCGGTTTAATGTATGAATGGTTATTATGTAAACGAGCCATTAGAGCCAAACGACTTCTAGACTTAGGAGAATATTTTCGTAGTGCTATTACCGTGCTGTTACCGGGAGCGATCGCTTAGCTGACCGGGATAATTACTTTTTTTGTGGTTTATTTGATGGCATAAATTAATAGCAGTGTTTTGGTGTATTTTCATCAGGCCTAAGTAATTAGTTTGCACCATACTCTACAACTCAATTTTGCAGTTGAAATTTACAATTTTCAATTTTATTTATTTAACTACACATATCAATTTTAAGAAAAATTGATATGTGTGGAGTTCTATCGTAGCACCTTCTAGCGGTCGCAGATGACAGTCAAAAGGGGCCAGGGGGGGGGGGGGGGGGTATTACGACTTTTTTCTCAATTCTCAACTTTGACCGCCTATAACTTGAAAACTCCTCGACCGATCGGAGTGAGTCCAACTGTTTTTTCCTCTCCTGGACGTCCTCTTTCACTCCACATCATCGGAAGTTTCGTAGGTGCACCATTTTCGGAGATAGACCCCTTCAGAGGGCGATTTTGAAATCGACTTGAGTTTGTTACGTTCTTAGGAAATTGCAAACGAGCCAGTCCGATCAAAAACAGCAAGAAAAAAAATCCGAAATTATTTTAAGAAATGTCCAAGGGGGGGGGGGGGGGGGGAAGGTAACCGCCTGTAACTTGAGAACGCCTGCACCGATCAGAGTGAATTCAACTATTTTTTTCTATGTTGGATTTTTAGGTACTTTTAGAAAAGGCGATTTTATACCATTTTAAAAAAAAAACCTCTTTAGAAGTGTATTTCTGAGTTACATTACGTTTTCAGGGGATTGCAAACGTGCCACTCGTATCAAAAACAGCAAAAAAATTTTCCCGATTTTTTCTCAATTCTCAACTTAGACCGCCTATAACTGTTTTCCTTTTCTTGATGACCTCTTTCACCTTCCACCATCGAAAATTCCGTAGGTGCAATATTTTCGGAGGTCGATTTTTAAACACTTTTGGATCATTTTAAAAAGTACCTCTTTAGAGGTTAATTTCATTCAAATTAAGTTTATTACCATTCTGATCAAAATGAGCAAAAAAGTGTGCCCGAAATTTTTTTAAAAATGTCGAAAGGGGGGGTTTACGTCTTTTTTCTCAATTTTCAACTTTGACCGCCTGTAACTTGAGAACGTCTTGTCGGATCGGAGTAAATCCAACTTTCTTTTTCTCTTCTTGAAGTTTTCTTTCACCTTCCACCATCGGAAGTTCCGTGGGTGCAATATTTTTGGAGATCGACCCCTTCGGAGGGCGATTTTTAAGCACTTGAAGAATCGCGTTTTTGGACCATTTTTAATCAAACCTTTTTGGAGGTTAATTTCATTCGAATTGAGTTTGTGGTTAGTGGATTGCAAACGAGCCATTCCAATCAAAAACAGCAAGAAAAAAATGTCCGATTTTTTTTTTTTGAAAATGTCCAAAGTATTACGACTTTTTTCTCAATTCTCAACCTGACCGCCTATAGCTTGAGAACGCTTTGAGCGATCGGAGAGAATCCAATTACTTTTTCCTCTTCTTGATGTCTTCTTTCACATTCCGCTATCGGAAGTTCCGTAGGTAAAATATTTTCGGAGATAGACCCCTTCGGAGGTCGATTTTTAAGCACTTTTAGAGTCGCGTTTTTGGACCATTTAAAAAAAAGTCTTTAAAGCTAATTTCATTCGCATTGACTGTTACGTTCTTAGGGGAATACAAGCATATTATTCCGATCAAAAACAGCAAAAAATGTTCCCGAATTTTTTTGAATGTCCAAAGGGGGGATGTATTGCGACTTTTTTCTCAATTCTCAAATTTGACCGCCTGTACCTTAAGAATGCCTCGACCGATCGGAGTGGGTCCAACTGTTTTTTTCTTTTCTTGATGTCCTTTTTCACCTCCCATCATTGGAAGTTCCGTAGGGATAATAAAATTAATATATTAATTAATTAAATCTTATAATTGTCAATAATTTTAACAATTACTGCTGTATTGTTTGTCACGCTAGCGTTCATCCCTTTATGGATAGGAACCCATAGATAATTAAAATGTAGAGATAACAGAGAAATTTTTAAAAAACATTAGAAGAAAAATAATTGAAAAATGATTCAAAACGTTTTAGGAGAGAAAACACATTTTAGCATTATTGCCAAATTCGGTTATAAGCTACCTTCTCAAAACATTTAAAAATAAAATCAAAAATTTTTGGAAAATTTAGTCTAAAATTAAAGATAAAATCGGAAAAAAAATATCTTAAAGCGTCTATAAATGCAAATTTGAAATTTTTTGACAAATTTAGACGAGTCATTTCAAAGGCACAAATTTGAAATTTTTCGAAAAACAGGAGAGTATTGAAGCCAAAATCTGTTACAAATGACTCAAAGCATCTAAGGAGAAAACATTTATTTTAGAATTATTGCCAAAAATTGGTGAAAAATGACTGAACGCATATAAAAATGTAAATTGAAAGCTTTTGAAAAATTTAGGTTAGGTAAAAGCCAAAACGTCTAAACATGCAAATTTAAAATTTTGGGCATGGTAGTTCCAAACAGTTAGATTTCAGAGAATCCAACTGTTTTTTCCTCCTCTTGATGCCCTCTTTGTCGTCCCATCATCGGAAGTTCCGTAGGTGCAATAGTTTCAACGAAATTTCGGAAATTAACAGTTGACCCCTTCAGAGGTCGCTTTTTAAGAACCTACTTTTAGAGACGTTTTTGGAGGCGTTCTTGGACAATTTTTTTAAAAAACCTCTTTGGAGGTTAATTTCATTCGATTTTAGTTTGTTACATTATTAAGGGATTGCAACCGTACCATTCCGATCAAAAGCAGCAAAAAGATTTAGGGGAATATTACGGGAAGAGGGATATTACGACTATTTTCTCAATTTTCAACTTTCGATCGCCTGTAACTTGAGAACGCCTCGACCGATCGGAGTGAATCCAACTGCTTTTCCCCCTCTTGATGTCCTCTTTCACCTTCCATCATCGGAAGTTCCGTAGGTGCAATATTTTCGGAAATTAAAAATCGACCACTTCGGAGGTCTATTTTTAAGTACCTACTTTTAGAGTCGCGTTTTTTGACCATTTTTTAAAAAAAACCCTCTTTAGAGGTTACATTTATTCGAATTGAGTTTGTTATGTTCTTGGGGAATTGCAAACGTGCCGTTCCGAACAAAAACAACAAAAAAATTTATCCAACATTTTTTTTGAAAATGTCCAAAGGAAGGCGTGGTATTTTTCTCAATTTTCAACTTTGACCGCCTGTAACTTGAGAACGCCTCGACCGATCGGAGTGAGTCCCACTGATTTTTCCCCTTCTTAGTGTCCCCTTTCACCTTCCATCATCGAAAGGTCCGTAGGTGCAAGATTTTTGGAGATAAACCCCTTTAGAGGTCGATTTTTAAGCACTTTTAGGGTCGCGTTTTTAGACCATTTTTAAAAAAACCTGTTTAGAATGTAATTTCATTTGCATTGAGTTGATTACGTTAGTAGGAGACTGCAAGCGAGCCATTCCGATTTAGAACAGCAAGAAAAAAAATTCCGAAATTGTTTTGTCCTAAGGAAGCGTGAAAGTATTAGTACTTTTTTCTTAATTCTCAACATTGACCGTCTGTAACTTGAGAACGCCTCAACCGATTGGAGTGAATCCAACTGTTTTTTCCTTTTACTGATGTCCTCTTTCTCTTCTATCCAACAAGCTTATAATGTAGGCGATCATTACCGAAGGCCCACTAGAAGAATTGCTCCACTCGCTACACCCATGAGAGTGGCGAGTGGAGCAATTCACCTGAGCTAATGATGCCTATTATATGCTAGTTGGATACTGTACTTTGTCCACGGCTTAATTTACAATTTTTACTTAATAATTAGATAATTAGATTATTTAACAATTAGATAGTTCGGTGGTCAACACGCGTTTTGTTTTAATTGTCAAAGTCAAAGTGACGTTAAAATGATTGTGGAAGCCCTTAATATTGGAACCTTCAATTGTTTTGTTTGTAATTTTTAAGATGGCGATGTCTGCATGCAATTCTTATGGAGTGTATAATGAAAAAAACAAAGACGCAGCGTGCATAATGAACATTATTCACTGTTCCAGTCTAAAGGTTATAACACACCATATTATGTGCTTACAACCTGACAAATGATGACCATATTGTTGTACAGCCCTGGACAAACAATCATTGTCATCTGGTAGCGCAGCTTAGAATTGAAATTTATTTTATCGAGCCAATGTAAAAAGAATTTCCGAAAACAATAATTTCTCGAGCCTGTTTATTCATATACGTCGTTTTTAAAGAAAGCGGGCGGGTGGCCACAAGATACGCAAGGGTGAAATTCAATCCCTCATTCCCGCTGCCGATGCGTCAGTCTAAATTGACACCAATTACCAGTAAAACTCCCTGCTTTAAGCTCCCCTAGCTTTTTGCAAACAGCATCACGAAAATGAGCTAATACACTCAGTGGCTCCCCCTCACCGCCGAAAAACGTCGATCAAGCAAACGCGCCACCCATCACTTATACCCATGGGGAGTTATATCTGGAAACCTTGCGAGTCAAGTTTTGCTGCTTAAGTTCTATAATTCAATAGGAGCGTCTATTAGATTTTCCGCAAGGGCCCTCGGATGGTCCGTCCGTTAATGAAATTATCAAGTTCAAAAAATGTTGCGCCTCGGATGATACACAATACACGTTTCTATGGGATTATGGGTCAAAGAAGAAGGGTTAGGACCAATTGTAAAAGACACTTACGACATCGGGCGTGCTGGCTCCATCCGTGTGCGAGGTGGAGTCCGCATTGCTTCTCGTACCACCATCCCCATTCGTGGACCCCGTCAGTTCGGGTGGTTTACCGCTGTCCCTTTCGTCTATCACAAGATCTATTGGCATTTTACCTTTCAGGCAACTAATATACCTGTGGCAGAAGTTGTCGCACAGTTCGTGGACCTGGAAAAAAATAATGGGGATTAAAAACCTTGAAGGGAAAAAAGTGGCGTGAATCGTGCGACGATTCCCCAGGGAGACGTCTGTTGGCAGGGAAATGAACTTACAACGCACCCCAGCTATTCTTGATTATTTGTATTGTAGGTTTTACTTTGGGTTAATGCAATTGGTTTTTAACCTTCCTGAGGAGTCGAATGAGAAAGACAATTATTATTAGTCTGTAAAGGCTTTCATGGACGGTCAAAATACAATCTAAAGTGTTCTCTCTATAACTGCGCCAGACATTATCAAAGGCGATGAGGCAATGGGCGAAGTGATTCTCTGTGCTTTCCGACGTTGATTGTTGTTCACAGATCACTTCGTCCATTGATAACGTCAGGAAGAAATTCCATTGGACCACGGCTTCAAACACTTTAGATTGTACACCACATTATTGCACAACTTTGTTTTTGCAAACGCCTCGGTATATATAGATATGCTTCATTTAAATATGAAATGTTTAAATGCACACGTGTTTGTTAGAAACATGCTTCATTAAAAATAATGAACTGGACGCGTCACAAAAAATTACCAAGGAACTTGTCCCAGTAAGAAATAATTAATGCATATGATACAATTTCATTCAGTGCGGGCAAAAACTGCCTGGGAATTCAATGCACAAGGTGACCATTTGGTATGTTCGAAGGAATCTTAACTTATTTACTCCGGCCCTGGAATTTATTAATCCAAAATTCGTATAGCTACGTGACGACCATAATCAATAAGGATAAAGTCAACCTTTTAAAACATATCAATTAGCCGATGTTCGTAATTTGGGACATGGAGTCATGGAGATCATGAGATGTGGGTGTCAGGTTGCACCCAATAAACCTCGCTTCCAGTAATTAGGTATTAAAGCAATTTGGAAGTCTTAAGGGGGTGTGTGCATCACGGGCACACAAGGCATAACTCTTGTTTGGGGCTTAAGTTAATCCTGCGTAATTCTTTTTGGTGTTCTGTCCTATAATTAGGAGCTGGTTTGAGAGGCAGATAAGTTGAAATTACAAGTAATAAAAGCTCTTAAATAAATTACATGATTGGTACAATTTGTACAACTTTCATTTGGTACAACTCTCTGATTCTTCTCGACTTTATCATAAAAACACAGTAATAAAATGTGTAAATAAATTTGCAAGTGGGCTAAATGGCGATTAGGTTTCTTCTGAAATTGTAAAGTTTTTGTTAAGTTTAGACGTCTGTTACTGTATTTGCAAAGCACAAATTTTGAGACCTGGCTAGTCCTCCACAATTGAGCATTGGTAGTGCAAGAATGCTTTTGCAGTAAGTAGTTGGAATTTCAATTATCTTCACCCAGTAGTAGACAGCAAAAACAATCTTCCCTATCTGCTGTGAAGCCGTCTTGATCAAGAAGAAATCAGCAAAATTAGTTCCCTCATTTAGGAATTTGTCTGCGATTTTATTAGCAAAAGAAGGAATACATATTTTGACGCCTAAAAAAACGAAGGTGTAAGTCCTCCACAGTGCAAAGGTCCTTATTCAGTACGGCATAGACTGAAAATTGTTGTATTTCTAATCCTCTGCAACTGGCAGAAGGCAGCAAGTGCAATCTTCACAATCGGTGATGATCCATCTTCTTCATCGACAAGAGATTCGCAAAAATAGTTCCGCCCATTTGAGAGTTTGTCTGTTACTTTATTAGCAAAAGAAGAAATAGATATTTTGAGTCCTAAAAGAAAACGAGGGTGAAAGTCTTCCGCAGTGCAAGGATCCTTCTTCAGTAAGGCAAAAATTGAAAATTGTTGGATTTCTAATTCTAGGCAACTGGCAGAAGGTGGCAAGTGCAATCTTCACTATCTGTGATGATCCATCTTCTTCATCGACAAGAGATTCGCAAAAATAGTTCCGCCCATTTGGGAGTTGTTGTTACTTTATTAGCAAAAGAAGAAATAGATATTTTGAGTCCTAAAAGAAAACGAGGGTGAAAGTCTTCCACAGTGCAAGGATCGTGCTTTAGTAGGGCAAAAATTGAAAATTGTTGGATTTCTAATCCTAGGCAACCTGGCAGAAGGCGGCAAGTGCAATCTTCACTATCTGTGATGATCCATCTTCTTCATCGACAAGAGATTCGCAAAAATAGTTCCGCCCATTTGGGAGTTGTTGTTACTTTATTAGCAAAAGAAGAAATAGATATATTTGAGTCCTAAAAGAAAACGAGGGTGCAAGTCTTCCGCAGTGCAAGGATCCTGCTTTAGTAGGGCAAAAATTGAAAATTGTTGAATTTCTAATTCTAGGCAACTGGCAGAAGGTGGCAAGGGCAATCTTCACTATCTGTGATGATCCATCTTCTTCATCGACAAGAGATTCGCAAAAATAGTTCCGCCCATTTGGGAGTTGTTGTTACTTTATTAGCAAAAGAAGAAATAGATATTTTGAGTCCTAAAAGAAAACGAGGGTGAAAGTCTTCCACAGTGCAAGGATCGTGCTTTAGTAGGGCAAAAATTGAAAATTATTGGATTTCTAATTCTAGGCAACTGGCAGAAGGCAGCAAGTGCAATCTTCACAATCTGTGATGACTCCATCGTCTTCAACGACAAGGGATTAGCAAAAATAGTTTGGCTCATTTGGGAGTTTGTCTCTTACTTTATTAGCAAAAGAAAAAATAGATATTTTGAGTCCTAAAAGAAAACGAGGGTGAAAGTCTTCCACAGTGCAAGGATCGTGCTTTAGTAGGGCAAAAATTGAAAATTGTTGGATTTCTAATTCTAGGCAACTGGCAGAAGGTGGCAAGTGCAATCTTCACTATCTGTGATGATCCATCTTCTTCATCGACAAGAGATTCGCAAAAATAGTTCCGCCCATTTGGGAGTTGTTACTTTATTAGCAAAAGAAGAAATAGATATTTTGAGTCCTAAAAGAAAACGAGGGTGAAAGTCTTCCACAGTGCAAGGATCCTGCTTTAGTAGGGCAAAAATTGAAAATTATTGGATTTCTAATTCTAGGCAACTGGCAGAAGGCAGCAAGTGCAATCTTCACTATTTGTGATGAATCCATCTTCTTCATCGACAAAAGATAGTTTCGCCAATTTGAGAATTTGTCGCTTACTTTATTAGCAAAAGAAGAAATAGATAGTTTGAGTCCTAAAAGAAAACGAGGGTTAAAGTCTTCCACAGTGCAAGGATCTTTTTTTCAGTAAGGCAAAAATTGAAAATTGTTATATTCCTAATCCTAGGCAACTGCAGAAGGCAGCAAGTCACTATCTGTGATGAATCTATCTTCTTGAAACAGTTAGGAATAGATTAGTGAAAGAAGGGATAGATATTTTGAGCCCTAAGAGAAAATTAAGGTGTAAGTCTTTTACAGTGCAAGAATCCTTCTTCAGTAAAGCAAAGACTGAAAATCTGTAAAAACAAATACATCTTCTTCATCAAGAAGTTTATTTTGATTTGAGATTTGTCGTTTAGGATTTATTTTGTTAAATTATTAGCAAAGCAAGGAAATAGCAAGAAGCAGATAATTGAAGGCTTTAAAAGACATGAATGATGGGAGGCTCACACAGTTTTGCAATTGTATGTGCAAAAATCTTCTTTCCATAAAGTTCCAAATACTTTTCATTTAGTAGTTGATTATGCGTGATGAATCCAAACATCTTCTTCATTAAGACCATATCAGCAAATATTGCTTCATCTATCTAGCCGTTTTTAGCAAAGGACAGAAAATATGTTTTAAGCCAAAAAACATGGAAGTTGGAAGTCTTTCACAGTTGTGCAAGCATTTTTTAGAACGGTAACACCTACTAAAAAATTGTCAATTTTTCTACATAAAATTTTCTTCACTAATTCCGTTTAAGTTTGTTAATTTATTGTTCTAAAAAAGATATTTTCCTTTTTATTCATATTTAATGTTGCCAATTCTCAACAAGTAACACTGTAAAATAACATGCAAGATATAGTTCTTATACGCGTCAAAATGCACTTGAAAGACAATTCCTGCTGTCGCGTATGTCCACCTTGCTGTAACACGATCTAGGCGCGATCTATAAAAAGTGATCGCCTAATGCGTTTGGCCCATTACTTCAATACAAATGTTAGTGAGTGTGGGTAAAGTCCGGTAAAAAGTTGCGACTTTTCTCGTTTAGGTATGTAATTGATATTGAAAACAAGGCAATGGCTGGAAAAAACAAGACAGCGTATGGCAGTTTTACAAGAAAACGACAGATTCAAAAAAATCAGGTTGTAGGGCAACTTGTAACAATTGCAAGAAAAAAATTTAAGGAATTGTTCAAAGTGAAATTTGTTGGAAATTGTGCTTTGATATTAAATTTAATATTACCCTCTCCTTCTACAAGTTCCATTTCATACTGTTCAACAACAACTACTGAGTCGACTCAAAAGAAAATAAAACGTGAAATCCAGTCTATGAGTACGAGTAGTTTTGTGTTGCTGACAACAGTAGCTGAAAAGCATAAAATTGACAAACAAATAGCCAAGACGATTTTTGCTACCAATTCAAGCTTCAGATGCATCGAAAACTCACAAATGATAAAAGCCATTCACTTATTAAGACCCCGAATATACGCCTCCTTCTCGCAAGGCGGTAGCAACAATCCTTCTGGATGAGATCTACGAGGAAGAAAAAAAGGTAGGGATGTTTATCCTCTCTGTCCGGACAATGCGTGAATATGTAGATTGATGGATGGTCAAACATCTACAACGAGCCCGTTATATACAAAGAGGGTGGGCCATTTTGGTGATACATCTATGGAGATATCGGAAGCCGTTCAAGATACAGTGTCGGTTAAATGGGGAAAGTTTTAGAGAATTTTATAAGAAACTCACATCTGATTCTCAAATTCAAGTATCATTTGTTGTTTTCTGGGAAAATGAAAAAATGGTAAACTTTCCATTTTTAACTTTGCTCTGTAGTTTCCAAACCAAGTCAATGAGAGTTTTCAAAGTAAAACCTTATTAGATCACTTTTTGACGCCGAATACGATGACATATAAAACAAAATTCTGTCGTCATTACATTCCGAGATATGTGTGGCAACTTTGTTATTTCATATAGATCGCCATCTTGAATTTTTGTATTTGTGAAAAGCGCACAAAAAACCCTTTTAAGTGATGTACATGTCGATAACAACCAGTTGATAGGACCATTTTTTTATCAAGACACCTTGAATGCAGAACGATATTTTACAATGTTGCAAAATCAGATAATTTCGGATCTCTTAGAAGTGTTTCCACAAAACCAATTGCTTAATGTGTTCTTCCAACAGGATGGTTGTCCTGCTCATAATTCAGGACATGTCAAAAACTTAGTGAGGGAAACATTTGCTGAAAATATAATTTCTCATGGAGGTCATATCCCTTGGCCTGCTAGGTCTCCAGATATCACCCCCTAGAGAGAGAGGAGATCGAGATCGAGGGCTCGAGAAGTATTTACTTGCATTAGTTGGTACACGCTTCGACGAGTCACCAATAGTTTTTTGGAACGGTATAATGCATGCATAGGAAACAATGGAGGACACTTTGAGTAGGAGGATCCAAGTTTTTGTCATTTTTTACTTAATTTCATTTTCTTTAATGTTGAAATTTAATACGTTACTGGTTTGTAATAAAAATATTCTAACATTAGTTCTTTTATTGGTCTGTAAAATAAAAAAGCCATTTTTGAAATCAACAGATAACTTAAAATACACAAAATATATCTGTTTAATGAATCCTGACATTTGTGCATTGATAATGTTTTGACGAACAAGATGGCCGTCAAGTGTCAAAGCCTACTATGAAAAAAAACAAAAATCGATATTTTGTAACTTAGAATTATAATAATAATATCGACATGTACATCACTGAAAAGGGTTTTTTGAGTGCTTTTCAAAAATAGAAAAATCCAAGATGTTGTGATGTAATGAAGATAGAATTTTGTTTTATATGTCATCGTATTATGCGTCAAAAAGTGCCCTAATAAGGTTTTATTTTAAAACTCGCATGGACTTGGTTTGGATACTACATAGCAAAGTTAAAAATGCAAAGTTTAACATTTTTTTATTTTCCCAGAAAACGACAAATGATAATTGAATTTGGAAATCAGATGTAAGTTTCTTATAAAATTCTCTAAAACTTTCCCCATTTAACCAACCTTGTATCTTGAACGGCTACCGATATCTCCATACATGTATCACCAAAATGGCCCACCCTGTATACAAAGTTAACAACGGAAGCTTGTAACAATTGGTGATTCTTTGTGACAAATACTTCTGTACAAAAATATTGACATCTCGGGAAATCCCTATACGTCCGAGTAATAGACTAATTTAGTGTGAGATTTAGTTTCTTCCTGTCAATCAAAATATCAGTGCATTTCGTGACAGGTAGTGGTGCAAACATGAACCTGAAGAAAACTTTAGAAGAAAGAACAAACTCAGTAGTTATAGTTTATGGCTGGCCTTCATGTCTATTGAATTTACTGTGCAAGAACTTTCAAGTACAAGATGTTAAAGAACATGTGATCCAGTTTGCCAAGTACTTTCTCCATAATCATCTGGCTAAAGCAAAATTTAGTCAAGCTGCAGGAAAGGCTACAAGTGATGTTCGATGGAATAGTGTTGCTGACTGTTTGGAAATGTATGTCACTCAGTGGGACTCAATAGAAAAATCTGCAAGGAGAATGAGAAGAGGATTGAATTATCTTCCAAAAGGTCTTTTTTTTAAATACGTCGCAGGGGCTCTTGACAACCGGCAAAGAAAAAAATTGCACTATTGCAGATGCTGTAGAGCAGTGAAAAACATTTAGCCTTCGTCTTCGAAGATGATCACTTCCAAGATATCACTTCATAGCCTCTATGTTAAACCTAAGAAGCAGAAATACAAGTTAGCACCTGAAGAAGAGAATCTGGCCTTAGAAACAATCAACGAGCTATCAAATCAATCAGCTTGGTAGTAATATTCAACGCTCATAGCAGCTCATTTAAACGGATTATGTATTCGGTTGAAATACTGAAGAATGAGAATGGGTCCAGTGGTGCATGTCACAGAGTGAAAAGCCAGAAATCATAGAACAACTGCCAGTAATCAAACAGTTCCTGTGCGCAACTGCTTCTTCGGCCTCAGTATAGAAAGAATCTTCAGCACTTTTGAGATTTATACACTCTGATATAAGAAACAGTTTGACAATAAAAAAATAAGAGAAATCAGTTTTTTTGTTTAAACTTGACAACGAAAATGAAGAGAATAAGGTTTTTTTTTTATTTTTTTTTCAAGTATTTATTTTTTCAGTAGATAAGTACCTAATGCACTGCTTTTTATTCTGGTTTTGTTTTTGGAATTTTCGATACATTTTATATTGTTTTATGGATCTAAATAAAAAAATCAGGTAACCTAAAACAACTGATTTAAATCATTCCAACCTGATTTCATGTCACTCAAAGTTGAAGCCGAGCATTATTAGAACGAACAAGTTTATCTAAGAAGATTAGTAAGGAAATTGAAAGAAACCTGAAACTGCAATTGATTTACAAGCGGAATTGATGTTGTATGCGAAAAGCGACGTCCATAAACGAGGTTTTTGTGAAATATCTGCGAAACGGCAAAGAAAATAGTGACGTGCAGTGTTTTTAAATGCAAAACGTATTGGCCATTGGACGACGCGACGGCCGCATGCGGCGCAAACTAACCAGTTAGGTTATAGAATAAAATAACGCTTATTGAAGAGTTGGTACGCATTCCGTGAGTGGCGTTAATTGTGAGCCGAGTAGTTAAGGGGAATGGGGAATGTCGCGCCGTCCTCCACCTAAACCGAGCGAATTCTGAGATGGTAATGTAGCCTTTTCCTAATTAGGCGAGAAGGAGAATGGCTGAGAGAGATCAATAACACAACTAGCGACATCGGCACAATGCAGTGCTCGTGTTACAGTTGGTGGATTGTCCCGCGGGTCCCGTCTCAAATTCCTCGTATTAAACGCCGACATGTAAAAATATGGAAATTGCGCGGCAGCAGAAACGCCAGAATGCGGTCCGATCGCGGATCGTCCCAGACCGGATGGCCATCGCATCGTTTTGCATTCGCAACCACATTTAAATTGCTAAAAGGGGACACTATCGAGCGGTTCATCTCTCTCTCTACGATGCGATATTATAATCTTGTTACAAGGCAAATGCACATAACCGGTTACTCCAGCCGCCGTCTCCTTCGATGGTCGACGGCCATCTTGGAGATTAGTTTTACTCTTCAGCCTCAGCCTCTGTCCGATGACCCAACACGTATGCAAAGTGGGTACTATTTTTCTTTCGGATATTAATATAAGTACGAATATAGCCGACTCGAAAGTGCATGTATTCGCCTTTTTATATCGGCTTATGAATTATAATTCATTCTGTTCGCCAATTATGAGCGTACGTACATTCGTTAACATGCGTATTATTTACAAATATTGTTAAATGCAAATACCCGACGCAATATCCGACCGTTTCTCGCTGATATATTAGACTTGTTCACCTGTTTACTCTTTTTGAACTAACAATGCCCTGCTTTCTACTCGGTATACAGGGTGATCCACGATGATGGTACCTTAAGACGTACACAGAAAAAAAATCATCTGTTGACTTAAAATCAAACTACTTTCAGCCAAGAGATTGGCCCTTTTGAATAGGTCCAAGATCTTTTTCTCTTGTTAGGAAAGAGAAAAACCCTTCTTCGAAGTTGTTGAAAATAGCATAATAGTTTTTGAGTTTTTTCGACTCGTGAGTTAAAGAAAAATTGTTTTCACATTGCTGATGTCTTAGCTTTTCAAGACGAATCTAAATATATTTGTCGAAGATAAAATAAAAAAAAAAATATTGTAAATGTGAATTCGATTTTGATGCACCACCAAATTTTTTTTTAAGCCAATGTAACTTGTGATTATTATTATATTCAGTCCACTTTTCTGGTCTTATAAAGTTATGCCCTTCTGCTAAGAAAACTAAGATTTGCGGCAGAAATTAAAGTAAGTTACTATACCCTACGTTACATATACTCTGTTCAGCGAGGGTTCAATATGACGTCACATTGCTCATCTCATTTCATTAGAAAAAGATCACAAAAAAACAGGCGTATTATTAGTTCTTAATAATAATAAAACCACCAGCGAAAGTCAGTTTGACGCTTAATGTCAAAATGTCGTCAAAATTTAGAAATCCTCGTCCAGCTTTTGTAGAACTAAATATAGAAACGAAAGAACCGCTTTTAAGGGATCATGTAGAAGAAGCCACTGTGTGAAGAAAAACCGGAGAAAATATCCAAAATAGAGGAGAAACAAGGAGTTACAATTGACGAAGCGGCGAAATAAATTCCATCAACATACGTCCCGAAGGAACTATCAATTGTTGAAAAGAAGCCCCTGTTCCTGAACAACCACCTACTGGTCCACAAAAATATCTTCCCCTGGTGTCACCTAAAGGCTAGATCCGCTTCTGTGTAAATGAATAAAACTTGAATCAAAATTAGCGAGGTGTTTGACGGAATCAACTAGAGAAAAAATGTGGAAGAACGATGCATGCACATGCGACAAAGATAACAGCAAAACCGCGGTTAGGTGTCTTAAAAAAATTGCCCACGCTTAGTTAGACTATGAACTCAATTTAAAGTATTTTTCTACTTTTGCCATATAAATTGGCACTTTTCAATACTGATGACAGTGACGTAACGTCCTACTTTTCGTAACTAGTTACGAAAAGTAAAATCTTTTGTAACTAGTGATGAAAAATTGGTGTCACCACCAGTTGCAGGTTTCGGCTGTGGCACACCGTTGCTATAGTTTTACGGTATTAAGTAGATACAAAGTGGTTTAAAAGTAAATATTGAAGTTTAATAATAATAATTCTCTCTCTAAGTAGGTATTTGTAGTCAAAATTAGAAAAAATCTTGTATGAAACACGTGACGAAAAACCTTTTTTGTGTATCTCATTCAAATTGCGGGAACTCGTTGCGCTCGTCCCGCAAACATTCATTCGCTACTCTAAAACCTATATTTTTACTTAAGTACTCTTTATATATTTCAATATTTTTCTATTTTTATAAACTTAATTACTACTTTTATATTCCCATTAATTCGCTTATAATCAATATACATACAACTTTTGCTTACTCTAGCTGTTTTAATAACCTAATTCAGTCAGGCCTACGTCTCAAGATAATTAAATACTGGTTAAAGTGAAATGGTAAACCTGGAGACCAAAGTCGATAAGAGGAATAAGGGACACATGCCTAGAATACAGAGGGGGCTCTGGAATGTAGGAGAAAAGAAGAGAAGGTGAATGTTGGATGTGCGAGATTGAGCGAAAAAGACGAGAATGGTGCCGGCATCGAAAGGGAGTGGTTCCGTGAAAGTAGCGGTGTGTAATAAGTAGTTGGGGGCCCAACCGAAGGGGGGTGTTAAGTTGGTAAGACCTAGGCAAAGTTGTTTTTGTTGTTGATAATGTATATGCATATACTGATGAGGAAAAACCCCGGCGACACCTCGAGGGGTGGGGATAGTACTATGCTTCTGGGGTTGCGGATACATAAGAGTTTTGGGGGTACCTCTTATGCTTCCCAGTCGACACTAGCGGGTATGTAGTGTCAGCCGGATGACCGTACCTGCTGGTTAGAGATACTCACTGCTTGGCGGCTTCTGAGTTCTCGGGTGCGAGCCTCAACTCGTTTACTAATCAATTTTAGGGGGGCACTAGCTAGTTGTCGAAGATCAGAAGGTAACAAAGTAATTGGTGACTTATGTTGAGAGCATTTATATTATTTATTTTTACATTTCCCTGGTCCATGTTACGAGGGTATATTAGTACTAGACGGTACATGGATTGATGGAGTTAGTAGGGCAAGAGAGGCCCGACGCGGGGGTGCTTCGGACCCCCTGTGAGTACTATGATTTATTGCTATTTTGATGCAGAACAGTAACTGTTTCATTATTTTCATGTGCATATTCCCGAGCCTTCTCTATCGACGTCTCTATTTGAATTATACTAAAACCACCGATTGATGGCATCGTTATGACCCACAGAAGCATCGAAAAATAAGTTTATCGTGTTTGTTATGATTTTTATTGAAATCACTTGCTGTTTATACTATTAATCGGTCACATGCTCCCGGGCTAAAATAGCCAGAAAAGACCGAACTTTACACTACACAAAATCGGACTTTTCGTAACTGGTTACATAAATGGCTATTATGTTGCATGTCTTATTATCACATATTGCATTAATTCAATTCTAAGAAAATTTCAAGAGGTGAATACACAATAAATGCCTAACAGTTTTTTTTATCAAAACAATGAATTCATGCGGACACGTATTGAACAATTCTGCAGAAAAGGGTGCATTCGAACGAAAAAAGGAAAAATATGTGTGGCGATCCGCCGAGAAGTGTTTGTGCTTATTGGTTTTACAGCGCAAGTTGTGAGCACTACCACAGTATAAAGAATAATACATTATATATTAATATATTATATATAATGTATTATTCTTTATACTGTGGCACTACTAGGTATAGTAAGCACACAAAAATACTCAGAATATCTTGGGCCGATTTTGTCCATATCTTATGATCTACATCCATGGCCGGGTGAATCATAGCAGGTGTCTATGGTAAAGCTGCTGCGGATATTCCTTCTGAATTAATACCCGAAATGGGAAAACTTTGGAATATTTGCACAAAAAGCTAAATTGATACCCTGCCCGTGTCTACAAATATAACTTGACATTTTGTTCAATTGACATTTTATCAGAGACAGACGTGTTTTTTTGTATGACGTCACAATTTCTGACGTAATATTGAACCCTCGCTAAACAGAGTATATATATATTTTGTTTAATGAACAAAAATCAAACGACAAAAACTTCCACTGACTTTTTATAGACATTTTAATACTTATATTAAATATTACATAAAAAAAAAATCCTAAACTCAGAATAATAATTCTACGCCACTGACATTTATACTGTAAAGTCGACCAACTCAAAATGTGCTTCCTTACCAACTTTCAGTGTATTTTACCTGTCCAGTGTGCGATTAAACAAATTAAAGTTTGACTCGTTATTTTAAACTTAAAAGATTTGCTTAAAATCTGAACTAAAAAAAAAATCCTAAATAGAGAATAATAAACTTACGCCACTGGTATTTATATTATAAAGTCGACCAACTCAAAATGTGCTTTCTTTACCTATCCAGTGTGTGCTTAAACATAAATTAAAGTTTTACTCGTTATTTTAGACTTAAAAGATTTGCTTAAAATCTGAACTAAAAAAAATTCTAAATTCAGAATAATAATCCTACGCCACTGGTATTTGTACTATAAAGTCGACCATTTCAAAATGTGCTTCCTTAGCAACTTTCAATGTATTTTACCTACCCAGTGTGCGATTAAACATAAATTAAAGTTTGACTCGTCATTTTAAACTTAAAAGATTTGCTTAAAATCTGAACCAAAAAAAAATCCTAAATAGAGAATAAAAATCCTACGCCACTGGTATTTATATTATAAAGTCGACCAACTCAAAATGTGCTTTCTTTACCTATCCAGTGTGTGCTTAAACATAAATTAAAGTTTTACTCGTTATTTTAGACTTAAAAGATTTGCTTAAAATCTGAACTAAAAAAAATTCTAAATTCAGAATAATAATCCTACGCCACTGGTATTTGTACTATAAAGTCGACCATTTCAAAATGTGCTTCCTTAGCAACTTTCAATGTATTTTACCTACCCAGTGTGCGATTAAACATAAATTAAAGTTTGACTCGTCATTTTAAACTTAAAAGATTTGCTTAAAATCTGAACCAAAAAAAAATCCTAAATAGAGAATAAAAATCCTACGCCACTGGTATTTATATTATAAAGTCGACCAACTCAAAATGTGCTTTCTTTACCTATCCAGTGTGTGCTTAAACATAAATTAAAGTTTTACTCGTTATTTTAGACTTGAAATATTTGATTAAAATCTGAACTTTTTATAGACATTTTAATACTTATATTATATATTACATAAAAAAAAATCCTAAACTCAGAATAATAATTCTACGCCACTGACATTTATACTGTAAAGTCGACCAACTCAAAATGTGCTTCCTTACCAACTTTCAGTGTATTTTACCTGTCCAGTGTGCGCTTAAACATAAATTGAAGTTTGACTCGTTATTTATTTAGACTTAAAAAATTTGCTTAAAATCTAAACTAAAAAAAATCCTAAATTCAGAATAATAATTCTACGCCACAGACATTTATACTATAAAGTCGACCAACTCAAAATGTGCTTCCTTACCAACTTTCAATGTATTTTATCTATCCAGTGTGCGATTAAACATAAATTAAAGTTTGACTCGTTATTTTAAACTTAAAAGATTTGCTTAAAATCTGAACTAAAAAAAAATCCTAAATAGAGAATAATAAACCTACGCCACTGGTATTTATATTATAAAGTCGACCAACTCAAAATGTGCTTTCTTTACCTATCCAGTGTGTGCTTAAACATAAATTAAAGTTTTACTCGTTATTTTATACTTGAAATATTTGATTAAAATCTGAACTTTTTATAGACATTTTAATACTTATATTATATATTACATAAAAAAAAATCCTAAACTCAGAATAATAATTCTACGCCACTGACATTTATACTGTAAAGTCGACCAATTCAAAATGTGCTTCCTTACCAACTTTTAGTGTATTTTACCTATCCAGTGTGTGCTTATACATAAATTAAAGTTTGACTCGTTATTTTAGAGTTAAAAAATTTGCTTAAAATCTGAACTAAAATCAAACCCGAACACCAAACACTAAAACAAATAGATCTAAAAATGGCAGTTTGAAATTTAAAGTATAAAAATTCATCAAAATTTCAAATTTAAAGCTAGAATCAGATCGAGGACCAATGTGTGTGCTACCTCTCTGAATTATTTCACATTTTATATATATTAAATACTAGTACTTATTTTTATTAATTTAATTTGCAGTTAGTTGTAAGTGTATGTAAATTTTTTGGTGTTTTTTTCAGAACCGAATTGTGAGTCTGATATTATTTGAACCTCATGTGCCGATGTTGAGCATAAATGGAACCTAATCAATAACTTCATGCATCAGAGACCATCAGTTGAATACTAAGCAACTACTAGAAGAAGAGTTGTAGTGAACAATATATTTGGTACATTGGAATATATTTATATTAATAATTAATAAAAGAAATTTCCAATTAGAGAATATTTATTTAATAATACCGAATTTGCATTGTTACTAAACAAATATTCACATGTACACTGCGAGTAGTTTTTTGGAAATAAAGGTTTTGTTATATATAATAGATATTTACTACTCATGTGTTAAGAAATCCTTGATTTAGGGTCAACAAATATTTAAATATTTAATAAGCCATATTTCAATAACGGATTTAGTAACAGTTGTTAAGTGTTACTGAACGTCACTAAATCCTTTTTTCAGTGTAGTCTTAATTTAAAGGGATAATTAATAAAAATATAAAAGCTGTCCTAGATAAAACCAAGTTGAATTTATTATTATTATTATGTATATCAAAGCACTAGTAAGTGTACCTATTACCCATTTAGTTATTTTTGTCATCTAGTTACCTTTAAAACCATCAATTTTTTTAATACCCATCACCCATCTTGTTTTAGCACATGTTGAAGAGAAGATACGATAAAAATGCCAAAGTCAAGTTTCCAACGCCTACTCATAAGGTCTTCTATTTTTTTTTATAGCGGATTCTGAATCCTCTTGCAATTCTGCATTTGGTGATATGCCACAATTAATAATTTTATTAACTTTTGGATTAGACTTTGTCGATTTTGTGATGCGATTGTTGATGCAATGGCAAGGCTTACTGCGGTGTGAACGCAGCTAATTTTAACTGCTGTGGCGCCTCAATTTAGGCAAACCTTTATACACGTCTGTATTACTTTGATGAGTACATGTGTTCAGGAGAAAGTCTGTCTAGTAGTAAAGCTGGTGAAGAAAATTGGAAAAAAAAATGTTTTTTTTTTGCTAATTCAGGTTTATTTTCAATTGTTAGGAGTAAAAAAATACGGTGTGTGAATAAAAAAAACAACATACCACTAGAAAAAGTAATTATAACTTTAAATGCGTCATCATGGTGATGAAAAAGTCTGTAGTCGGCGATGGCCAAGTTTTATCAACAAATTTTAACAATCACAGCACAACATAAGCAAAACTAAACCTAAAAATTAATAGAATTATTAATTATCGCGTCCCGCCAAATGCAGAATTGCAAGCAGGTTCAAAATCAAACATTAAATATGTGTAGGACAGAGCCACAAATGCCGATATATCCCTAAAAATAGTACCGTTTTTTTTTGGCACGCACTCTTAAGGTGCCCGTGACGTAATGTTGAACGTCAACGTCAGATAATGTCGATTGTTTTCGGTTTTTGTTAAGTTTTAGAAAACCTTGGAGCTAGGTCAGCTAAGGGCTAGGAGCCCTAGCGCTCTAGCTAGATATTCGATAGGATTGGAAATAAGAAATATTAAAAAATAATAACAACGGTTTTGCCATAATTTGACGTAAAACCTCATGACATCACCGAGACGTCACTCGTGGCGTATATCGTCACCAGTTTAAAAGTTCCCACTGCTAAAACAGATGGGGCTCTCCAGGTTAGCTCGATGGTTCTACCAGAATTTTGCAACCAGTAACTGCAATTAATTAGAATACTTGAGTCACTATTGTCAAATTAAAATGGAATACGAAAACGCTCATTTGAATAAATAAAGGCAATTAGGTCAAAAAGCTAAATAGGATTTATTTAATATGCAGCATACAGCGATTTGTCTTAAACTGAATGTGAAAAACAATCCACAAGGGGATCTATTTAAAAAAAAAAAAAAAACTTCTGACATTTTTTTTCTGACGATGGTGGTAGTTAGGCACATGATTCTAGCTAACACTCATATCGTTAAATCTTTTGTGATCAATCGTGAGATTTGAATTATTATTTAGAGTACTATTTTTGATTACGAAAACAAAAAATTATTAAATATCTGCAAAACATTGTGAGCTAGGTATAAGAATGTTAAAGCAGTGTCATAAAGAAATCGAGGAAGAATCCGAAAATAACTTTTAATACATGGTGATGAATTGAAAAAAAAACGAAAATTAATACTCCTTTTCAACCGAACCGGCAACATTGCAAACAGGAAAGAGACATTAGATGCATTTGTGGCCACACACAATATGTGAAATACAAATGATGACAAGCCGTCCGCTAGAGACGACTAAGGTACCATCACCGTGAATCACCCTGTATATTAATTAGACGTGTTCACCTGTTTAGTTTTTTTTGCCAACCATTTTGCCCGTTATACTTAGATAAAATACGCTCTTAAAAGCCAAAAACCATTGCCCGCCTCTTGCTTGTCTGCCTATACGGTTCTCACATATGAATGCGTTACAAAACTGATTCTTTTTTTTTCCTTCTGGGGTTTTCAATAAAACATGATTGTGCGATCATGTGAAGAGACCACAGAGGTCAAGCAAAGGTTAGCAACTTGATGGGTTTTCAGGTTGGCATGACTGGCATTCCTTCTTTTACATGTGACAGCCCACTGAGCGACTACGTAATGATTAAAGCCTAGTTCTCACATGAGATTGTGACTTAAACGTTTTCTATGATGTTTTGCAGGCGATATATCTCATAATATTAAACCTATTACATCAGTTAATGCTCGGATGGCTTAGGAAGGACCTAAGAATAATCAGTTTTATATTCATTCAAGGGCGAGCAACTACATAATAAATTCTAGTGATATGGAGTGGTATGGAGCGTGTAGCGAAATTATCCATTGTTAAACTGCAATGTCCTCAATAATTAACAGTACCTTTTTTCTTCTTAAATTAATAAATAGAAATATAGCTGGTGTAGGGCAAAAGCTACTTGATCTACTGTTTGTTATTGCTGAGGTTTTCGACTTTTTTTGAATTTAAAAGAGTGGCTTTTCTTCTTTACCCGCTATCCACCCAATAAACTATTATGTGAACAGCATCACGAACATTGAAAATAGTAAAAACCATACAAATTCAGTTAAACCACTTCCCTTTCCTCTTGGTTGCTGAAATATTTACATCACATGGCAATAAGACAGCAAACATATAATTAAAACGCCCTGTTGCAGCGTCTGCTCGTTCGCATCAGTCTAAAAACGTGTATGACACTCCATAATCCAATCATACGAGCGTAGTATGTAAATTTCGGTCATATACAATGGAAATTCAAGAACCTGAGCCTCAGGGTGTTGAGAGTGTTTTGAGCCCCATGAAAAGAATTAGGCAAAGTGGATAGTTCTCGCATTAACAACAAGTAGGTAACACATGTATTTCATAAGACAACGATGCGTTTTGCATCCCTTGGGTTTTATTTAAAAAAACCGTAACCAAAGAATAAAAAATGTAACGTATTGACCGCAATTAGGTCTTCAGATCATTAGCATATTGTTACAACCGGTCGAATATCAACAACTATTTAAATACTCTTGTGCTGCTAAATGCAAAATAATCATCTTACATATGGTTGTCGCATTATCCCACGAGCTGGGTCCACTTTTTAATCTCTATCTAATCTGGGAACAGGAAATTCTAATTTTCGGTTACATTTTTCGGATCGGGGCGGCATCCGAGCTGGTTTAACATCTTTTTGACAATTGGGCCCATTTTTATCTTTTAAATGCTTTATATAATGATGGTTTTAAAAAGGTATCTCGAAACTTAATGAATTGCTCTTTCTGATTTATTGTCTTTTTTCTTCGTTATCCAGACAAGGTGCAGGTACTTTCTGAAAGGCTAAAAAACGTTGATGCTCCTACGCGGCCCAGGATTACTGTCCTCGATGTTTTATTTTTTAATTAAAGCGGAACTTACAATTATAATTAACGGTGTTCGTAATTTAACAATACTTTAACAAAAGAGTTTTTCCGACGATTTAAAAACCAAGTGTTTGCACAAACCTGAGCTATAATGAGCTTTTTTCTTACATTTTTGTTTTCAGAATGTTGAAGTCGATGCGATAAGCCGGCATAATATATTTTTACTATCGTCGTGAAAAGCTGATAGAGAGCACCTTCAATACTTAGGTTTTTCCTTAAATTATTAATATCGCTCAAATAAAAACTACAAATTTTTAAGTGGCAGGAAACCAGAAGAAAAAAATTAGTGTAAAAAAAAAACTTTAGACTAGATATGGGCTGACATCTAGCCCACACCACATTTATTTCCCCTAACTGAAACTTTAATGCAAAGTGACTTAAGAGTGCGATAATGCTTGAAAATTAATACTTTCTAAAAAAGCAAACATGGTGAATATTGTAAAAATAAAGGGGTGATTTCCCTGCTCAAAGCCCTTCGCAAGTCAAGTGGGCAGTTTGCTTGTTTGCTTGATGTAAACCCCACTTCCCATTTGCACTGTGGTATTTTACACCTCAACTATCCCCTTAAAGTACAATTACATGGAGAATTAAATCCACTGTCCAACTTAAACTAATCAAAAAAAAAAGTTTTTGTTTTTTTTACTTCTTTCTAGACTTGAAATAAAATGTTAACATTAAATATGTATGAAAATTTTCTTACCTTTTCTAACTCTAATAGGTGAAACCGTAGTACTTGTATTGCTTGCACCATCTAAAAAAAAATAAATACATAAATTAGAGTTCATTCTTTGGGACACAATATAGGTATTGCTTTTTAGACCTTTACCATAATGTCATGTCTATTTCTTGGGTTCCACTAGATGTGAGGCGAAAAACAAACTTGGTTCTCAAGTCACTGTCTTTTAATTTCTTTATTAAAATGACTTGTGTTTTAAACTTTTACAAGGAGCTTTATGATATATTGTACAAGAAAAACAAAACGACTTGATGATGTTTTTAGGAACTTACTAAGGGCTTCTTTTACAAGTTCAGATTGAAGATAAAACTCCAGATATAACCTACATTGCATTGTTTATCTGTCAGGTAAACAATGCAATGTACGTCAAGTCTGGTATTTTATCTTCAATCTGAAGTTTTACTTGAACTTGTAAAAGTCGCCCTTAAACGAACAAGTTTGCTTTTACACATGGTTTGGTTTCTCTTCTTACACCTACACCCCGGACAAGAACCCAAGAAAACTCACGTCATCTAGAACCAATTTCACTAAAATTTGCAACATCTGAAAAATTCGATATTGAGAAATATAATTGATCGCTGCTGTCAAATCCAGATTTCGCTGCTTAGTAATGCATGTTGATTGTCAATAGTTTTAAGACCTTACAAAAGAGCTGAACGGATGATTTTAACTATATAGATCTCTATGGAACCTCTAGCAGCCTGTGCGTTCACATTTTTTTCGTGATAATTTGGTCCAATCAGAGAAACGCATTTCTAAGCCCTTTACCTCTTAATGACTATCGGTCTGGTGCTATAAAAACAAGCGAATTCAGTCAATAGGATGCAACCAGTTACCAACAAGAGAATACCAATAAAAGGGGTTAACAGCAAGTAGGACTCGCATTCATTTAAACCACAAAGTTCCATATAAGTGACTAGGTAATATCCCATTATCAAAGATCCGATTATGGAAGAAGAGTGTAGCAGTATTTTCGGAGATATAGAGCCCTTCGGAGGTCGATTTTTAAACACTTTTAGAATCGCGTTGTTGGACCATTTTTAAAAAAACCTTTTTGGAAGAATTGTTTTTGAAAATGTTCAAAGAGAGGATAATTACGACTCTTTTCTAAATTCTCAACGTTGACCGCCTGTAACTTGAGAACGCCTTGACCGATTCGAGTGAATTCAACTGTTTGTCCTCTTCTTGATGTCCCTTTTCACCTCCCACCATCACAAGTTTTTTAGTTGAAATATTTTCGGAGTTAGACCCCTTCGCTTGTGGATTTTTAGGCACTTTTAAAATGGCTTTTTTGGATCATTTTTAAATTAATCTCTTGAGAGATTAATTTCATTCGAATTGACTTTGCTACGTTTTAGGGGATTGCAAACGTAAAATTCCCATCAAAAACAGCAAAAAAAAATTTTTCCGATTTTTTTTTTTAAATGTCCAAAGAGTATTACGACTTATTTCTCATTTTTCATCTTTGACCCCCAGTAACTTTTGAACTCAACCGATCGGAGTGAGTCCAACTGTTTTTTCCTCTTCTGGATGTTCCTCTTTCACCTTCCACCATCACAAGTTTCTTAGGTGAAACGTTTTCGGAGATAGACTCTTTCGGTGGTCAATTTTTAGGCACTTTTAGAGACGCGTTTTTGGGTCATTTTTAAAAAGACGTCTTTAGAGGTTAATTTTATTCGAATTGACTTTGTTGCGTTTTAAGGGATTGCAAACGTGACATTCCGATCAAAAACCGCAAAAAAAATTCCGAGTTTTTTTTTTGAAAATATCCAAAGAGTATTACGACTTATTTCTCATTTTCAACTTTGACCCCCTGTAACTTTTGAACACCTGGACCGATCGGAGTGAGTCCAATTATTTTTTCCTCTTCTGGTTGTCCTCTTTCACCTCCCACCATCACAGTTTTTTCAGATAAATATTTTCGGAGATAGACCCTTTCGGTGGCCGATTTCTAGGCACCTTAAGATGCGTTCTTAGACCATTTTAAAAAAAAACCTCTTTAAAGGTTAATTTCATTCGAACTGAGTTTATTACGTTGTAGGAGATTGCAAACGTGACATTCCGATTAAAATCAGCAGAAAACTTTCCCGATTTTTTTTGCAAATGTCCAAAGGGGGAAGTATTACGACTTTTTTCTCATTTTCAACTTTAACCCCTTGTGACTTTTGAACGCCTGGATCGATTGGAGTGAGACCAACTGTTTTTTCCTCTTCTGGATGTCCTCTTTCACCTTCCACCATCACAAGTTTCTTAGGTGAAACGTTTTCGGAGATAGACCCTTTCGGTGGTCGATTTTTAGTTACTATTAGAGACGGGTATTTGGACCATTTTTAAAAAACCTCTTTAAAGGTTAATTTCATTCAAATTGAGTTTGTTACATTTTAGGGGATTGCAAACGTGAAATTTCGATCAAAAACAGCAAAAAAAATGTTCCGATTTTTTTTGAGAATGTCTAAAGGGGGGAGTATTACTTTTTTTTAAAATGTCCAAAGAGTATTACGACTTATTTCTCATTTTTCATCTTTGACCCCCAGTAACTTTTGAACTCTTGGACCGATTCGAGTGAGTCCAACTGTTTTTTCCTCTTCTGGATGTCCTCTCTCACCTCCCACCATCACAAGTTTCTTAGGTGAAACATTTTCGTAGTTATACCCTTTCTGTGGTCGATTGTTAGAGACGCGTTTTTGGACCATTTAAAAAAAAACTCCTTAGATGTTAATTTCATTCTAATTGACGTTGTTACGTTTTAGGGGATTGCAAACATGCCATTCCGATCAAAAACAGCAAAAAAAAATCCGATTTTTTTTTAAATATCCAAAGGGGGGGGGGAGTAATACGGCGTTTGTTTTAATTTTTCGACTTTGACCCCCTGTAACTTTTGAACGCCTTGACCGATGATTACAGTGAGTCTAACTGTCTTTTCCTCTTCTGGATGTCCTCCTTCACCTCCCACCATCCCAAGTTTTTTAGGTAAAACGTTTTCGGAGATAAACCCTTTCGGTGGTCGATTTTAAGGCACTTTTAGAGACCATTTTAAAAAAAAAAACTTCTTTATAGGTTAATTTCATTCAAATTGACTTTGTTACGTTTTAGAGGATTGCCAACGTGACATTCCGATCAAAAACGCTAGGTACACACGCACACTTACACTAATGAAGAAAGAACTTTGAATTTACCTAGATTTGAAAAATTTGTGCAGCAATTTGATCTTGACACTTTTGATGAAATTACGGATGATTTGTTGTATATGGAAGCCAAAACACGAAATAAATGCACATTTCAAAGTGTCCATGGTAAGTTTTCTCTATCATTTGATACTTTTTTCATTGGACTCAGAAATTTATAAAATTCACTTATGTTTTCCTTTGTTATTTGTTGGTAAAATGTTGTTAATTTGTAGAATGGGAGTTCCATTTATTGAAATTAGAGCATAAGAGATTTGGAGGCTTGGCTTGGCAAAGATGCTGATGTCGAAGAACCTTTAGTACCTGAAAACAGCACTCTAAATATGTCACTCAGAGACTCTGGATTAGAGGCTTTAATCAAAGGGTCTGACGACTTGGAGAAGACGACGACGAAGAAGAAGATAAAGCGTTCACTAGCTTCAAGAAAGAATATTACATGAACAAGCTCGAATACCATCATATTGCGCTTTGCGTCCTATCAATATTTAGAAAAGTGTTGGATCGCAGGTGTAGGACAAATAGCCACTTCACTTTCTCGAAATCGCCAACGTTTCATGCCATTCTTCACTGATGGTGAACTGTTTGGTGACATTCTTCACTGACTGAAAAAGCCCTGAGGAAGACTTAAAAATAAAGGTCGAAACGTTGGCGATTTCGAGAAAGTGAAGTGGCTATTTGTCCTATACCTGCGATCCAACACCTTCCTAAGCTTGAATACGCCAAAGTCACTCCGTGAGTTTTGATTGGCTTTTGCAGTATCCTGATACTCAATAGGAGATGTTCCAGTGAGGTCTTGCGTGATCAGGCCGAAGGTTACGTCCGTGCCATTCAGTGGAACCTTAACTATTATAGCAATGGATGTTTCTTGGTCTTGGTTTTATCCGCATCATTACGCGCCTGATATAAGCGACATCAAAAGTTTCAGCGACTTGAAGTTAGAATTCCAGTTGGGATCGCCTTTCAAGCCCAACGAGCAAGTAGGGTTTGTGAATGTGAATAGATGAACAATTAATAATTCTATTTAAGTTAAGGGCTCTGGTGAACTTTTTCACCTCTCGATCCTCACGTTCGTTTTTGTTTTTTTTTTTCGAAAATTTGAGCTCATTTACATGAAAAAATTCTCGGATGAGTGACATTTGTAGAAAAAAATAATAAAAGAAAAATATTTGCATTTTTAAAGTACATTTAAACTTACACCGTACAGAATATATGAGTATATTCATTAAATGTGACCATTGGCGCAAACGTGCTCTATCCGAAAATACAAAAGAGTTCACTATTGACTTTCGCATAAAAAAAAAACGTTAGCGCCAATGGTCATCATTTCACGTGCCGAATCTCCACCGGATTTTTCATTGCTGGCGGTATTCTTAATATGGTTCAATATACAGGAGGGCGCATTAAAATAAGGGTCATTGAAGCGAACGTACTTTATCGAAAAATACTGTCAAATTTCACATAAGGATTATTTGCGCCAATGATCATCATTTTACATGTAGAAATGTTCATATTTTCCGTTGCTAGACGATGACAAATGTGGTTCAAACAATGCATTATCACTGGCACCATGAACAGATGGAATATGCACTCGATAATTTAATTTATAGAATGATGCATTAAAATATTGATCATTGGCGCAAACGTGCCTTATCCGAAAATACTATCAACTTTCGGACGAGTTCGTTTGCGCCAATAGTTACTATATAACATTACCGAATACATAACTGAACTGACCTGGACTAACCTAACCATGGAAGCTCTTAAAAAACGGCTGCTTTGCCTCCGCACGAGAAAACAAGTTTGTTCTCACATAACTGAACTGACCTGGACTAACCTAACAATAAAGGCTCTAAAAAAAATATGCGGCTCTTACGGACAGCTCTGTTCCCTATGGAAAAACGGTGCGGCACTAATGGTTCGCTTGGCCTCACATTACTAAACAATCCTACACGCTTGCACCAATGGTAACTGTTTTAATGCATCGCTCTGTATATTGTAAGCGGAGCTATGTACTTCAACTGTTTATAGTGCCATTTCAATTAATTCGTTAGAACCGTCTTCGTTATCGTCTAACAACAAAAAATTCGAAAAATAGCAAGTTTGTACGTTATATGGTACTGTGTGTGCAAACTTGCCTTTTTCAAAAATACTATCAACTTTCGGATGAGGATTGTTTGCACCAATGGTCACCATTTAACGTATATAATTGCTATTTTCGGATTTCCTGTTGTTAGGCGATGACGAATATGGTTCAAACGAATTCTTTGTCACTGGCACCATGAACAGATGGAGTATACACTAGACCATACAAAATGATGCATAAAAAAATAGCGACCATTGACGCAAAACGGCCCGTAAGGGCCACACTGTTGTTTTTTTTTTGGTTTTTTAGGGTTAGGTTACTTCACTTCAGTTATGTTTTTGTTTTTGTTACGTTAGTTCAGTTGTTTTTCCTTTGCTTAGGTTAGTTTAAGTTAGACGTGTAAAATAGGTATAATGTGAATGTTATTATTAATTTAGGTGTATACCTCATTCACTAATTTTTGGCATCTCGTTACCTTTGAAAACTTCATTTTTTTATACCTATCATCTCTTTTCGGCACGTGTTGAGAATATACGACAAAAATGTCAAAGTCAGATTTCCAACGCCTACTTCAAGGCAATAATAAGTGAATGGTTTATAAGTTACCATTTTGAACTTTTTGTTCTAACATAGGTAACCATGTGTTATCTATGTTTGCTGAACAAGAAGCCACACAATGATCTTTGTTAAATAAATAAAAAAATGGTAACTTACACATAAATTAATAATATCATTCACATTATACCTATTTTACACGTAGATAGAACAGATTATATTAGGTGATAAACAGTACATTAACCAAACATTTTAAAAGTACCTTTCGTAATAATAACAATTCTTATCAAATGACATTTTCATGTCATTGCAAAAAACGATTTTCAGAATATCATACACTAATACTCAAAGACAAACACATTAATAGATATAATTTTTTGCATTTCATAGTTTTTAAAGCCTTATTTTTTAGATAGTTCTGAAGAAGGCAGCAGAGAAGTTGCCGAAACGTCAACTAGGTCGATTCGTCCGAGCCCTTTCTAGGGTAAATTGTTATTCGCAGTAGTTTTACTGTGAGTAGTGCGAAATTCTTTGCAACCTGCAACCAGAGGTGGTGCATAATACTGAAGAAAATGAAGATCTCAGTGATGCGAACCAGTACAGGAGTGTCGAAAGTGATATGGACTCTGACGACTACTTTGATGAGGACACTTTAGAGCATTATTATTCATGTAGTTCAACCAGGAGTTCAAACGATCTATTACTACGTTTTTTTCAATTTTCAACTTTAACCGCCTGGGCCGAATAGAGTGAAATCCAACTGTTTTTTTTTCCTTTTCTTGATGTCTTTGATTCGTTACCTGAAAATTACTCAACTAGGCTTCATTTATTGATGAAAAGTCTAAAACGAAACCAGACACTGAAACCATCCATTTTAACATTGTTGCAAATAGTGAGAGTAGTGATGAACTCTTGGATATTTTCCTTAGATAGGTTGTTACTCCAAAGTGTTGAAAAATTCACAAAGCAGAGATCAAAGGTCAAAAAGGTCTAAGAAATAACAACAGCTAGAGCAACCAACTAACAAGATTATGTTGAATAATGGGAGGGATAATTAGTAAGGAAAGCACTGAAGATAAAACGTTTTATGATGAAATAATGGATACTACTGTTACGGGGTTTACTAGCAGATCCTGATGACAAAAAAAACAAAAACGAGAATGTGTAATAAGAAAACCGATTATAAATTAAAACAGAGTAAATGGCGCCTGACAATCATTTACCAGGTGTTCAATAAACTGGCCTCACATGACACAACATTGATGAGCTAAAAAAAGGGTCAACACTACAAAAAAACTATGTACCGTCCAGGACATAGACACAAAACCTTTGATCCCCTTTCTGGCAATGAAGTAATAGGAACGTTCTGGAAGAACATATCCCTTTCTTGTCCTCACTACTGGGGTGTTCTATGTTTAAAGCTCAGACATGGGTGTTTATAGGTAGTCCATGCATCGTACTGTGACTAGCTTTCAAAGTAGTTTCTATAGGAATTCGGTAAAATTTCATTGAATTCACAATTCACTTGGCAATTAATAATGCCTTTTTTTGACTGTACGTTAAAATTTCGACTCATTAAGTAAATCCTTCCTCGTCATAAAAGTACATGTGTCACATTAGTTGCACTCTCTACATGCTACGCGAACACGGGCCAATGAACAACTCAACAAACACGCTATTCCGCCTTTTTTGTGTAGGTACCGAGCGTGGCGTTCTTCCTGAGGTCTCTTTTGGACAGCAAAATTGCGCCACTTTACGTAGTCAAAGAAAAAATGACTGAAATTTTTAATAATAATGCGAGTATATTAGTTCAAGTGAATTCCACCAACGAAAATGGGGGCAATAACATGGCACGGTGGATTAAAGTGTCATTACTACCAGTTGTAACAATGAGCATCCAACGTTATTAGATAAATCACTGCTTTCCGGGGCAAATTAGTGTCTGAGTCTGTATTTTATAGGAGAGGCGTAGGTGTGTTCTACCCTGATTGGAGTTGCTAGACAATGAGACACTCGAAACGTAAAATTAACCGGTATATCTTTGCGTGATTTATATTTCTGCATGAGCTCGGCCATGGTTCCAGCGTTTTGCCTTTTTGTTGCATTCCCACATGCTGACTAAAATGGGCCTTTTGTGTTAAAGGATCTCTCTCATTTGGGCTTTGGCCATTGGTAATTCGTGCTCTCCAAAGTATTTTCATTAGCCATTAAGCGAAATCATCCGACCAATAACATTAGCTCGGGCATTATTTATTGTTATTACTAATAGAAGTTTAAATTGTTTATACAAGAGCCACGTCTAAGTCGCAAAAGTTTAATTTAAAATTGAACTACCATCATCAAATTGCATCAGCCTAACACAATTACATCCCACATTAAGATAATTTAAAATAGGTAGCGTCGTTGTTTAATGTAATGTCATGATGTGTACGTTTCCACTTCTTTGTAAATAAACAAAGTCTTCTGGAAAATATTCCTGTTAAATTGATATCTATAGCACTTAAAAGAACAAGTGTGTATTTAAACAAACTTAGATATGCAATAAACAAATAGCATTTTACATAAACTGGCACTCAAAAAGATAAATGGGAGTTCTGCTTACACAGCAGCCTCAAAGATGTATAACCTATACGATCGGAAATAGATGTTTTTGTCCAGTTACATAAGGAACTCTTTTGCAAATGTCACAAACATTAAAAATTAGATGAATAGAAGAAACCAAGAATGGCTTTTTAACATTTTGTCGGATAGCTTGAATTTAAAATTTCTCAAAATGTTTTTCTCTGAAGAAACTGGCAAAAAGTCAAGAGGAACCAAATTTGTAAATATCTCTCTTTTAGAGTTTCACTAAAGGCAATAACAATATCGCCTATAAAGTTTCAAAAGGTTTGAGTTTGAGTGACAAACTAAAGTTCATACAGAGCGACTTTGCAAGAAATTGTTGAAAGGACTCTAAAAACTTGAAGGACAATAAAATTTGTCTGATACTGTTTGAATTTGAACGTTTTCAAACTTAATCTGACAGAAAATAAAAACTACACTTTCTTTGAGTCTTTTTATGAATTTTTGTAAGAAGTCCCTTGTACAGAGTGTTTTTTTAAAAGTGAGCTTTTTTTAAAACCTATGAAAAACAAAAGCTTATCACAGTGACTTTTTCAAGATAAACATGTTTCTTGAAATTTGCTGATTTAGTGATGTTTTGCCCAATTTGGTAATTCGGTGACAATTTAAAAAAAAGGCAATTCTAGTTTTTTTTTAATATTCATAACTTCTTCGGGTTCTTTTTCGATTTATTTTACAGTCACATCAGTTTCTGGTAACTTACCCTTTCTCTCATCTGTACAATTTCAGATTCTTTTTTGTTTTTTTTCAATAAATTTTTTTCTCGATGGATAATGTGATGGGAAATTTCTTTGGAATACCTACGTCTAGAACTATGGTAGTTCTTTTGGTAAATTTTAATAGAATAAGTTGGATTGTCTTCCACAGTAAATGGATTAGGCCTTTTTCCTCTATACAGTCACAATTTCGATTATTTTCTCTTTGTCCCACTTCTCCTTTTTCGTAATAACCCTCCTCTTCACAACCTGCTTCTTAGATACTTTTATTTCTAAAACATTCTCGAGTAGTTCTTGAACTTGATATTCTGATTCTTCAGGTTTTTCTTCAACAATGATTACAGTGAGTGGCTTTTTTTCAGCTTCTTATACTGTAACAATTTGTACTCGTTCTTCCTTGACGACTTTTTTCTTCTTTAGAATTCGTTTTTTAATAATGTACTTAATAACGTCTTGCTCGATAATAACGGTCTCTTGCTCTGTATTTGCTCAGAAAATTTCTCACGATCATATTCTAATGTCTTGGAAACCTCTTCAACTATAATCGTTTTACTTTTTCCCATTTAGTGTCAGTTTTTTTCACAAATTTAATTTTTTCCTTTTTTTCGTCTCTCAATTTTTTTCTTTCTTCCCGTGCTTTCCGGCGTATTTAGGAACTCCTATTTCTATTGCAATTATTGTGCAAATCTCTTTGCTATGGAAGTTCTCCAACAAGAAATTCAGGTAATTTATATATTTTTTCCTTCTCTAAGTAACCAACAAAATACCAAAATAAAATTCCTATTGTACTATTTCCATTTTCTCCTCTTTGTCTTTTTTTTCAAGTATTTCCTTTTTAAAATTTTTTATTTTTCATAATTTTCTATTATTCCTTATCAGTTTTCCTTCAATTTTTCTTTCATCGATCTAAATTGAACCTCTTGTTGGGCTTTTAATCTTTTGACATAAATTCGACTTAAAATTGAATTTTTCCAACGAGTGAACAATTTTAATGCTTATTGACTAGTTATTAGTCAATTTTGGCTTAAAATTGTGTTTTTTTCACGATTAATAATTCCTAATATTTTATACTGTTTTGAACCAAATGAACGAGTGATAAAGTTAATTATTTTTTAGGGTGCCCTTTTTTCATGGTTATTTCAAAATGTTACTGATTTCACCCTAAAATTAAAAATTCTTTTAATTTGTGCCTCTAACTATCTATCTCATTTGGATATATTTTTTCAATAATTTCCAGATTTATATACCTATAGATAACTATTGTAATTCCAAATTTTTTCTTTTTCTAAAATTTAATTTTTTATTGTTCATAATTTTCTATTTTTATTTTTCGTCAAGTTTTCTGCATTTTTTTTATATATATTTTTTTCTACTATTCTATATTAAACTTTTCATTCTTCCAAGCTAATCTTGACCCAAAATTGAACTTTTGCAACGAATTAACTACTTCTAATGTAAATTAATTTCCATTAATCTATTCCAATTTTGGCCTATAAAAAACGGAAAAAGAGAAATGTTTTAGCAAAGTTTCTGTTAAGTTTTTGGACGATTTGAACCAAAAATAAAAAATACGATAATAAGTTCATCCACTCTCAATCCACTTCTTTTGGAATCTTTGGACATATTTTTCTATGATTTTCTGACTTTTCCAGGTCTCGTTATGTCGGTGCCTTTGCAGTTTTTAATTATTTCTATTCTTTTTTACTTTTCTTACTGTTCTTTCTCTTTAATAATTTTTTTTCTAATCACTTGTCACATTTCCTTGAACGTTTTGTTCTTTTATTATTTTGTATTGATTTAAATTAGTCTTATCATTGTGTTTTCAGTCTTCCAAGTTTTTTTCGACCGCGAACGAAGTTGAAAGTTACGTTTAAAAAATTATGGGCACCAAACGGTGTTTTTTTCACGATTAATGATGATGAATGATTCTTTATAAACTTTTATTTTCATTTTATAAACTGAAAAAAAAGTAAGCAAGTTTTGGTAATTTAAAAAATCTTAGTTGTACCTGTGGCAACACTGTATCCATTCCAAAGCATTCACACATACTCCTACAGAAAAATTAAGATTTTTTTTATTTTTTCTGACATTAGGCATTACGTCATTTACCTAAACCAAATTGAGGGTGAAACTGAAAAATTAAACCATCAAAACTCATCATTCTGTTAGATTTGAATGTTATAGAACAACAATGTATCCTTTTTGTTGATTAAGTTGAAGAAGCGAGTGTAGGACATAAAATTGATATGACATTTATGAAATTGCTAACGTTTCGACCTTTATTGAGGTCTTCCTCTGGGGTTCTTCAATAAGCAAAGTGACCACACTAGGAAGATACATATACAGGATGATACACAACTCAATGGAGCAGGTGCGTGTAGAGGAAATAAAAATAAGTCATTTATATGATCACAATATTACAGTTTTCTCAAATACAGAAAGTTTCTCGAAATATTGACAAGAAAAAAAAGAATTGTAGAATTAAATTTGTTGTTAAGGTGGGAGAGCTTAATCGTAAAATAATTTAATTGCGACAAATCACTAAACTACCTCTTCTTAAGACTGTGAAGGCTTTCACGGCCGGTCAAAATACAATCTAAAGTGTTTTCCGCACTTTGAAGCCGTGGTCCTATGGAATTTCCTATCTATATTCGTTCTTCGGACATTATCAAAGGCGATGAAGCAATAGCCGAAGTGATCTCCCGTGCTTCCCGACGTTGACTGATTCGACTGTGGTGAGCTCCGTAGTATTTATTCCCTCGCCGTCGCGCTGCAGTGGAGGGACTGGGGTGGGGGTAGTGGTGGCGCGGGATTTCAGCGCATTGGAAGTATATGGGTATTATGATGCAACCCGAGTTTTTGTTTTTTCATAATTGATATATCATCCTTCAATGCAAGTTATGTTACAAAGGGAGCATGCAGTCTACACCTGAGATCAACACAATTATTATGCCGGTATAAACAAATTTTTGTCAGGCTTTCGATCCAATTGTGAACTCACTGCACACCATTTTTGGTTAACATTTGATTCATTATTAGAATTATCTTACACACCGAGTTGCTGGTTCAGATTCAAGGTTTACTCTATACTTTTTCAAGCTCACTGATTTTGTCATGGATAATCAATAATGCTTGCCATGGCTACTTCAGTTTTCCTACATTTTAGAAGCTAGACTGAGCAAAACTGATCCTACAAGATAACGTACGGAGGAATTTTGTTGATAGAGTGAACGTTAATAATAATAAGGAAGTGCAAGCTTTGAAACATATGAACAGTAACAAAGTGATTCGAAATCCAGAAATCCAAAAAAATATATAAAAACAATGATACTTTCTTTATCTAACAAATGACAATAAGTCTTTCTATAACTTACCAATGAATCGACTTCGGGATCCGCAATGTAGTAGGGCTTTTCCTGGCGTATCTGCAACAAAAAAAAATCCACCATTAAACACCCAATAAGACCAACGCTCATATATTTTATCATAAAAAACACAAATAATATGGGCACCTAGTACCCTGCTATTTAAAGGCAGTTTTATAAAGTGAGGGAGCCTGATCGTACGGTTCCGATAAAGTCGACGCTCCGTCAAGATATTATTACACGGAGGTTGGGACACTCCTCCAAAAAGTCCACGTGCCTTTACCACTTTTTTGTTTACTTTCACAATAATTATAGCAATTTTGTTGCGGGCCCGACCATCGTCCCATCAGGTCCCCTTTTTAAGGAATCTAACGCGGTACCTATTGAAGAAAATGAAGCGGTTCCACACGAATGTCGCGCCACCATATAAAGGTATGTCATTTGTGGAATAATTACTGTAATTATGCCGTTTAGTCGCAAAAGGTTTGAAGGATTTTAATTGAGGATTTAAAATGGGTGTTTGTCGGGGTTTTTGTAGAGGATTCTCGACAACTCGCTTTCGGTGCAAATTCGTTAATAAATATCAATTTAGTCCTAGAACTATAATAGTTGGTAGGAGGACCTTAATATTTCAGAAGCTGCTTTGAGTAAAATGTGAAATTATCTAGGTTTTGATCTTTCTGGTTAATTATGATCAATATAATTATTGGTGCATTAATTAGGTCAGGCCATTGACAGAAATGGTCAATATGGAAGCTGATCCCCACGTATCCCTCCCTACTCATCAAAGCGTGTCATTAGGTCAGGACAATTTTTCATATTCGTACGTCTATCACATGTTGCACTGAGTACTTAGTCCCCTTTGCCCTACATTCCAATAATGGAAGATGTAATTCTTTGCCTGTTTTGTGATTTCAAACAATGGTTTCATTAGCGATTAGCTACCTTGATTACGTTCCTTGTTGTTGCGCGTCCATAGAAAGACGAGATGCTTTGTCCTGATGGATGATCCCAATGTGACTTCAATAGTGATGGAGGCTTCAAGAAGTCAAGACTTCTTCCGGTAAACTGGAATATCACTTGACAAATCCAACTTGTAATTTTGTCAGACAAATACTATTCATTTCAAAACTGAACCATTATGTTCTCCTATGATTACTAGCTGTGCACCACATCTAACTTTCAACGCTGAATCTACGTCTCCAGGTCAAAATTGGCCAGTAGACGGTCAACTAGTAGATATCAGAAAAGTGTCCTCACTCGGATTACCTTATCCTTCTGTGGTGTGTCCTTAGTCTGGACACTAAGTGGTTATTGTTGGTCTTACACTTTTGGCTGGATAGCTCTAAGACGTGATGCTTTGTCCTAGATAATTCCCGAAAATTTTAGTAGCTTAAGTTCTTCTGATAAACTGAACCTCTAAGAACTATTACTGGCCACATTCAACTTATAATTTAAATAGACAACCATCAATCCTTTAAAAACTGAACCAGTATCGTCTCATAGAAGAAGATATATGTTTCGAGATCAATTCAAGGGTGGCCAGCAGGTAGATAGTCAACTAGTAAATATCAGACAAGTGGCACCCAACCGCATTCACTTGCCTTATATTACCCCGTGCTCAGTCTGTACAATTTTGGCTCTTAGGAGAGTCCGTTAGTGCACTGTTGATTGCACTTGTTTAGACACATATCAACTGCATTTTTTTACTTTATGGAATAGTTGATTTTCTCTACTAGGTTGTTGAGAGCCAAATTCATACAAGCAATGCAAATAGATCCTTCTGTTTTACTTCGATGTGTCCTGCCCCACAGAAGTCTGGCGTCTCGAAGGGCATAAAAACCGACCGCAGTACAAACAAGGACATCTTATTCATTATAAATAAAGGCACCTCACATAAGACTCCACTAGACCATAGGACGCACTGGCTCATCGTGTCCAGCCAGTTAAGTTCTAATGTCAGAATCAGCAGGACCAAAGGGTGCTAGGAATGGCCTTTAACGTGACTTGTCAATTTTGACAATAAAAAATCGCACTCCACTACGCTGCCTTCCGAGTGTTCATTTTCAAGAAATGCGTCCAGTTCACACCTAAAACATTGGTCTTTCTGGCATTTAACAGCAGGCCATTTGATTTACATTTTAAGTCAGATTCAAGTGTCTCAACAATTTTATCAGCTGGAGGAAGAGTGTCTGAACTTACTGAACTCCTTGTTTGAAGTGTCAAAAAACGCAACATTTCCAGATATTACAAATGGAGTCAGGTCATCGATGTACAATCAAAATAAAAACACTGAAATCTGGAAGTCGAATTCTTGAATTTGGCGAACAAAGTTTTCTCGAATAGTGGCTTCAATGTAATGCTGAATGACAGACAACTCAAGATGAAGTACTGACCGACTCTTGACATGTAGTTTTCGTTTCATCTTGGCCTTTATGGCTTCCTCAAGTGGAACTCCACTTAGACTAACCGCAGTGAGAAAGAAAAAAAGTCTAATGCTCAATGTCTCAAGATGACAGTACTGACAAATTCTTGACATGTTATCCTATCCTGCAGGAATGCGTTTTTTGTTCTTTTCATCTTGGTCCTCTTGATTTCCTCAAGCCCATGAAATTCACCCGAGTGAGAAAGAAACTTTAATGCTGAATAACTGACGTCTCAAGGTGCTGACCAATTCTTGGCATGTCTTTCCATCCTGACGATTTGCCTTTTTTGGTCGTTTCATCTTGGTATTCATGGTTTCCTCAAGCCCACCAAATTAACCCGAGTGAAAAAGAAAGAAACTCTAATGCTGAATGAGTGATGTCTCAAGGTGTTTTCATCATGACGCTTTGCCTTTTTTGGTCGCTTCATCTTGGTCCTCATGGTTTCCTCAACCCCACCAAATTAACCCGAGTAAGGCAGAAAGACACTCTAATGCTGAATGACTGACGTCTCAAGTTGCTGACCAATTTTTGGCATGTCTTCCCATCCTGTCGCTTTGCCTTTTTTAGTCGTTTCGTCTTGCTCCTCATGGTTTCCTCAAGCCCACCAAATTAACCCGAGTGAGAAAGAAAGACACTCTAATGCTGAATGAATGATGTCTCAAGATGAGGTGCTGACGAATTTTTGACATGCTTTTCCACATTGACGTTTTGGTCGTTTCATCTTGGTCCTCACGATTCCCTCAAGCCCACCAAATTTATCCGAGTGAGAAAGAAAGAAACTCTAATACTGAATGACTGATGTCTCAAGGTGCTGACCAATTCTTGACATGTCTTTCTATCTTGACGCTTTGCCTTTTGTAGTCGCTTCATGTTGGTCCTCATGGTTCCTCAAGGCCACTCAAATTAACCCGAGTGAGAAAGATAGACACTCTAATGCTGAATGAATGATTCCTCAAGATGAGTTGCTGACCAATTTTTGACATGCCTCTCCATACTGACGCTGCTGTTTTTGGTAGTTTCATCTTGGCCTTTATGGCTTCCTCAAGTCCGCTTAAACTAATCGGAGTGAGAAAGAAAAAAAGTCTATTACTCAGTGTCTCAAAATAAGGTATTGACCGATTCTTCAAACGTTTTCCCATCCTGACACATTATCTTTTTTTGTGCGATTCATCTTGATGCTCATGTTATTCTAAAGCTCGCTCAAATTAATCTGAGTAATAAAGAAGTTTGATAAACATTTAAGTACTCCAGTGAAGCTTTTCTCTAGGCTTCTAGATGACATCGTAGAAGAAATCCATTGTTCTGTCTCAAAGAGACTGATAGAAATCCAAGATCGAAGGCAATAGAACAAACGCTAGGGCAGCAGTCTCAGATAGTTTTAAATAGTTCTTCAGGACTACATGTTTCGATAAAAAAAGGCATCATTAGGCCTAAGATATCACTCACATATAACAGAGTGGCACGACAAGAACATTTAGAGAGAATTGACCGCAAACATCACACATGTTAAAAAAATCTAGATGACGTTTTCTAATTAACACTCTGTATGTCCCCGAGGCCCGTCCAGTCAAGGAGGGAAAATTGGGGATTGTTGTGAAAGGAACAACTTGGACAAACAACTAATGATGACGCTGATAAACAGGCTGAAGGGTAGAAAAAAAAAAGCATTCTTCTCGGAAATTTTATTATAAGATCAGCATTTGCGGATCGGTTTCGACCCCCAGGCCAGTATCAGCGCCAAAAAATCTAACAAGCAATCATTGTGACTAGTGGAAAGCGTAAAGAGAGAAATTTGTTAGAAATATTAAAAGACCAGTTTTAGACTGCAAGTAATTTTACAATATGTAATAGTGTAAGATTCAAACATTACAAAGATTGGTTCTAGAGATGCTTTGTGCATCCACGATTACCGTTCACTTCTTTCAAAGAACGCTTCTTTTCACAATTGCCAGGCCCAGGCCACGCCCATAGACCAGCTGTCAAGAATATTGACCATAGAACCCGAATCTTTTCATTTTCGATTCAGTCAGTGGCATTCGCACTTTTGTAACTTTTCTAATACCCGAAATCCTCGATTTCAAACGACCTTCCTTGTTAACAAAAGAGTAACGAATTAACTTTTTAACCCAAGAAATGGGTAGGTATTGTTGGTTTCCAAAAAGAGCAGGAATTATTGGAAAAAGAAAGGGAAGAATTAATTAAAATATTTGAAAGAGAGGAATAGGGGGGCGGGGGAATATAGTATTCTGTTTGGTACTTTACTTTAGCAAAACATAAGGTCAGTTAGGGCAATATGTATAAACAAAAATCTTAATGCAAAAATTATGTTCTAAATAAATTTCAGCTCAACTTTATGGTAATTAAATTGACCCATAACGAATTTTCAATTAAATTAAATCACCCTGGTATGACTATAAAAGTTGTAACACTCACCTTAATAGTATTATTTACATGTTTAAAGAATTAAAAATGTTTTTTTGAACGAGACTCATCATTTCTTTGAAAATGAGCTTGGAGTTCATGGCTTAATTAAAACAAAAATAAGCGACGTTTGTTCAGGAATGTGTTAGATATAATGTGTATATTCCCTGCAAATACTATCCTTTCGTAGGACCGCTTTCGGCTCTTGGCCATCATCAGCGCCCAAAATTAGTCAATTACATCTAACTTTGATAGTAACACGTCTAAAAATGAAATGTTCGATTTCTAATATGAATTATTTGCTTCTTGCCCGCATCTCTTTAGTCGTTCTGACCCAAGACTGGGCTTTATATTTAATACCAAGAACAAAGATTCCTATTCTTACTGTACCGGAATCGAGACGATACCTTTACTTCTTAGATGCTATCGTTATTATAATGGTCAATGGCGAGTAGATTATCGGTGCAGTGGGAATATCAAGAAATTCTCGTAGGTACCGACCCACGCGTTTAGAACGAGGGTTAGTGAACAAGGTAAACAGCGTGAGTTCAAAAATAAATTTGGTCACTTAAAATAAGAAGCCGATTTGAGGCACACAAAAACCTAAAAGTATCTTTTTAGCAGGGGCATTCCCGCTGTGATTCTTTATAACTGCTGGTCTGTTTAACTTGCTTCGAACCTTTGGGTTCAAAATCACCTGCCGTTGACGCGGCGTGCTGGTAATTTATAGCAGGCCCGTAAAATAATTTATGTCTGACTGTAAATATCCAAACAAGAAATTTATGGTGCATATTCTTCTCGTGCTATCCCGATATGCAGAAAACAGCACGAGTTGTTACTTTTATGACCCTTGGAAACATCTTTTGTCTTATTAGTGCCGGTTAATGGGATGTTGGGTGTTCAATGGATTTGCTTCACGTCTTTAAATTAGTTTTCTAAAATTGTCTATACTGTCTTACAAAAAAAAATAACCTACTCTAACTACGTTTAATGACTAGACCAATTTGTACTTAATAATTTTGAAATCAGGCGGTAAGTAAGCAGGTACCAAGTCGTTTATAAAACATGAGACACTTCGTATGGGCACGTAATTTATTCGCTAAGCCTGTAAATTTTATTATGCATGCAGTAGGTCGTAAAAGGCAAATATTTTCGGTCGGGTTTTTTTTTTTAAATGGAACTCCCAGAGTATGTTTTGGCCATAACACTTCATAAGAATTCAATTTCAAGTGCTATAGCAAATTAATAATCGGCCATAGAGATAAGCCACTGTCGTTGTAGAAAAACTATCATCAGTGATTATTGATAATCAAGGATTTGTGTATTAGTACTTCTGGATTTTTTCAGAATTAAGACAGAATGAAGTGAATGCTGATAAGAGTGGAATTGTGCTTTTCGTAACGCTTTACAGACGCCAGACGTAACTACTTGATTTTCCAAAAACAATATTTCAAGTATCTCTATAATATGCATATCAGATATGCCACTGACGTAGAATTGATATGATACAATTCATATTTTTCGCATTAAACCGGAAGTAACCTGAACTCACTCTGTGGCTTAAACTGTAGTCCAATCCTGAACTAACCTTAGAAAAACGTTGACAAAACTTTGGGATTTTGTTTACATACCCTCAAAACCCCTGATTATCCCTTCTTGGCTGTGAAATGTCAAGACATCAAAAAGAGGAAAAACAAATGGATTCACTCCAATCGTTCAAGGTGCTTTCAAGTTACAGGCGGTCAAATTTGAGAATTGAGAAAAAAGTCGTAACACCCCCCCCCCCCCTTTTTGGACGGTTTTTTGATCGGAATAGAACGCATTCCCCTAAAAACGTAACACACTCAATTCCAATAAAATTAACCTTTAAAGAGGTTTTTTGAAAACGCGATTCTAGAAGTGCTTAAAATCGATCTCCGAAAATATTGCACCTACGGAACGTTCGGTAATGGGAGGTGAAAGAGGACATCAAAGAGGAAAAAGCAGTTGTATCCAATCCGATCGGTCTCAAACGACGCTCTCAAATTACAGGCGGTTAAGTTTAGAAATGTGAAAAAAGTTGTAATAACAACTTTTTTCACGTGAATTTTTTTAAAAAATGGTCCAAAAACGCGATTTTAAAAGTGCTTAAAAATAGACTTCCGAAGGAGTCCATCTCCGCAAGAAAATAGATCGCGAGAAGAAAATATTGCACCTACGGAACTTTTTATGGTAGAAAGAGGACTTCAAGAAGAGGCAAAAACAGTTGAATTCACTCTAATCGGTCAAGGCGTTCTCAAGTTACAGGCGGTCAAATTTGAGAAATGTGAAAAAATTCGTAATACCCCCCCCCCTGGACATTTTCATAATAATTTCGGGAATTTTTTTTTGCTCGGAATGGCACGCTTGCAATCTCCTAAAGACGCAACAAACTTAATTCGAATGGAATTAACCTCTAAAGAGGTTTTTAAAAATGGTCCAAAAACGCGATTCTAAAAGTGCTTAAAAATCTAATTCCGAAAAGTCTTCCAAAAATATTGCCCCTACGGAACTTCTAATGGTGGAAGGTGACATCAAGAAGAGGCAAAAACTGTTGAACTCACTCTAATTAGTCAAGGCGTTCTCAAGGTACAGGCGGTCAAAGTTGAGAATTGAGTAATATCTCCCTTTCGACAATTTCGAAAAAATTTCTCTTTTTGATCGGAATGCTATGTTATGAATTCCCTAAGAACGTACCGAACTCAATTCGAATGAAATTAACCTCCAAAGAGGTTTTTTAAAAATCGTCTAAAAACGTGATTTTAAAAGTGCTTAAAAACCGTCTTCCAAAAGGGTCTATCTCTGAAAATATTGCACCTAGGGAATTTTCCTACGGATGGTGAGTGAAGAAAAAGGACATCAAGAAGGGATGCTTGATGCTTGATGGGAACAGTTGGATTCACTGCAATCGGTCGAGGCGTTCTCAAGTTACAGACACTCAAAGTTGAGAATTGACGAAAAATAGTAATACCCCCCCCCCTCTTTTTTTTAAAAAATGTCCAAAGGGTGGGTAGGGTGTTTAGGGTGAAATAAAGCATTATTTGTGCTGGTTTACCCAATTTTTAAAAATCTTAGCCAATTTTAACATGCTGTGCCTGTTTTGGTGGCGTCTTTGGAATCTGTTTTGGATCTCTTATGTCTCTCTCTCTTTATCAACCACTTTTTTAAGGATTTGGCGCTGATGATGACCTTAAGCCGAAACACGATGTACACGATGTCTACGCCTTTCCTTTTTGCACACATTAAAGAAAGTAATTTTATATGAAAGGAGCGTCTATTAGAAATAGTAATCAAGTCTTAACTAACATTTTGGTATTTAGGTAACTGTTACTTTCTGGGTACCATTTTATAAAAACTAAGTTTTATTAAAATTTTGTGGACAGGTAATGGTTTCATTAATATACCTCTTATAGGACTTAAAAGGAGAATCTTATAAGGGTAACGATGACTATTTATAAAAATATCTCTGCAACCATAAGCGAACCGTCTTTTAAAACTAACTGTTTCATAAGAGTAACGAAATTATTTCCCTGCCTATTATAAATTTAATTTAGTTCTTGTTTTGTCTCGCAAATGTCTTTCAATGGCAGATTCATATACCCAAGCTATGATATGGCATCGGCACTCGGTAGTCATCTTCCATCTTTTTGATGAAAGCAATAATAGCTAATGACTGGCGTTTTAGGATAAGTTTGTCACAAATGAAGGTAGAGCGGATGAATCAGAGTGCCAAAGTGGTTGCCAAATTAAATTTACTGTGAAAATGAATACGCTAACTCTCAGAAAAGAGACGCGCCTCTCAAAAAAAAGATATAAAGAAAAATACATAACTTTGAACGTTCATCTATTTCAGTGATTTTAATGGAAATTGCTTCACTGATAGCAATAGAATAGATAAATATGTAAATAAAAGTTCAACGTATACTCTATATTTACGAGAATAAATAAAATATTATAGAAAAAGAATAATTTTACATAAGGTTTTACACATTATGTACTATAAAAATCAACATGGCTGGCTTCATGTGTTTAAGCACAATGAAGAACCGATATAACTTTTTATTAATACTTGAAGTCCCGTAGATGTTATTAATTTCCATAAAAAAAAAAACTTGCAAACCCCGATAGAACATTACCTTTGTAGCATAAAACTTCTTCTCTAGTTACAATACTATACCTCTTCTTTAGGTAACCTACGTTACCAAAAACTGACTAAAAGTTCCCAAAATTTATAACGAACTTTATAAAAACTTTCATAAAAATTGTGGACGAATGTATAAAGAAAGTCTGGAAAACCTTTATAAATCTGTTAGTTTTTGCACCTAAAATTTCATAGGTATTGCAACCAAAACGTTCTTGTTACTTTCTTTTAAAACCGAAAGGGTACTGGTATTTGTAGAGATTTTTAGAAAACCATAAGCACCCAAAGTTTACATATAAAACCTGCAGAACATCTATAAAACTAGATAATTATTATAAATCTTTTATAAAATCTGGTTACCATTTAAAAAAAAAACGAAAGCATCCACGAATATTAGTTGGGGTGGGCTGTGACATGTCTAGAGAAAGGGATTAAAACTGTTCATTATTCCCTCGTTTTCTGTAAAAAATTCATAGCCGACTTGATGACTTTTTCTAGTAAATACTCGTATATATTGCAAAAAAATAATTGACAATTTGAGCGACCCACAAAAAAAACGACAAATTTAAACTGAACTCACAAAATGTTTTTATTTTAACAAAAAACTTGAAATCAGTAAATTATAGAACAGAAAATGCTATGGTGTGTACTCTCATTAGCATAGAGGCAGAGCAGACCCCCCCCCCCCTCCCCACCTCTTTAAACATTTAGGTTGAGAAAATGTTGATTTAAAGAAATGAAATTTGCTATATTAAAGTAACACTTTTCAAAATTATTTGTGTTGTGAAAACAATGAGAGGTAACGTCTTACTAAGTAAAACTTGTCGTAAATGGTGGCTGCTGATTGATTTTTTATTTACAATTCATTTAGGTGATTACTGATTATCAATTAGCTTGAATTTTTATTCTTAATTAAGGCGACAGATCAAGTCTTTTAATCAATTGGCAATAATCAATTTCACCACTTGTAGACACCATACCCTTGCTTGGGGTGGCTCCCCTTAGGTATGGCGAAATATTTCAGATCCTGGAACTCGCCACGCCGTTTTTAATTGTTGTTAAATTGCTTAATTAGAAGGTGTATACCCGTAAATATTACCCTACAATAAATTAACAACACAGTTGAATTATCTCCAAGTTCTGATGTGTGCCTTAGGGCCCGACGAGTTCTCTCTGCCAGGCAGCAGTAAATTCCTGCTGTCAGCCCGTAGAAAACTTTTTCTGTCGGTCCTGATTTGATTAAACGATAACGTCACACGTACTTTGTTTCAGAAGTGGCTCAAAAAATATGCCACATTATGATCACTGTGGCGAATGCATTTCGATCTCCGAATTCCTCCTGAGTACCATTAAGAATTAATATACAATTGCGCATGCAGTTCGCTTCATTGATTATACCTTAATTAAAATTTGTAGTTTGGTCATTTACATATTTCCTATTATACATTTTAATGAAGCTTGCCGACCCGACCTGACGTTACGTTTCATTTCCTATCAGGTTGAAAGTAATTATGCGGCCATTTTACCTGTAATTAAGAGTTGTTGTGGTTTTTTAATTTATTCGAAGGGCTGACGATGCTCGTTTAGGATGCCTGTTCTCTTTGTGGATTTAAAGTTATGGCTCTGCTTGCTGGAGGGGAAGGATAATTGTGTGGCCATTGGGGCACAAAAAATATGAGACATTCCAGATTTAGCCCTAAAGACAGTGTTGACAGGATGTTGCTCATCCTGCCCAACACCCTTTGGGTATAGTCTCCCGCCTCAAGTAACAAATGAGACTAGAATAACGACTTATCTGAAAAATTTAACCTATTTTAGTCGAAAATCAGTAATTGTTGTCTTGAAAAATAAACCTATTATAAGCATATAAGTCAAAAAGTATGTTATAAACTACAAATATCAAACCGGCTTAATGACTTTGAAGAAAACTTTACTTCGAATTAAATCTGAATGCATTGCACCGAATATTTGAATCTGATAACCAAAGTTGATCATAGAGCATAAGCTGTACTTTCGATAACACAATTTGACTTCGTTCTTTTGGTCATGGTATATTTTAGGTACGTTTTTTTCGTAGTACGTAGGTAACTTATAGATAAAATATTACCAAATAATACTGTGCCGACAACTTTAGCTACACAGGGCTAAATATGGTCAAATAAGTAACGTGTTTGGCCCTATATTTCACCAATCTTCATTTATATTAAAATCCGGACAAGATTCTAACCAATTTCCTACCACGAGTTTGCGATTAGAACTTATTTTCTAATTATCAGGACCTAATGGAAAAAAGGGCTTGTGGGAATTACTTCTGAATTCAACTTCAAAGAATAATTGACCATCAAGAGTCTAAATGGTCATGTCACCACGTAAGCCGTTCACTTTATTAATTATTTTAGTTAATTTAAATAGTTTTTAGTTTTGTGGATTAAAATACCAAACACTACAGAGTAGTGAAAAGTAACATTATAAAACTTCGCGTCTTTTTGTATAAATATAGGATATGTATATATATATTGCAGGTGACAATTCACACTTTTGAACTGTAAATATTCAAATTTATTCTTTTACCTGCAAATTTTGGATGTTTTTTCTAGTTTTCGTCTTATTTTTAACTTAATATTAATTTTGTTGAAATAATGTTTTTAAAATTAAAATTTTGGCAAAATTTAAATTTTGCCGAACACCCCAAATTTGTATTCTTAAACACGTAATTTTACCTCACCGCTACCCTGACTTTTTCAAAAAATATTAAAATTGTTATATTTAGGTAAAATAAATTTTTTCAAACAATTTTTGTACCTACTAATTATAATGTGAACTTCTCCAAAGACTTCAAAATTTGCATGTTTAGACTGTTTGTGTAATTTTTAGATCCTAATGCTAACCTGAATTTGCTTAGAAACTTTTATTTCGTATTTTTACACACTTTGAGTCATTCTTGACGTATTTTGCACATATCCTTGCTTGACTTTTTGAAAAAACGTCAAAGTTATCTTTTTTTTTAATGAGTTACTTTTAAAGAATTTTAGCCCAAATTCTATTGTAAATTTCTTGCAAGACACCAAATTTGCGTTTTTAGATAATCTGTTCAATTTCTTAACCAATTTTGATGTTAACCCTAACCTGAATTTGCTTAGAAATCTTTAATCGGCTTTTTTGACAGTTCGAGTAATTTTTTGATTTTGAATCATAAAAAACATCATAATTGTCATTTTTAGCTATAATGATTTCTTTTCAAATAATTTTAGTTCTAACTCTAATCTAAATTCTTGTTCTTTTTTTTTCTTTGATCTAAATTGGATTTTTTCCATTAGGTTTTTTTCTTTTGAGAGAATTTTGAAGCAAAATTGATTTTTTTTGAGGACTAACTAATAGGAATGTTTATTAATTTGTAATACATATTGTAATAAGGAAAACTTGGCACAAAACTAGAAATATTTTAAATTTATTTCTTTACCTGCATATTTTGGATAATTTTTTTTAGTTTTTTTTTTAATTTTTCCTAACTTAACTTTTATTTTTAACTTAATATTAATTTTGTTAAAATATTGTTAATTTTTTCTAAATTTGTAGCCTTACACACTTTAAATAATTCTTCATGTATTTTGGCATTAATCTTTGTCTGCCTTTTTCAAAAAACATAAAAATTGTTATTTTTCCGTAAAATAAGTTTTTTCAAAAAAATTAGTTCTAATTCTAACCTAATAGTCTTCAAGACACCAAACTTTTTTTTTTGGACTTTTGACGTTTTTAGTAATCGTTAATTGATTTTGGCCATAATCCTATTTTAAACTTTTTCGATTTTTTTTTTAAGGAAAAAAAATGTTTTTTTACATAAGAATTAGTTGCGTTGCTTTCAAGTTTAATATTTTTTCAGTGGCAGTGTGTCCAGTTGTTGCAACGTAGATCAATTTTTTTTTGAACACAAGCTGAAACAAAAACAAATTGAAATTTTGTGAATCTATTTTGAAAAATTAGTAAATATCTCGAAATCGATTTAAAAATTCAAAAAAAAAAATTGCATACTTGGCTTACTTAGAAAAAGTTAGCTTAAAACTTAAACAAACTGCCTGGATTTGTTTTGGAAAATAAAGACGTTAATAGATATCTTGGGAACGGCTTGAGACTCTACGAAATTCATTAGACAATCGTATTAGTACGTTTGTATATTTTGAAAATAGCGAAATTATTCAATATCTCGAAAACGGTTTTGAGTTTAAAAAACGATTGAAAATTTAACTCGAAAATGCATACAAATTTGAGTTTATTTTGGAAAATTATTAAATATCTTGAGAACAGCTTGAGATTCCAAAACCAAATACATTAGACTATCACTTTTGTTGGAAAAAATGAGTTTCGCAGAAACAGAAACTCCGTAATAGACTTTTGACAAATGAAAAATTGCGTAAATATCTCGAGATCCGTTTGAAGTTTCAAAGCTTGTATTGAATAATTGTTTTAATTGGAAATAATTAGCTAAAAAAATTAGAAAAATATTTCTAGATCTGTTAAAAAATGTTTTAAGCAAAAACATTAATTTTAGTTAGATATTATCCTCCGTTCATCCCTCGGTTCATCCCTTGCTGGTATCCACTTTTATTTTTCTTTTACATTTCAACAAAGCAAAAGGCATCTTTTTTATTTGTTTCACAGTAGCATTAAATAGATTTTACCTTTAAGTCGAATAAAAGACACCTTGAAGGAAAATTGACCTCTCTATGACCAATTTTTTACATTAAATAAGTCCATATTTCCTTTTTGGTCTAAAAGTCTTAAAGAGAATTATGTCTTAATAAACTATTTAGTAGTTTACTACTTAGTATACTTCTAAATTACTCTGTTTTCTTTCCCCACATTAGGCAATTTGCAGTAATTTATTCGCATTGAGACGTGGTTAGCAAAAGGTTTTCGACCTGTGACAGGTTATATTGACGTAATTGTTGCTTGGGACTTTAATGGACGCAGTATTAAAAAAAAACAAAATAAGTGCATCGAGTACGAAAGCGAAAACATAAACCTTCCGTTAGTTTATATCAGGGAACACTCCAATCAAGTTATACTTTCGATACCTAGCCAGTGTTAAGAATACAGAACATTTCAGTGATTTCCCAATAAACCTGTCGTTGCATCATAAAGCCAGCATTTTGAGGCACTTTTATGAAATATAATTTATTTATTTGGGATAATAAATTACGCTGCCTGTTACTAATTGAAGTTTGTGTAAACATGTGGTTTTTCTTTCTAGAGCTGCATAAGTGCTAGACTTATTTTCGAGTAGGGATTCGATTACATGTGGTCTGCAGATGCTTAAGGGGGACGCGTCTTAAGGCTGTTTTCGATTCCAGGTTTGTACTGGGATTTTTTACGCCACCAAAATAACTCTAATGTAAATTTTTAACGAGCAGGTAGAGAGCTCGGAATTAAATGGGCAGCGTGAAAACTACCTAAAACGTTGCACTGAAATTATTGAGAGTTAGCAGTACCTAATTATATGGGTCTGGCAACATCTGTCACTTTAATTTGGGCCTTTGCGAGCAACACTAAATTATTTTATTAGAAGTTACATTAGTTTGTCAACTCGGGAAAATTGCCAGAGATTTAGCTCTGTGGCAACGTGTTATTTTTTTTTCACACACGCCACAAACCGCCGTTTTGGTATTCCGCATTATTTAGCGGCAATTGAGCCAATTTAGCTTTCTTTATGCCCTTCAATACTCTCCATGCCATTTCGTCAAAGCAGGAAATCCCCGGGACAATGAGTTTAATCTTGACAAAGGGCCAACCGGGCTTAAAATCCTACCTACCTCTGCGTTTCTTTATAATTGTTGTTTTAAACCCCTGGAGAGAAAAAAGAGGGATGGGTCTACCATGCATTCACGGAATCGCCCTCGGGCCCTACTGGCAAAATGAACATCTTCCTTTACAATAGACCGAGAGCTGCATGCATCACTTAATTTTATGCAACAGAAACCGGGGCGGCGTTTTTACCATATGGGTTCGTGTGAGTTTATCCCCTTTCTTCTGGTGTGAAGAGTGGAAAACGCCATTGTGAACCTGACCATCGACCATGCTGATTACACTTATTGTTAACGGCAATTAGTAAAGAATGAAATTAATTAAATTGTTAATTTTTTTTTACAACTAAAAGCAATTAACTATGGTCTGGTTTGGCGCTCGGCTCTTGTGGATGTGCGATGTTTATATCCTGTCTTTAATCAATAAGAGTGCGGCCATCCTTCACGGATTGCAATTTCTTGCAAATAGATGTAGGGGGAAAAAACCGGCCTTAAAGCCGTTAATTATTTCGAACTTAAACCTATACTCGTCATTTTAGTTGTAAGATTTGCACTTTGCATATTATCTGTGCTTAGCGTCCTTAGTATAAACATTTGAATAGCAGGTCTAGGACAATAAAACTACTTCAATTTTAAGAAATCGCCAACGTTTCGACCTTTAATTGAAGTCTTCCTCAGGGCTTTTTCAATCAGAGAAGCTTGTCATACAAAACAAAACTAAAATTAAAATTGCTTGCAACAAAAGGATGCGAGTTTGCACTTTTCCAATCTGTTTTAGACTAATTTCCATGTTTTAGATGCTTCCGCCTCTATTTTGCCTTAACATTAAATTTCTCCAAAACATCAAAATCAGTATTTTTAGAGGACGTGGATTAATTTAAACCAATTTTAGTCCCAATCCTAAGCTAATTTTTCAGAAAATTTGTATTGTTAGACGCTTTTTTTAATCGATTTTAACCCTAAACATGATATAAATTTTTCCAACAACTTCAAGTTTGAATTTATACACGCTTCGAATAAGTTTTTTGACACAACTTTATCAAAAAACACGAGATTTTTATTTTTGAGTTATTTTAAGTTAAATCTTACATAATCTGAACCAAAAATTAATTTCACCAGAAACCATAAATTAGTAGATTTGCATTTCTCCAAAAACATCAAAAGTTGCAACTTTTAGACCACGTATGGTGACAAAGTTTTGCCACTAATTTTAACCTTAAATTCTCCAAAGGCTACACTTTTGCACGTTCCGTCTTTCGAGAAATTTTTAAACGGATCCCAACCTGAACTCCAAATGTTTAGATGCTTTGAGTAATTTTTAACCGATTTTGGTCATAATTCTAATTTGACTTCGAAAAACACCAAATTTGTATTTCGCAGAGATTTTGAGTCAAAAATATAATTTTACTATTTGCTTGAATTAATTTTCCTTGTATTTATTATAAAATCGAATTTCTCCAAAAAAATCAAACTCTACATTTTTAGATGCTCCGAGATATTTTAAACCGATTTTAGCCTTAATTTTAACCTGAATTTTTTTGAAACACTTTTAATTGACATTTTTAGACGATTTTTGTCCTAATCTTAATATGCGTTTTTCCAAAAATTTTTAATTTCCGGTTCTAGACTCTTTAAGTATTTTGTTTAACCGATTTTGGCATTCATTGTAATCTGATTTTTTTAAAGGATATTTAATATGCATTCTTAAATGCTTTGAGTCAATTTTAACCGACTTTGGGAATAGTCATAAAATGAATTTCTCCAAAAACTCCAAATATTTATTTTTATATTGTTGGAATCGTTTCTAACCAATGTTGGCGTTAATGCTAAACTAACTTGCTCGAAAAATACCAAATTTGCATTTTGAGACGTATTCATTCTAATTTTATTTATTTTAGTTCAAAAGGGTAGATTTACCAAAAACAATATATCAGCTGTAAAATTGATTTTTTCCAAAAACAAACAAAATTGCATGTCTAGAGTACCTATGTGGTTTTATGGAGGATGTCGAGAAGGTCATTTTTCGTCAATTTTAGCACTAATTCTAGCTTGCATTTTCAAAAAAGTTCAAATTTGCATTTTTAGACGTTTTAAAAAACTTTTTAACCGATTGTGGCTTTGACCATTATCAAATTTTTTTCAAAAACTTCAAATTTGTATTTTTATAGGTTTGAAACATTTTCATTCACCTTTTGCTTCAATCCTGACTTGGGATTCAAAGGTTCAGAAAAACCGCATCAGAGAAAACGGGTTTTTTTTCAGTTTTTTCCCCAAGCCTCAGAAAAATTATAAAAGAACAAAAAAATTGAAAAAAGTGCAAATTGAAAACAAAACATAAAGATAAGCGTTTTTAAGTGTGGTCTAAGCATAGCTTAAATGCCAAAGTTGAATAAAATTTATATACATTATTATTTTACCACTTTTGAACAATAAATAGCGTAGAATCTTTCTGTAGCTAAAAAGGAAAATAGCACATGACGACGCAACTAAAACATTTTTTTTAAATAATATTGGATTAAAAATAAAACATTTTCTGTTAAAAAAGAAAAAAGTCTGTTAATCTAAAACAGAGAAAAAAATTAAAAAATATTTAAGTCTAATAAGTAATCAAGGGTACATCCGAGTTCTTTTAACGTAGAAAAGACTAAAAATTACCATCTTACTACAGTTATTGTTGAAAAGAAACCTGAAAAATCCGAATGTCAAATACAAAAACTGTCAGAAGAGGTTTAAATCCGAAGCACCAAAGAAGGAAGAACGGCAACAAAGAGGAGAGCACCGAAATTGTTACGGTAGAAGAAGGCAAAAATTCATAACCTTCTAGATGACCTTTTCTAATAAACATCTCCGGTGTGTATACACATATACGAGGTCTTCATCAAAAAATATCATCCAGCTGACTATAAATTTTTGATAGAAAATGAAATGAACAAATACCCCTGTTACTTCATCTTTTACTTTTGACGAGGCTTTTGTTGATTTCTTGAATGCTTGCTTGGCTGTGTAGTGTTATAAACGAATCGTGCTTTAATAAGCGTCTTAAAATTGTTCATTGACGTTTTTATATTATTAAAGTAATTTTGCCAATTAGGGGTTTTGATACTGTTGTATCTTTAGTTTGCATTCGTTTACACCAAAAAGTACAAGGTTAAGAGTTAGCAGTAGGAGGTTAGAAGTGTGAGGAGTTATTTGACTTGGAAACTTTGCAAGTGTTTTTGGAAGGTAAATTAGCAACATTAGATTCTCAGCTGAAGATTAGAAGCGTGGGGAGGTAGTTGATCCTGAAACATCTCCTCTCCTATCACAAATTCTAAAAAAGTAATTATTCCCTATTAGGAGAGCAGAACAGGGATTTTGATATTGTGGTATCTTTAGTTTGCATTTGAGGTTAGAAGTGTGAAGTTAGAAGTGTGAGGAGTTATTTGACTTGGAAACTGTGCAACTGTTTTTGCAAGGTAAATTAGCAACATTTTAGAACTTTCAGCTGGAGATTAGAAACGTGAGGAGGTAACTTCCTCCTGAAACATCTCCTCTCTTATCACAATAATCTAAAAAGTTATTATTCTCTAGGAGAAAAGGAGAATAGGGGTTTTGATAGTGTTGTATTTTTGGTTTGTATTCGTTTACAACAGAAAGTACAAGTTTAAGAGTTTTCAGTAGGAGAATAGAAGTGTGAAGAGTTATTTGACTTGAAAACTTTGCAACTATTTTTGGAAGGTAAATTAGCAATATTTCAGAACTCTCAGCTGGAGATTAGAAGCGTGAGGAGATACTTGATTCTGAAACAACTCCTCTCCTATCACAAATTCCAAAAAAGTAATTATTCTCTATTAGGAGAGCAGAACAGGGGTTTCGATATTGTGGTATCTTTACTTTGGATTCGTTTACAACAGAAAGTACAAGGTTAACAATTTTCAGCGGGACATTAAAAGCGTGGGAGGAGTTATTTCACTTGAAAACTTTGCAACTGTTTTTGGAAGGTAAATTAGCAACACTTCACAACTTTCAGCTGGAGATTAGAAGAGGGAGGAGGTACTTCATCCTGAAACATCTCCTCTCTTATCACAATATTCTAAAAACTCATTATTCTCTATTAGGAGAGTAGAATAGGGGTTTTGATACCATTGTATCTTTAGTTGACATTTGTTTAAACAGAAAGTAAAAGGTTAAGGGTTTTTAGCAGGAGAATAGAAGTTTGAAGAGTTATTTAACTTATAAACTTTGCAACTGTTATTGGAAGATAAATTAGCAACATTTCAGAACTTTCAGCTGGAGATTAGAAGCGTGAGGAGGTACTTCAAACCTAGTTTAAAGGTACTAGTTTTATAGATAACAAGGTTATTTTTGATTGGTTTGTTTTGAGTTTTTGGACGGACTTTAGTAAACTCTCCTTTTAATAACGAAGTTCTCAAAATATAGTAATTAAACTTAGGTAAATATTAGGACAAAAATTAAAATAAATCTTACAAATCGGTATCATGGTCTCTGTCGAAGGAGTCGTAAAGAGTTACCACAAAAAATACAGGAAACCACAGGAAGAAATTCCAAAGAAAAAAACTGTGACAAAAAAACCGTCTTCAAGAAAAAGAAGAAAAAAACTGAAAATATTACTGTTGAGAAGGAGCGTTACAAATTATTGTGACTACAGAAAAATATGAATATAAACTGCTCGTCAAAATAGTCGGAACGGCCAATTTTTTGCTCATTTTTGAAAGGTTGTATCTCAGAGACGCTTTCACCGATCTCAATGAAGTGACATGATTCTAAAAGCCCATTTCTGGTAGAATCACAAAAGACACCTGGTTTGTGATAAACATTTTTGGTGAGAACTATACAGGGTGGATTAAAATGTCGTGTAAAAAGTACTAAACTTTAACCCACTGCATTTAGTTGCTAGAGTTATTACAAAACTTTCCCTACAATGGCATTTAGAGATCCTGATGAATATCTCGGGACATGTTTGGCCGATTTTTGATTTTTGATCTATGAAAGAAGTTACAGGGGTTTGTTAAAAAGTCCGTATTTTGTCCAAAAATCTGCCGAAATCACTAACTTTTATGTCTATAGAACAGATTTTTTATTAACACTCAAGGAAATCTAGCCTAAACTGATATAAAGTTAACCTGCTTTTCAAGAAAAAATATGAATTTACAATCATACAGGGTGAAACAAAGGTCAATGCAAAATTCTTAAACTTAGCGGCTTTCTTACTTGCCCCCTGATGTTAAGAGTTACCTTAGAACTTGCATTTTTATAACATTGAGAGGTCCTAGTTCATATCTCGGGACGTGTTTGGCGGATTTTTCATTTTTGTTCTACGAAAAAACTTACCGGGGTTTGTTATAAAGTTCGTATTTTATTCAACAAACTGCCAAAATCACAAATTTTATGTCTAGAGAACTGAATTTTATTAAGACTTAGAAAAACATAGCCTAAACTAACATAAAGTTAACCTGTTTTTCAACAAAAAATATGAATTTTCAATCATACAGGGTGAAACAAAGAGCAATGCAAAATTCTTAAACCTTAGGGACATTCTTACTCACCCCCTAATGTTAAGAGTCACCTTAGAACTTGAATTATGATAACATTGGGAGGCACTGATTTATATTTCGGGACATGTTTGGCGAGTTTTTAATTTTTGTTCTACGAAAAAAGTTACACGGGATTGTTAATAAGTTCGTATCTTATCCAAAAAACTGTCAAAATCACTAACTTTTACTGTCTTTTTTATTAACATTTAGGGGAAAATCTAGCCTAAACTAACAGAAAGTTGATTTGTCTTTTAAGAAAAAATATGAATCTACAATCATACAGGGTGAAACAAAGAGCAATGCAAAACTCGTAAACTTTAGCGACATTTTTACTCGCCCCCTGATGTTAAGAGTCACTTTAGAACTTGCATTATGATAACGTCGAGAGGTCCTGAGTCATATCTTGGGACATGTTTGGCGGGTTTTTCATTTTTGTTTTACGAACAATTTTACAGGGGTTTGATAAAAAGTTCGAATTTTATCCAACAAACTGCCAAAATCACTAACTTTTACGTCTAGATAACTGATTTTTTATTAACACGTAGGAAAATCTAGTTTACGCAAACATAAACTTAATCTCTGTTTCAAGAAAAAATATGAATCTACAATCATACAGGGTGAAACAAAGGGCAATGCAAAATTCTTACAACTTCAGCGATATTCTTACTCGCCCCCTGACGTTAAGAGTCATTTTAGAACTTGCATTATGATTACATTTAGAGGACCTGATTTATATCTCGGGACATGTTTGCTGGGTTTTTTAATTGTTGATATACGAAAAAGGCTACAGGGGTTTGTTAAAAGTTCGTAATTTATCCAAATAACTGCCAAAATCACTAACTTTTACGTTTATAAAACTGACTTTTTATTAACACATGAAAATTTAGCCTAAACTAACATAAAGTTAATGTTTTTCAAGAAAAAATATGAATCTACCATCATACAGGGTTCATAACATTTATAGGCCCTGATTTATAGCTTAGGACGTATTTGCCGGTTTTTGCGTTTTTTACGAAGAAAATACAGGTTGTTTCAAAAAGTCTATTTGGTAAACAAAACCGTTTAAATAACCAAGTTTATATATTGATAAGGCTGGTTTTCTATTACCCTTTTGAAAAACTAAGCCTAACAACTAACTAACTAACTAACTAACTAACTAAAAACTAACATGTAGGTATTCCAAGAAAAAATACTATAGGTTATACGGAGAATTGTGGTATTACGAGCGGACAATTCAAAACAACAATGATGTCTCATTTTATTTTAATATCGCGTAGGGCCACCTCGTACTCGCACCAGTTCGGCTGTCCTTCTAGGCATACTGTCCACCAAGCTTCTGATGAAGTCTTGGGGAATAGCCTCCCATTCTTCCCTAACCGCAGTCGCTAATTCATCCAAATTTTGAAATTCTTGTTCTCTCATACTCAGTTTCAGTTTCATTCTACTCCATACGTGCTCTATGACATTCATATCGGGCGACCTAGCAGGCCAATTCATTCGCTCTATGCCATTTTCTCTCAGAACTTCTTGGACAATTCGTGCTCTGTGAGGACGCGCATTATCATCTATCAGAATAAAGTTTTCCCCAAACTTCTGAGCAAATGCATTCATAGTTTCTCCAATCAAAATAACCAAGTCACTCTTTCCGTCCCTTATTACACCACCCCATACAGTCACACTTCCACCACAAAATGGTACTTTGCTCACCATATTCTCTTCAATAAATCTTTCATTCTTTCCTCTCCACACTAAAATTCGCCCATCTGATGCATACAATGAAAACCGACATTCATCAGAAAACATGCAACAACTCCATTCGGCTACTCCCCAGTTCAAATGCTCTTGAGCCCAAACTCTTCGAAAAGCTCGGTGGACAGGTTGAAGAGATGGACAGATGGCACGTCTTCTGGCGTTCAGACCTCGCTCATGCAGGCGTCTTCTAACAGTGCTAGTTGAAGCTCTTGAGCCGGTAGTAGCCTTAGCTTGTGTGGCATTTAACTGTCTTCTTCTTCTGACGGATAGGTTTATTAAAATGTCCTCCCTGCGAGTAGTGCATCTTTTTCTTCCACAATGTCCAGCCTTTAGATAATTGGGAGCACCATAATTTTGGCTTCTTTTTATTGTCCTATAAACTGTGGATTTTGATGTCCCTACTAGGTCGCTATGTTAGCTACACTTAGCCCTCGTAAGTGCAACCTGTTTAAGATTGCTCGTTATTTTTGTGAAATTGTTAACCTAAAAGAACAAACTTACCGCATAATGGTCTGTAGTTCATTTTGGCTTAACATTGGCATTTCTATATGAATGAGAATTAAATAAATTTAAGTAAAACCTTCAGCTTTATACTTGTAATTAGATGACCGACATCGGCTTCAGATTATTTACTTAGTTTCCATAGCAACCCATATTTTGTTTTTCTAAGGTTGTTCGATAT